>SJYX01018113.1:135523-227117 GCA_006410675.1 Oreotragus oreotragus
AGCCTTGACTAGACAGATCTTAGTCGGCAAAGTAATGTCTCTGCTTTTGAATATACTATCTAGGTTGGTCATAACTTTTCTTCCAAGGAGTAAGCATCTTCTAATTTCATGGCTGCAGTCACCATCTGCAGTGATTTTGGAGCCCAAAAAAATAAAGCCTAACACTGTTTCCACTGTTTCCCCATCTATTTCCTAGGAAGTGATGGGACCGGATGCCATGATCTTCGTTTTCTGAATGTTGAGCTTTAAGCCAACTTTTTCGCTCTCCTCCTTCACTTTCATCAAGAGGCTTTTTAGTTTCTCTTTACTTTCTGCCATAAGGGTGGTGTCATCTGCATATCTGAGGTTATTGGTATTTCTCCCAGCAATCTTGATTCCAGCTTGTGTTTATTCCAGTCCAGCATTTCTCATGATGTACTCTGCATATAGAAAATAAAAATCTATTATAAGACATTATAAATATAACAGTAGGCTACGTTTAGAGAAAGTAGTAGGAAGAAAATTTTAGAAGAGCTAAAATTAATGTGCTGTATGCTCAGTCATGTCACCTCTTTGTGGCCCCAGTCTCCATTGCAGATGGAATTTTCCAGGCAAGAATACTGGAGTAGGTTGCTATTTTCTACTCCAGGGAATCTTACCAACCCAGGGATCAAACCTGAATCTCTTGCATTGGCAGATGGATTCTTTATCACTAGCATCACCTGGTAAGCCCCAAAATCAATCAAACAAAAATACAATAAATTCAACAAAGATAAAAGTTTATTCTTAAAGACTAATAAAATAGACGAGCTCCTACCAAGATTGAAGGAGGAAAATGAAAAGAGACAAATAAACAATATTAAAATTTTTTTAAGATAATATAAACAATAAAAAGGTGGGCTTCCCAGGTGGTGCCAGTGGTAAAGAATCTGCCTGCCAATGCAGGAGAAATAAGCTATTTGGTTTCGGTCCGTGGACCAGGAAGATTCCCTGGAGAAGGGCATGGCAATCCACTCTAGTATTCTTGCCTGGAGAATCCCATCAACAGAAGAGCCTGGCAGGCTACAGTCCACGGCATCACAAAGAGTCAAATGACTGAAGTGACTTAGCACACACATATGCACAGCCAAAAAGATAGAAAGAAAATAAAATGATACTGTGAAAAATATCATGTTAAAGACTTTGAAAAGTGATACAAAATGAAGGGTTCTAGAAATAAGTTATTAAAAAGTTCTCAGGAAGAAACAATTCTTGAATAATCCTAAAAATAGTAGAGAAAAATCAAAACAAACTTTTAAAGATATTCTGCAAAGTAAATAGTAGACCTAGGTTATTTTAAAGTTGAGTTCTATCAATCCTTTGAGGACCAGACTATGCCAGCCTTTCAGAAACTCTCCAGGAGAAAAGAAAAAGACAGGCATTGCTCACTTCTTGCTAACTCTAGAATTACCTTGATAGTCCACAGGGCCACAGTGAGGAAACTGGTTCAGTAAAGAGTCACTACTAGAAAGTTTTGTATATGGTTAACCTCAGATATTCGTTGGATCATAGACAAAGCATATCAACAGCCTTAGATATGCAGATAACACCACTCTAAAGGCAGAAAGTGAAGAAGAACTAAATAGGCTCTTGATGAGATTGAAGAGGGAGAGAGAAAAAGCTGGCTTAAAATTCAACATTCTCAAAACTAAAATCATGGCATCTGGTCCCATCATTTCATGGCAAATAAAAGGGGAAAAAGTGGAAGCAGTGACAGATTTTACTTTCTTGGGCTCCAAAAATCAATGTGGAAGGTGACTACAGCCATGAAATTAAAAAATGTTTGCTCCTCAGAAGGAAACCTATGACAAACCTAGACAGTGTATTAAAAAGCAGACATGACTTTGTCAACAAAGATCCCTATAGTCAAAGCTATGGCTTTTCCAGTGGTCATGTAGGGATGTGACAATGTGTGTGGGCATTCCCTCAGTTGTGTCCAACTTTTTGTGGCCCCATGGACTCTAGCCCACAAGGCTCCTCTGTCCATAGAATTTTCCAGGTAAGAATACTGGAGTGGTTTGCCATTTCCTACTCCAAAGTATCTCCCTGACCCAGGAATTGAACCTGTATCTCTTTGCACTTCCTGCGATGGCAGGCAGATTTACCACTGTGCCACTTGGGAAGATGCTGCTGATGTCGACAGCTGGACCATAAAGAGCGCCATAGAATTGATGCTTTCGAATTGTGGTGCTGGAGAAGACTCTTGAGAGTCCCTTAAAAAGCAAGGAAATCAAACCAGTCAATCCTCAAGGAAATCAATCCTGAATATTCACTGGAAGCACTTATGCTGAAACTGAAGCTCCAGTACTTTGTCCACCTGAGGTAAAGAGCCAGCTCATCGGAAAAGACCCTGATGCTGGGTAAGACTGAAGGCAAAAGAAGGGGGCAGCAGAAAATAAAATGGTTATATAGCATCACCAACTCAATGGACGTGAATCTGAGCAAACTCTGGGAGATAGTGAAGGACAGGGAAGACTGGCATGCTACATACTACAGTCCATGGGATCACAAAGAGTCAGGACACCACTCAGGGACTGAACAATATAAGCAAACTTCAAACAGTATAAGGAGGATGGGGTGGCAGTGGGGTGATTGGATATCTGTAACCAACACACACATGAAAGAAGAAAATCAAGAAACCATTAGCTTCAGAAAGGGATTCATTAAAATAGGTAAAATGCTAATAAGAAGGAAAAAAATTTTTAACTTAATAAGAAATTTCAAGGTGAAATAAATTTTAAAAGGCTTAGATTGTTAAATTATTCTAAATTTTACAAAAATAAGTAGACTGATGAAATTTAAAACATCAAGTTATTGAGCATAATATATGGTATAACTCATTTATATAAATATATTAAATGTTTTGGGTTTGGGGGATATTAAAAACTACAATTATATATATATACACACACACACACACACACACACACACACTCATATATATATACCTAAATTTTTTTAAGCCACAGTTTAATATATCAATGCCCAGACAAAGGCCTGTAAGAAAGCTCACTAAAGTATTGACAAAAACTCCTCTGAGCAAGTGAGTAGGAGTTAACTGTGAATATTTTTAATATGATTTAATAAAAATACAAAATTTTTTCTCACTGCCAGGCAACTATGCTCATAACACTCTCATTTTCTTCCAGGAGTGGGGGGCCCCTTCCAGGCCCTGAAAGTGGGCTCTTGTCTCACACTCAGAAATGAATCATCCGAGGAGACACATGAACGATTGTATTTAAATACCCAAGAGACTAAAATCGGTCACAGAATTGTCAGGCTTTTGTGTTGACAAAGCAAGAGATTTTTATTGGGAAGGGCTGCCTGGGCAGAGAGCAATAGAATAGGGTAAGGGAACCCAGGAGAACTGCTTGGCCACATGGCTTGCAGTCTTGGGTTTTATGGTGATAGGATTAGTTTCCAGGTTGTCTTCAGCCAGTCATTCTAACTCAGAGTCCTTCCTGGTGGTGCACGCCTTGTTCAGCCAAGATGGATGCCAGTGAGAAGGATTCTGGGAAGTGGCTGGACACGTGGTATCATATTTTGACCTTTCCTGAACTCTCCCGGGTGGTGGTGGCTTCTTAGTTCCATGTTCCACCTTTACAGTTGTTTTACCTCCTGTCGTAAAACAGCTCATGCAAATAGTTACTATGGTGTCTGGCCAGGGTGGGTGGTTTCAGTCAGTGTGCCCCCCCTAACAATTTGAGGAATGTTAATAATGCATGCTTGATTCTTGTTAAGCATGTTCCATGTTCTGGCACCTTACAAAGGGATTCTGCTCTTGTAAACTTGACATTTTCAAATTCTTTTTTGTTTCCAAAATAAGCCTAGTGGGCACACATATTTCTATTGCCTTTCTAAAATGATTGTCATCACTTCTCGGCCTTTTGGCTAAGATAAAGTATAGTATCTGTTGTTATCAGTTTAAAATAACTGCCAAGTTTTTAATCTGTTCCATGGCTAGCAATACATACACAATATTTTTTGTTGTTGTTTGTTTTTAAGGCAAAAACATCAATAAATATCTTTTGGACCACTTTGAATGTGAAATTCTTCCCCTTAAAATAGCGACAATCAAAAACCTCCAATTGCACAGAAGTAAAGCATGTGGATTTATATACAATCTCAAATTATAAAATCAACATACATACTGCAAACATGAACATGCATTAAATCCAAAGATTTTGCTAAAAGCAGTGAATATCAACTCAGTATTGGCCTGGCAATATACCACTTCTAAACTCAGTGTATCTTTTTCCCCGAGTTTGTCAACTCTGATGACAGAGAAAGGGAAGAAATTCATTATTACTGGCCTGACAATTCTGTGACAGATTTTAGTCTCTTTCGTATTTAAATACAATCGTTCAACAGATTTGAGCACCCATCAGAGGTCCAGATGAAGCTGACAGCCAACATCCTTTGATCTTATGTAAAAGGAGTGAGAGGAGTTTGGGGGTGTAAGAAACCAAACGGGTCTAGATACTTCCCATGTGTATATACAATGGTTGGTACAGTGGGAAACAGAAATGAATACATAAATAAATCTGCCTTCAAATAATAAGTCATGAGATAAAAATACAAGTCACGGCAGGGAGGAGACACCCTGCATCCTAGGACAGGGCAGCGGCTGGGAGGAGCCACCCACGCCCGAGGCCAGGGCCAGCGGCGGGAGGAGCAGCCCGATGAGCGGTGCCTGCGCGGGCGCAGGAGGGCCTAGAGGAGCTGTCCCACGCTGAAGGTCAAGAACAGCGACGGTAAGGAGAAACTCCTTGTCCAAGAAAAGGAGCAGGGGCTGTGCTTTGCTGGAGTAGCCATGAATAGATACCCCAAGCCCAAGATAAGAGAATCCCAAGTAAGATGATAGGTGTTGCAAGAGGGCATCAGAGGGCAGACACACTGAAACCATACTCACAGAAAACTAGTCAATCTGATTACACTAGGACCACAGCCTTGTCTAACTCAAGGAGACCAAGCCATGCCTGCAGGGCAACCCAAGACAGGCAGGTCATGGTGGAGAGGTCTGACAGAATGTGGTCCACTGGAGAAGGGAATGGCAAGCCACTTCAGTATTCTTGTCTTGAGAACCCCATGAACAGTATGAAAAGGCAAAATAATAGGATACCAAAAGAAGAACTCCCCAGGTCATTAAGTGCCCAATATGCTACTGGAGATCAGTGGAGAAATAACTCCAGAAAGAATGAAGGGATGGAGCCAAAGCAAAAACAATACCCAGTTGTGCATGTGACTGGTGATAGAAGCAAGATCCGATGCTGTAAAGAGCAATACTGCATAGGAACCTGGAATGTCAGGTCCATGAATCAAGGCAAATTGGAAGTGGTCAAACAAGAGATGGCAAGGGTGAAAGTCGACATTCGAGGAATCAGCAAACTAAAATGGACTGGAATGGGTGAATTTAACTCAGACGACCATTATATCTACTACTACAGGCAGGAATCCCTCAGAAGAAATGGAGTAGCCNGGCAATGTTTAATTATAATAGAGAGGTATTTATCTATATTTGAAAAAGAAAACATTGAAGTAAACTGTGTAGATAATATTTGAAACAGATAATACTGATTTAAAGAAAACTGTTGGAGTGGCGTATATTAAAGGATAGGTAGACATTTGGAAATATATTTTATCACACTAGAAAACTGATCAAATCTAAATTTGGACAAACTAAAAGTCGAATGTTTGGGTGGATGTCAGAGGTAGCCATAACAAAATCTAAAATCTACAGACACATCCTAGCATTTGTTTAAAGTCAAAAGTATTAGAAGATCATGGCTCCTTTAAGTCTAAGCACCTACTTTTCAAGACAGCCATTAAGCAAATAAATTCATGCTCTCCAAAGTGCTATATCCAGACAATGAAATATTTCATCATTATTCAGTATTATATAGAAATAAGGATCAAGCCACAAAAAGACATGGAGGAACCGAAATGAAAGAAGTCAATCTGAAAAGTCTACCTACTACATGACCCCAGCTACATGACAATCTAAAAGAGGCAAAACAATGGAAATGGTAAGAAGTTTAGCACTTGCCAAGGGGAGAGGTAGATGAATAGACAGAACACAGAAGATATTTTAGGGCAGTGAAACAATTCTGTATGATACTGTAATAGTGGATAAATGCTATTATACATCTGTCAAAAACTCACAGAACTTATCATTGTTAACCTTAATGTAAATTTTGGACTTGTGGTGATGAGGTTGCATTAATATAGGTTCATCAGTTGTCACAGCTCTGGTGCAAGATGTTGACAGTGGGCAAGGTTGTGTAAGGGGCAGAGGGGAAGAAGGGGTGAGGGGAGTATGTGCACGCATGTGTGCTCAGCCGTTTCAGGCGTGTCTGACTCTTTGTGAGCCTATGGACTATAACACGCCAAGCTCCTCTGTCCATGGGATTCTCCAGGCAAGAATACTGGAGTGGGTTGCCGTGCCCTTCTCCAGGGGATCTTTCCAACCCAGGGATGGAACCCCCGTCTCTTATGTTTCCTGCATTGGCAGGTGGGTTCTTTACTACGAGCGCCATGTATAGGAGAGTTCTTTTATTCTCTGCTCAATTTTGCTATGAACCTAAAACTACTCTAAAATTTATTAGGGAAAAAAAATATGTCTTCTATATTTTTTGTGTGTAAGTAATTAACATAAAGATGACAGCAGTATTGTATAACAGTGCAAGATGTAGCTACTTAAAACATATCTGTGAACCAGCTGCCAGGACAGTGCCTGAGAGCTTGTTAGAAATGCAGAAGCCCAAGTATGTGCCCAGACCCACTGAACCACGGTCTGTGCTTTAACATGTTCCCCAGGTCATTGGTGCGAACATTAGAGTTAGAGAAACACTCACACAGAAGACTAAGAATGAAAGTAGCAAGAAGAGCCAGGTTCCTTCTCACCACATCCACTCATGTTGGTTAGCATTGGACAATGTATTGAAATTGCAGGTTCAGTTCAGTTCAGTTCAATCGCTCAGTCATGTCCGACTCTTTGCGACTCCATGAATCACAGCATGCCAGGCCTCCCTGTCCATCACCAATTCCTGGACTTCACTCAAACTCACATCCATCAAGTCGGTGATGCCATCCAGCCATCTCATCCTCTGTCGTCCCCTTCTCCTCCTGCGCCCAATCCCTCCCAGCATCAGAGTCCTTTCCAGTGAGTCAACTCTTTGCATGAGGTGGCCAAAGTATTGGAGTTTCAGCTTTAGCATCACTCCTTCCAAAGAACACCCAGGTCTGATCTCCTTTAGAATGGACTGGTTGGATCTCCTTGCAGTTCAAGGGACTCTCAAGAGTCTTCTCCAACACCATAGCTCAAAAGCATCAATTCTTCAGTGCTCAGCTTTCTTCAGAGTCCAACTCTCACATTGCTAGTCTATAAATCAAGAGAATTGGGCTGGCTCAAAGGTTCTCACATTGTGGTCCCTGGACCAGCAGCAATAGTATAATCTGTACTTGTTGCAAATACAAATTCTGCTAAATTAGAAACTGTGGGGGTGAGCCTACCATCTGTTTTGTAACAAGCCTTCCAGGTGTTTCTGATGTGACCTAAACTTGAGAACCGCTGGATGATCTCCAAAGTCCTGCCCAATGTGAACATTTTATGATCATCTGAAAAAATTTTAAGTGTCATGAGATTTTATGTGTGTGTGTATGTGTGTGTATAACTTGAAACTAAATCCTTATGCACTTTAAACAATTAACTAGCATTCTTTTTATTTTCCACTTAAAAATATTTCTTATATTGCTAAAGTTTCCATCGAATTTTTTTCTGTAACAAAAGCACAGTATTTGTACCTGGATACAAAGAGAAAATTTGATTTGATTTGAAATTTTATTTGAAAATATCCTTCAGACAAAGAAAGTCTGAGCTTGTTACCCGTTAAGAGACAAAGATTTTAATGTGACATAAAGGCTTTTTTCCCCTTTATAATTAGCAAAACCACATATTTTTAATGCCAGGATGACTGGCTAAGGTCATTTTCATTATCATAATTCCCACTGAATGCTAATTATGTTTTCTTTCATCCGGTAAGAAAATCTGAAAAAGAGCAGATAATGTAAACTTTAATTTTGGTTAATCACAGAAAAGAAGTCCCTGATCACGCATTAAATACTGAATCATGAAACAGCTAATGGGATTTAGTAAGGAAACATATGGGTGCTAACTTCTTATCTGATTCCAGCAAGATGAGAGAATTTGACTTCATCTAAAATTTTGTCATTCTGAAGAAGATCAGCCCTGGGATTTCTTTGGAAGGAATGATGCTAAAGCTGAAACTCCAGTACTTTGGCCACCTCATGCGAAGAGTTGACTCATTGGAAAGGACTCTGATGCTGGGAGGGAATGGGGGCAGGAGAAGGAGACGACAGAGGATGAGATGGCTGGATAGCATCACTGACTCGATGGACATGAGTCTGAGTGAACTTCGGGAGTTGGTGATGGACAGGGAGGCCTGGCGTGCTGTGATGCATGGGGTTGCAAAGAGTCGGACATGACTGAGCGACTGAACTGAATTGAAAATTTTGTCAAAAACAACACAGACAAGCACTATTTTTAACTTCTACTTTTATCGTAAAGAATTCATAGTGTCAGCATCAAACAGTTAGTTATTTTGAAAGAAGGAAGAGTAGGTACATAAACCATTAGCTCAGTTTTTATTATCAGATAGTTACTAATATTGTTGTGGCTGAGGGAATCTACATTCTGAAATTGTTGATGCCTGGGCCCATGTTGAAATTTGCTTCATGAGAAGAGAACCCAACAGAGCTAAAAGGGGCTTTCTTTCCTGAGTCTGATTGTGAACTGTTTCCTACAAATGTTAAAACAGTACTAAGACGACATATTTGTGTGATTATAGGCTTAGTTTACCTGAACCATTGAATTTTCCGTAGGCAAGCCCTGGCAACCCATCACAGGAACCTCAGTTGCTGACTCTGACATCTTCTGTCCAGTTCAGTGTTTCCCAACCTTTTTGGCCCCAGGGACCAATTTTGTGTAAGACAATTTTTCCATGGACCTGGGAAATGGTTTCAGGATGATTCAAGAACATTACATTTATTGTGCACTTTATTTCTACTGTTATTACATCAGCTCCACCTCAGATCAACAGGCATTAGATCCAAGATTGGGGGTTGGGGTTGGGGACTCCTGATCTAAACCATTACTTTGTAGCCACAGAACTTGTGGGTTTTTTATTTGTTTGTTTGTTTTTTTTTTTTCTCCTAAGGATAACTGTTCTCTTGGTCCTTTGAGTCTTGCTGAATAGAACAATTCCACCAACATTTCTGGTCAGATTTTCAAAGGAATAGTTTCCATTTTAGCAAGACAAAATTGCCTTTTTACCTCTTATTTTGCAGAAAAAAAAAAGTATGAGTTTTACACATAAAGCAGTCAAAAGCCTGAAAAATAGGGTATCCGGAAAACAGTGGGCCCTTGGCAATCTGGCCTAGACATGCTGCCGACAGCAATAAATCAGTAGGGTTTTGATTTCCTATAAGGTGTTTCCCTCTCTCATCACTGCCTCCCCAAAGGAATAACGTCTTTGGGTCACAAAGGGCCAGATTGGGTCAACCATGAGATGTGTAGTGGGGTGAAGGATGTGATGCAGAGGACAGCTGCTGAAATAGGCTCTGTAGAGGATATATTCAGAGAGGCATCAGTCCCTGAAGAATCCACCCCTCCAGATCCCAGAAAGATAGCCCCAAGTAGCTGAGAGAGATGAGGGAACTAGAGAGAAGGGAAGGCAGGATAAAAGAGGGATCAGGGGAGAAGGAATGGAGAAGAGGGGGGGAGAGAAATGGCGACAATGGAGAAAATAGAAGAAAAGAGGGAGAAAGCAAGATGGGGAGGAAAAGGAGAGCTGAGTAAAGAATAACCTAGTAAGATGTGGAAACGGGGGTGTAAGGACGAGCCCAGGTGGGGAGGAAGCAGAGAAGGGGGAACGGTAAAAGCCAGAGGGGTGAGGTGGGTGGTGTTTATATTGCGGGGGTCATCACGGCTGTGGACCTGGAGGTTCTGTCTAATGAGGTCGTGATAACTGCATGGTAGACGGCCTACGGGAGCTCCTCCCCAGCATGTGTCTGGCAAATGCCTCACTGGCATGGATGAAATTAGCTTAGAGCCAGGGCTGTTCTCCTGAGATATGCTGCTTTCCTAAAGCAGGAAAACTCACAAGGTGCAATTTCTCTGCTGAGGTCACCGGAGACTAGTGTGTACGGTCGGAGGGAGACTTCTCCTACAGAATTGTCACATCTCGAGTAGCCTTGAAAACTCCCCATTACTCCTTCCAGAGTGGAGTTTCAGTCACTGCAGGACATACTAATGTACCTCAAGGGTTTTCTCTCATTCAGGATTTACACCAGAACCCCTGCTGTCACATGACGATATTGGTCACAGGCTCACTTGCAACTCTGTGTCAACTATATGATAAATGTACACTGTATTTTTCTAATATTTATTTTTAGAACATAGCCCTAGTGGGAAATTTTGGGAAAGAAGTCCAAATATTTCCTTAGTTTTACCTATTGTGTAATAAAATTAAATTTATTTCTGTTAAACTGGACCATGAAATGCATATTATGTATTTATTAATCTCTTTGTTATGTTTGGACTATATTTAAGTTTACTAAAGACACTGGGGTTTGTCATTTGTATATTTTATGATGTCAGATTTCTTTTCCCAACTATTTCATACCTGTTTATCCCAAGAGAAAGTTTCACATTGTAATGAGCTGGATATTACTTCATGTAATGTGTTCTATAAATAAAAATATGCCTTATTCCTTTTTTTTCACTCTTTACAAACTCTAAGTTAACATCTCTGACTACTTTTTAATAATTTTAATATCCTCTTATGTTTTGTTTTCAGATTGTTCTCCTGAAATGCTAGAAAATAAATGACTCCCAATAAAATACCAGTTAAAGAAATCTTCAAAAGTCTTTGCTTGGTTTTGTTAGAAATAACTCCTACATAGGCAATTTGGAATGTGTTCAACACAAGTGTGAATCATCACTATGTAATTTTTGAGAGTGTGTTGAAAAGAAAATCTTGCAAAAGAGAAAGTACCTTGCAATAATCTTATAGCATCTGGCTCACACCTGGACAAGTAAAATTTACACTGTTGCACTGTGATAATTTTAGAACCGTAATGTGAGCTGTCTTTGGATATTATATTTTATTTCAGACTATTTCTACTACCAAAACTAATTTAAGCCATTTTGTGCACAACAAACAGTTGTAAACGTTGGAGAGAACTGATTAATTACAGTGGCATTCTCTCAAATACGAGCCAGACTTGGCTGTGTGTGAACGTGTAAATCTCTGTGTTACTATGATGCTCAGAAGTTTGGACTCTACTTTCTTTAGTCTATCCTTTTTAGCCTACGCCATGAACATGCCCATCTTCAAGATTTGTGTGTAAAATCTATTTATACAGAGGAGTAACATCAATATTTGCTTTCCACATAATGTAAAAATGTTAGTGAAGGCCAGATTTTTTTTTTCTTCTTCTTCTTCTTCTTTGGGCATTGTCATGGTTTCTGAATGTGATTCTAATTCAGTCCTTCCTAATGTCAAATATGGTACACAGGCAGGCATTCAGAGGGCTTTTTTCCCCTTTGCATTTCTCTTCTGGTCCATCAGTTCTTAAGTTTTGTTCATGAAATAATTTTGTTAAAAGGTGAGAAGTTGCCTATAAAACAGTTAATTCCCCCCTCTCCCAAAGATGTCAAACAAACCTCTGTATGTAACTTCCACATTATCTTTATCAATGGAGCCTCTCTTTTCCCTCTCACCTTCCTAACCCCCCTTCTTGGGCATGCCCTATTTGGTCAGTTCCCTCATGTAGCTTTGCTGATGTTCACTCAAACAAGTCTATACACACATTTTTTTCCCCCCTTAATTTTTCAGCCCTGATTCTACTACTTGATGTCTGAGATCAGGACAGGTGAAGTAGTGAAGGAAGCTGATTGGGTTCAGTACGCTCCCTTCTTTCCTTATCATTTCTCCAGTCTTTCCTTCCTCTCGCTGGATCAGTCCCCCCAGGGCTGATACCTCAGGTCTCTCTCTTCTCAGCTATGTCTTCCCTACACATGTACATCCCTTGGGAAGTATCTCCAATTTCTGAATCTTCCCTAGTTCTTCAGTCCATCAAAACGCATCTATTATCTGCCATAGGGTCTTTCTCTTTTATAGATGATGAAAGCACTATTGAATTCAGCGTACAACCACCCCATCCACATGAGATGAGGTAATGTACTCACTTTTCCATAGGGCAAAAGTAGGGTTTTCCCCAGCCATGTGCATATTGATTGTCTTCTAGAACTTAAGACACATAACCTCCTCAGAAGCCCTTCCCTGACCTCCCTTCTCTAGTCGCTATTCCATCATTGTTTAGTTCCTTCACAGTGTTAACACATTTGTATTCACAGTATTAAAGTTCACTGGAAAGTATAGTAAAGAGCAGTGGCTGTGCTTTGCTGGAGCAGCCGTGAAGCGATACCCCACACCCAAGGTAAGAGAAACCCAAGTAAGATGGTAAGTGTTGCAAGACAGCATCAGAGGGCAGACACACTGAAACCATACTCNATTCATGGGGTCGCAAAGAGTCGGACACGACTGAGCGACTGAACTGAACTGATCAGTATAACAAAGAAGAGAATCAGTACTATTAATATCAAGAAAGAGAAGAAAAAAGACCAAAGTTAGGTAAAGGATAGAGAGTTCAAATCAAGAAGAAAATTCAAATGGAAATTGTGGGTGTGGTAAGGGTGTGCATGCATATGTATATTTGGACACATGTAGTCTGAGTGAACTCCAGAGTTGGTGATGGACAGGGAGGCCTGGCGTGCTGCGATTCATGGGGTCTCAAAGAGTCGGACACGACTGTGCAACTGAACTGAACTGAACTGAGAGTGATGAGTGTGACATTTGAGCCAATTTATAAATAATGAATTTCTGAAAATCAGACATGAAGAAGGGGACCTATAGGCTGAGGGAGCAGAGTAAATAAGACAATAATGTCAAGGAAATTTGGGTGAAGGGAGGTTCAGTTCAGTTCAGTTCAGTCACTCAGTTGTGTCCGACTCTTTGGGACCACATGGACTGCAGCACATCAGCCTTCCCTGTCCATCACCATCTCCTGGAGCTTGCTCAGACTCATGTCCATCGAGTCAGTGATGCCATCCAACCTTTTCATCCTCTGTCATCCCCTTCTCCTTCTGCCTTCAATCTTTCCCAGCATTCTGGTCTTTTCCGATGAGTTAGTACTTTGCATCAGGTTGCCAAAGTATTTGAGCTTCAACTTCAGCATCAGTCCTTCCAATGAATACTCAGGACTATTTTCCTTTAGAAATGAATGTTTTGATCTCCTTGAAGCCTAAGGGACTCGCAAGAGTCTTCTCCAACACCACAGTTCAAAAGCATCAATTCTTTGGCACTCAGCTTCCTTTATGGTCCAGCTCTCACATCCATACATGACTACTGGAAAAACCTAGCTTAGACTAGATGGACCTTTTTCAGCAAAGCAATGTCTCTTCTTTTTAATGTCATGTAGCTTGGGCATAGCTTTTCTTCCCAGAAGCAAGTGTCTTTTAATTTCATAGCTGCAGTCACAATCTGCAGTGATTTTGGAGCTCAAGAAAATAAATTCTGTCACTGTTTCCATTGTGTCCCTATCTATTTGCCATGAAGTGATGGGACCAGATGCCACAATCTTCGTTTTTTGAATGTTGAGTTTTAAACCAGCTTTTTCACTCTCCTTTCAGAGGGAGGGAGGTTGCAGACTACCAAATACAATCTGAGGTACATTTGACACATAGTTGACCAATCTAAAAAGTCTAATAAAGCAGATAATCATGAAATGACATACATTTATTTTAACCTGAAGTATACGTGTACAGGGGCTTCCCAGAATGTACTAGTGGTAAAGAACCCATCTGCCAATGCAGAAGAAATAAGATATCCAGTTTCAATCCCAAGGTCCAAAGGATCCCCTGGAAAAAGGAATGGCTACCCACTCTAGTATTCTTGCTTGGAGAATCCCATGGACAGAGGAACCTGGTGGGCTACAGTCCCTAGGGTTACAAAGAGTCAAACATGACTGAAATGACTTTGCATGCATGCATACAGGTATAGATTCACTCATCGCCATTTTGACCTAAGGCCATGTACTCTTCTTTCATTATAGATCCACTAACTGGCACTCCAATGTTATCCTTCTTATAAAAACATTATCCAGAATATTCAGTCTTAGCTTCTTTAAAATGAAAGGAAAATTAGAAGACCCTAGTGAAGAAATCTAATTGCAGAATTTTTTATTTTTGTTATTTTCTTCTAACGTTTTATATTGTCCAGACAATTTTCAACAACATTTTAAAAATTACAAGCCCAGCTGAGAATAAAAACAAAGAAACCTTGAATGGCATATCCCCACTAGCAGGAGCAGAGGTGCGTGAGCATACCAAAGGTGGATGAAGGTAGGAACAGAGAGCTTGAGTCACTCTGGTGGGACAGTTAAGCAGATGTCTGTTGAGAAAGTCACTAAGGCAGAGACACAAGCAGAGAAGCAGGGAAAATAAGGCTGGACAGGAAAACTGTGACCATGTTTAGAAGAACATTTAGAGTTCTTCTAAGGTTTTATGATCCGTTTGACCAAAAACAGAATGTTTTACTGGAAAATGACTTGCAGTTCACTTCAACCTTTGGAAGATAGATCTAGCAACTTTGTAAGGTGAGTGGAATAGGCAGAGACTTGAGTTAGAGCATGGATTGTGCAGGGAGTTTTGTCAGTAATCTAGGTTGAGGCCAGAAGTTGCAAACTGCTTTTCATCAGGCTACAAACAGCTGGCAAATATATTCTGGTTGGTTTGCAATGTGTCTTCTCAAATTTTAAATTTAGTTTTGAACATTTAGAAACCAGGAGATCATGAAGAAAGAAAGAGAGGAAGGGAAGAAGGAAGGAAGAAAAGAAAGAAAGAGGGAAGGAGGAAGGGAAGTCCAAAAAACAATTCAGCAGGGCTGAGCAGCAGCTGGCTTCCTGGCCATGACCTCCTGGGTCTCCCCTACCTTTCCTAAAATTTAGTTTTGAACATTTAGAAACCAGGAGATCATGAAGAAAGAAAGAGAGGAAGGGAAGAAGGAAGGAAGAAAAGAAAGAAAGAGGGAAGGAGGAAGGGAAGTCCAAAAAACAATTCAGCAGGGCTGAGCAGCAGCTGGCTTCCTGGCCATGACCTCCTGGGTCTCCCCTACCTTTCCTTGCTGTCCTGACACTGAGAGAGAGTGTGTCTTCCAAATTATTTGAGATCCAGGCCATATCACTCATTTATATATTCTCCCTAATCTCTGTAATCATAGAAAATCACTGTTCATTCAGTATAACTGAAATACAGGATATGTAGGATAAACAGGGAAAGATAGGGTCAGACAGTTAGATTAAAAGCAAGAAATTATGTCTGGGAAAACTGCTGAGGTACACATCAGTGGTATATGAAATTATAACAGAAGATGAGAACCCCAGGAAAAGAATATCGAGAGTAGAGAACCTAAGGAATATCTCACTTAGGTGGCTGAAAGAGAAATCTGAAAAGGAATATCAAAAGGCAGTAGTATTTCATAAAGGAAAGTGTCTGACTGCAGGTATCAAATGTTACAAAGCGGTTAAGGAAGATAAAGTTTAATTGAAAGAACCATAGCCTTGTTCTTTAGAAGGTTGTCAATGACACTATTCCAAGATTAGCTGTTAACAGAAGGGAAAAGATACAGCAACAGATGCAAGAAGAAATCAGTCAAAAGAAGATGTATATATACAGATGTATACATATGTATGTATGTATATATACACACAGATATATACATGTATCTGTATATATACACATATATTTAAGAGAAATATGTTATGATAAATTTCTCTAAGTTTGGAAGTGGAGACAGCAAGTAATCTTGGAATATGATTTTGTTAATAAGGGAAGAATCACTAGCTTGGCTCTTTAATGAACTAGTTGTAACACAAGTCACAACCTACCCTACCCGGTGTAAAAAATAGGACCTTTCATCAGCAAACAATGAGCATCTTTAGTATGTGAAGTTGGATATCATTGGAGGAGAATCAAGAAGTCAGAAAAGAAACACTGGTTCCCTCTCTGTAGACTCTAAAGCTAGCTCTTTAAGACCTTTCATGAACTGAAATTGTCCTTAATGAAGTCCACTAACAGGAAAAGATCACAAAGAGATTTCACCACAGGGAAAGGAGCAGTCTCAGCTGATGGGTTTTGCTTAATACCAGAACCTTGCTACGTATGCAGAGAGGGGTTGCTCCAGTGTGCGTAATTAGACCACAGCTCCTTCCAATTCAGCCATCCAATTAATAAAGGTGTCTTGAAGACAAAAGATAGAGTACATATAAATTATATTTTTAATTAAAAACACACATAGTTTAAAAACAGATATAACTTATGAATGAAAATTAAGAGAGCTGAAATCTTGGAAACTCACATTCTTTTGGCTGCATTAACTACCTAGACTGGCCTTTTTCCAGAATATACCAAGATCCTGAAGTCTCAGGACAAGGGATGATGTCAGTCCCTTGAACTCTACAGGGCAGGATTTCAGTAATGATGTTTTGTGACCATAGCAAAAGCAACAGTAACAGAACCTGGGCCCACTAGTGGCATTCCAAATTCTCCACTTCTTTTTTCAGGAAGTTTGGAAGCACTATCAAGTAAGAAAGGTCCCATTATTCTCAGGGAATTTAGAAATGAAGCTGAAACAGGACCCATGAATCAAAGTCTCCTCCTTCAAAGCTGAGCAGATTGTGGATTCATAAACTTAAATATTGAAGAGATATGATTTTATTTAATTTCATGCTGGAAAAGCAGGTCTAACTGGTCAAAACCAGAATAAGAAAAAATTTAAAAAAAAGAAAAAAACATGTACAGGCCTGATGGAAGACATCAGTGGTTAAGTTGCTGCTGCTGCTGCTGCTGCTGCTGCTAAGTCACTTCAGTCGTGTCCGACTCTGTGTGACCCCATAGACGGCAGCCTACCAGGCTCCCCCGTCCCTGGGATTCTCCAGGCAAGAACACTGGAGTGGGTTGCCATTTCCTTCTCCAATGCGTGAAAGAGAAAAGTGAAAGTGAAGTCGCTCAGTCTGTCCGACTGTTAGCAACCCCATGGACTTCAGCCCACCAGGCTACTCCATCCATTGGATTTTCCAGGCAAGAGTACTGGGGTGGGGTGCCATTGCCTTCCCCAGTGGTTAAGTTAAAAGATGTGAAAGATGGGGAAAATGTAGTTTCACTTCTGCCAGTACCTTATCTCTGAACCAGGGGCAAAGGGAAAGAGAGACAGAAGCTGTTGAAAGAAGGGAATTAACGAAACTCCTTTCAGGTGACTTCTGCAGTGAATTAGGGGCTAGGGTTACACACCAAAAATGAGGAGAAATAGAGGCTGGAAAGTGTAAAGATTTCACTCAGCCATGATGGGAAATCAAAGAGGAAATTCATAGGAGAAATTCAGCTTTTTTCTAAAGACATTTTTGATAATCTTTGTATTTATCATAATTTTTAGCATACTTCTCTTCTTATAACTCAAAATCCAACCCTTTTATACATCCAGAGCTGGCAAACAAATAGTAAGTTTCTAGAACAGTGTTTCTTGACTATCTGTCTGAGAATCTCTTGGGGAGCTTGTTTAAAAGGAAGATTCCTGTACCCCGCCCGGACCTATCTGACAGATTATCTGGGATCTGGTGCCTGGGAATCTGCATCCTAACAAGTTTCTCAGCTGATTCTTGTGCAGCAAGCCAGCACTGGTCTGATGATGCTGTTTCAGAACCACTATCTTAGCTCATGTCTAGTCCAGCAAGTCCTAGGCATGACTATTCACCCACATCCTGTTTTTAATCAGCAGCTATGTCTACAGTTTTAAAACTAAAATAAATGTCACACATTGTGGTGAGGAAATGGCAACTGTGCCTTCAAGTGCAGCTAGCTAGGATCAGACTCAAACTCATCTTCTATGGTTTTGCTATTTTTTATTTTTTAAAAATAGTTTAAAATTCACTTATTTACAGATGGTCAAGAATGGTAGGATTACAGTATTGAAGCATAGTTTTAATAGTAATCTGCATTGTTTAGTCCATTAGATTTGAGGATGTATCAACCTAGTTACTTAATTCTGGGCATTTGGGGACAAGAGCGGAGAAGGCAATGGCATCCCACTCCAATACTCTTGCCTGGAAAATCCCATGGACAGAAAAGCCTGGTAGGCTACAGTCCTGGGGTCGCGAAGAGTCGGACACGACTGAGCGACCTCACTTTCACTTTTCATTTTCACGCATTGGAGAAGGAAATGGCACCCCACTCCAGTGTTCTTGCCTGGAGAATCCCAGGGACTGCGGACCGTGGTGGGCTGCCGTCTATGGGGTCGCACAGAGTCGGACACGACTGAAGCGACTTAGCGGTGGCGGCGGTGGCGGCGGGGACAAGAGAATTACACAATTTCACTCTCCAAACAGTGCAAACACTATTTATTCCTCTGCTCATTTCCTCTCTGGTTTAACTGGTTCATTGGTACTTAGAGATTCAAGTAGGAAACAAGTGTGGCCAAAATGGAAGACGCTTCATGTTGGCCATTGAGAAGGAAGGTGGGTACCATTCCACCTTCTCTGCTCTTCAGTCTGAGCACAGACACTTTCATCAGTAATGAATTTCCGATCTGGGCAGAATGCTCTCATGTCAACATTACCAAACTGACACTGTTGTGAAGAAAAGGAAAGCTCACTTCAAATTCAAGTGATCTGCTTACATGAAAATCTTTGTAGTTTCCTTTCTCGTATGTCTGACTTTGATGCACACTAAATGGCTCCAGTTATGTCCAACTCTTTGCAACCCTATGGACTGTAGCCCTCCAGGGTCCTCTGTCCATGGGATTCTCCAGGCAAGGATAGTAGAGTAGCTTGCTATGCTCTCCTCCAGGGGAATCTTCCTGACACAGGGATCAAATCCACATCTCCCATATCTCCTGGGTTGGCACCTGGGAAATCCATCTGACTTAATGTCATAACATAAGGGAAGTTCATTGCTCTCCTCTTCTGAAGGATTTGTGAACAATAATAATCACATTTTTAACTCCAATCTGAGTTTAGTAGCCCTAGTATAAGTTCTTAAAGTACATTCCATATCTTTACCTTAGAATTTATCATGAGGAATTCCCTGGGGGTCCACTGGCTGGAACTCCACACTTTCACTGCAAGGAGCTCCACTCTCCCCTGGTTGGAACAAAGATCCCACATGCTGCATGGTGTGGTAAAAACAAAAAATAAAAAGTATCATTCTATGATGTAAATATGTGTCTTCTAACAAAACTCTATCCAAGGTCTTGTCTCTTTAATAAATATTTTCTTCATCTAGTATCTGCAGAAATATAAGAAAAAAGGAAAAGTGCACATGCCACGCTTATAAGTTGTGCACCTAGGAAAGTGGAAAATCTCACAGAAGATGTCATCAAGTGGCATTCTTTACCATCAAAATTTGTAGGTAGGTCTCCTCCCTGTTACAGATGGAGAAATTTGACTGTGTCAGCATCATTATTGTTTCTTGTGATTTGTCTTTTCTCTTTGGTTGCTTTTTAAATTTTTTTCTCATTGATTTAAGTGTTCCATGGTTCTACTCTAATGTGTGAGAGTGGGTTTATTTTTATTTACTCCCCTCGAGTTGTTCTTGGGTGTTTACCAATTCTGCTATATTCTCAGTCAGATCTTCAAATATTGCCCCCCTCTCATTTTCTCTATTTCATCTGTCCAAATATCCATTAGATGTATATTGGACTTTTTCATTCTCTTTGGCTTGGCTTTAACCTGTCTTTGATACTTTCAATCTCTTTCTCTCTATATATATATATTAATGCAATTTCCTCCATCATTCAGTTCATAAATTCTCTCTGTTTCTATGTGTGATATGCTGTTCCATCCATTGTGAAGATTTAATTTCAGTGGCAATATTTTTAGAAATGAAATGTGCTTATATTCATTTATATCTTCCCAATTAATGTTGCTATTTTGTTCCAAAATGATTTTTATTCATTTTATTCTCTTTAATCAATTTCAAAATCCTTATATTTAATAAACTTTATCTTTGGAACAATTTTATATCTACAGAAANTAATTTCAGTGGCAATATTTTTAGAAATGAAATGTGCTTATATTTATTTATATCTTCCCAATTAATGTTGCTATTTTATTCCAAAATGATTTTTATTCATTTTATTCTCTTTAATCAATTTCAAAATCCTTATATTTAATAAACTTTATCTTTAGAACAATTTTATATCTACAGAAAAATTGTGAAGATTGTATACAGAGTTCCTCTATACCTTGCACCCAGTTTCCCCTCTTACTGACATCGTACATTAGTATGGTACATTTCTTATATTTAATAAACCAATATTAATATATTATTATATTAACTACATAAATGGATTTAATGGACATTAACTAATGTCCATACTTTATTCAGAATTTCTTTTACCTAATGGTCTTTTCTGTTCCAGGATGCTATTTGGATATCACATTATATTTACTCATCATATCTACATAGGCTACTCTTGGCTATGACAGTTTCTCAGACTTTACTTGTTCTGATAACCTTAACAGTTCTGAGAAGTACCAGTTGGCCTTTTGTAGAATGTCTTGTAACTATGTTTTTTTCTTTATGTTTTTCTTGTTATTAGACTCGGGTAAAGATTTAGGGGAGGAAGAACCCAGAGATGAATTGCCATTTGCACTGTGTCGTATCAAGTACACATATTATCAAAATGCCCTGCCATTACTGATGCTGATCTTGAGCATCTGACTGAAATACTGTTTATCGAGTATCTCTATGTAGAGTTACTTTTTTTCTTCCCCTTTCTATGTTCTACTGTTTGGAAGAAAGTCACCCTGCTTAAGAAATAAGACTTCTGCTCCACTTCCTTGAAAGTAGAGTACAGTAACTACATGGGAATCCTTTCACACAGGAGATTTGTCTCTTTACGCCATTTGTTATTTATTCAGTCATCTATTTATATCAGTATGGATGGATTCATGCAAGGATATCTATTTTGTTTGGGGCTACAATCTACTATTCTTTTATTTTGTTGCTCAAAGTGTTCTGTATTTGGCCACTGGAAGCTTATTCAGATGGTTTCTGTGTCTCTGATATATTCCCATCACTGTGAGGTTTTGTTCTTTTTCTTTAATACTTCCTTATTTTCTAGCACTGTAAAACACTTGAGGATCTTTTTGTACATTTCTTGCGCCAATCCTAGAATCAGTTATTTTTCCAGGGAATGCTGTTTTCTTTTATTGGAGGATAGTATTAGAAACCAAGATCTTAGGTGTGCTCATTGCTACCAGGATATCTTTGTTTCTGGGCCCTCTCAGCTGACAGAGAAAGTTATTATATTAACCCATGCATATGACATATTAACCCATGCATATGACATATCTACAAATATTTCTCTGTATAATCATCTCTATCTGTATTGGTATTACAGTAGGTAAATTCTGATGTCTCCAACTCTAGTTACCTTTTCCATGTGAATCATTCTGGGCTCTTCTGTTGCTAATCTGTAAATTTTCACTCTAACCGTGAAAAGCCTGGTTCCCATAATCAGCCACTTATTTATTAATAGTTTAATTACAATATACATGTATACCAGTGTCAGAACATTTAACTATATCACTCCCATGGGAAGCAGCTGTTTCAGTTAGAGTATAATGTTTATGTGTCATTTTTTTCTTGCCTTTAATATTATAGACTTAAGTCATTTCCAAAGTTACTTAGGTCAGCTTCTTTTTCTTCCACTTTCTTAAGTTGTTTCCTACATTATTAATACAGTTAGATTGACTTGTCACATTCTGCATTCAATTCTGGGATCCCCCAACCTTCTAAGTGGGTTTTAATAATTTGCATATATTGAGTCATTCTTTGTGCTGAAAATTCTATGGGTATTGACAAATGCATAGTGTCATATATTCATAATTATAATGTCATACAGAGTTTGCTGTTCTTAGTCTGCTCAGCTCCCACAGCAAAATTCCACAGACTGGGTAGCATACGCAACAGAAATTTTTCTCTTTGTTCTGGATGCTGGTTCCAGATCTAGTCCAAGATCAATTTTGGGAGGGTTCAGTTTTTGCTTAGAGCTCTTTCCTTGGCTTGCAAGTGGCTTTGTCATCAGACAGCTTCCCTACCCCAAGGCTCTGCTAGGCAGTCAGCCTCCAGAACTATGAGAAAAAAATAGATATCTGGGAAATAATAGATAAAAAATAGATATCTGTTGTTTCACCACCTAGTCTGTGGTATTTTATTTCGATAGCCCAGGTAGACTAAGAGAATGCTATAAAACTCACGAGTGCTCCATCTATTCAACCTTCTCCACATACCCAAACATGCCACACCACCCCCCAGACTCCTGCAAACCAGTGATCTTTTCACAATCACTACAGTATTGTCTCTTCCAGAATGTCATATAAGTGGAACTATACAGTACGTAACCCTTTCAGACTAGCTTCTTTCACTAATCAACATGTATTTAAGGTTCATCAAGACTTTTCCTGGCTTGATAGCTCTTTTTTACAATAGTTGAATAATATTCCACTGTTTGTTTATCCATTAACCTATTAAAGGACATTTCAGATCATTCCAATTTTTTTCTGTGATTGAGAATAAAACTGCCACAAATATTTGTTTTTGGTTTCTTTTGTGAGGGCATAAGTTTTCAAGTCAATCAGGTAAATATAAGCATGAAAAAGGTGAAAGTGTTAGTCGCTCAGTTGTGTCCAACTGGTTACAACTTCTTGCCAGGCTTCTTTACCAGGCAAGAAAACAGGGGCGGGTTGACTTCTCCAGGGAATCTTCCTGACCCAGAGATTGAACCTGGGTCTGCCGCTCTGCAGGCAGATTCTTACTGTCTGAGTACCATAGAAGCCCCCAATATAGGCATACTTAGGAGATACTGCAGGTTCAGTTCCAGACTCTGAAATCAAGTAAATGTGTGCATGCTAAGTCACTTCAGTTGTGTCCAACTCTTTGCAACCCTATGGACTGCAGCCTGCCAGGCTTCTCCATCCAGGGGATTCTCCGGGCAAGAATACTGGAGTGGGTACCATTTCCTTCTCCAGGGGATCTTCCTGACCCAGGGATTGAACCTGCGACTCTTATGTCTCCTGCATTGGTAGGCGTGTTCTTTACCACTAGCACCATTTGGGAAGCCCTAATAAAGTAAACAGCACAGTAAATAGAGCTACATGAATTTTTGGTTTCCCAGTCCATATAAAAGTTATATTTAAACTATATGCTGTCTATTAATTGTACAATATCATTATTTAAAACAACGGCCAATGGGACTTCCCTGGTGGCACAGTGGAGAAGACTATGCCTGCCAATGCAGGGGGCACAGGCTCGACTCCCTGGGCAGGGAAGACTTTACATGCAGCAGAACTGAGTCCACGTGCTGCACTCTCTGAGGCCCACGTGCTCAGAGCTCGTGCTCTACAATAAGAGGAGCCAGCCTAACGAGAAGCCCCTGCACCGCGATGAAGGCTAGCCCCAGATCACCTCGACTAGAGAGAGTCCGCACGCAGCCACAAAGGCCTGGTGCAGCCAAAAGCAAACAAATGAGCTGATTAGTAAAAAAAAAAGAATAGGGTGAAAAATACCCACCAATGTATACACCTTAATTTAAAAGTGCTTTATTGCTAAAAAACGCTAACCATTCAGTGTGTTGTAATGCTTCTGTAGGTGGGGTGTCTTGCCTTGTTGATGGCTGCTGACTGATCACGGTGGTGATTGTCAAAAGTTAGGATAGCTGTGGAATTTTAAAAAATAAGACAAAAATGAAGTTTACCACATCGATTGGCTCTTCCTTTTGGGAATGAGTTCCCTATAACATGCAATCCTATCTGATAGCATTCTAGCGATAGTAGAACTTCTTTCATAGTTGGAATCAGTCCTTTCAAACCCGACTGCTGCTTTATCAAATAAGTTTATGTAATATTCTAAATTTTTTGTAGTCATTTCAACAATCTTCACAGCATCATGACCAGGAGTAGATTCCACCTCGATAAATCACTTTCTTTACTCATCTCTAAGAAGTAACTCCTTGTCAATTAAAATTTTATCATGAGATTGCAGCATTGCAGACACATCTTCAGGCTCCATTTCTACTTCAGATTTTCTTGCTATTTCCACCAAATCTGCAACTATCTCCTCTATGAAGTTTTGAACCCCTCAAAATCACCTACAAGGGGTAGGATTACCCTCTTCCAAACTCTTGCTAATGTTCATATTTTGGCCTCTTCCCATGTATCACAGTTGTTCTTAATGGCATTTAGAACGACAAATGTTTTCCTGAAGTTTCTTTGCCCAGGTCCATCAGAAGAATCACTATCTATGGCAGCTACAACCTTACAAAATGTATTTCTTAAGTAATAAGACTTAGAATTTAAAATTATTCTTTGATCCATGAGCTGCACAATGAAGGTTGTGTTAGCAGGCATGAAAACAGCATGAATCTCATTGGATATCTCCAAGAGCTCTTGGATTATCACACACATTGTCAGTGAGCAGTAATGTTCTAAAAGAAATCTTTTTTTCTTTTTTCCCTGAACAGTAGGTCTTAACAGTGAGTTTAAAATAGTAAACCATGTTGTAAGCAGATGTTCTGTCATGTAAGCTCTGTATTTTTCCACTGATAGAGCACAGGCAAAGTACTTTAACATACTTCTGAAGGGCTCTAGGATTTTCAGAATGGTTTCAACTTAAAGTCGGTTGCTGCATGAGCCTCTAACAAAAGAGTCAGTCTGTCATTTGAAGCTTTGAAGCCAGGCATTGACTTCTCCTCTCTAGCTATGAAAGTCCTAGATGGAATCTTCTTCCAATAAAGCTGATCATCTACATGGAAATTCTGTTGGTTAGTGTTATCACCTTCATTAACGATCTTAGCTAGATCTTCTGAATAACTTGCTGCAGCTTCTGCATCAGCATTGCTTCTTCACCTTACACTTTGATGTTACAGAGATGGCTTCTTTCCTAAAACTTCAGAAACCTACATCTATTACCTTCAAATGTTTCTTCTGCAGCTTCCTCACATCTCTTGGCCTTCATAGAATTAATGAATGCTCTGGATTAGGCTTTGGCTTAATGAAATATGGTGGCTAGTTTGAGCTTCTATTCAGATCACTCAAACTTTTCCCATATCATCAATAACACTGTTTCACTCTCTTATTCATGTGTTCATTCTAGTAGCACCTTTAGTTTTCTTCAGCATCTTTTTTTTTCCTTTGCATTCACAACTTGGCTAACTATTCAGGAAAAGGTCCTAACTTTTGACCTATCTCAACTTTCAGTATGGTTTCCTCACTAAGCTCTATCATTTCTAGCTTTTGATTTAAAGGAGAAGGTGTGTGACTCTTCCTTTCATTTGAACACTTAGAGGCCCATTATGGAGTTATTCTCTGGCTTAATTTCAATATTGTATATCTCAGAGAATAGGGAGGGCTGAGGCAATGGGGAGAGATGGGGAAACGGCTGGTGGAACAGCCAGAATACACATAACATTTATCAATTAAGTTTGCCATATTATATGAACACAGTTTGTGGCAGCTCAAAACAACTACAGTAATAACAGCAAAGATCACTGATCACAGATCATCATAACAAATATAAAATATAATAGTAATGAAAAAAATTTAAATATTGCAAGAATTCGCAAAATGTGACACTGAGATATGAAGTGAGCAAATGCAGTTTGCTGATAGACTTGCTTAATGCGGGGTTGCCTTCAATTTTTTAAAGATCTTCAATTTGTAAAAATTAAAAAAAAAAATTATCAGTGAAGTGTAACAAAATATAGTGCAATTAAGCAAGGTATGTCTGTACCTAAAAGTGCAAATGCTAGATCATACGGTAAAATTATGTTTAGCTTTGTAAAAATACCACCAAACTGTCTTCCAAAGCACTATACTAGTTTGCATTCCCATCAGCAATGAAGGAATATTCCTGTTAGTCCGCATCCTTGCCAGCAATTTATATTGTCATTTATCTGGATTTTAGTCATCTTGACATCCCTGGAGTAGTATCTTGTTACTTCTTGAGATTTCATTTGTAAATTAAATTTAATTTGTAAATCCCATGTGACAAATGGTTTTGAGCTCTTTTAATGCACTTATTTGCCACCTACATACCATCTTTGGAGATGTGCTTGCTCACATCTTTTGAGCATGCTTTAATTGGGTTGTTTGCATTCTTATTTTTGAATTTTAAAAGTTCTTTTTATATTTTGGATGCAAGTTCTTTTTCAAATATGTGTTTTGAAAATATTTTCTCCCCGTGTAACTTTTTTCTTTTGATTATTTTAACAGTATCTTTCCTAAAGTGGAAGTATTTAATTTTAATAAAATCCAATATATCTGTTTTTGCTTTTACAAATCACCTTTTTGGTGTATGTAAAAAGTTATCATCAAATCGAAGGTTACCTAGATGTTCTCCTATGTCATCATCCAGAAATGTTATACTTTATGTTCTGCATCTAGGTCTATGATTCATTTAAGTTAATTTCATGAAATGTGTAAAGTCTTGCATATGGATGTCCAATTGTTCAAGAACCATTTTTAAAAATACTCTTTTCTCCATGAAACTACATTTACTTCTTTGTCAAAGATCAGTGGCTATATTTGTGCAGGTCTATATCTGGGTACTTTAATCTGTTTCATTGATCTACAAGTCTATTCCTTTGCCAAAACCAGGTTGTGTCAATCATTATAGATTTATAGGGCATCTAGAAACTATGTATTGTGATTCCTCTAATTTTCATCTTCTCTTCCTCCTCCTCCTTCTTATACTTCTTCTTTGGTGTTACATTGGCTATTCTATCTTTTGCTTTTTCATAGAAATTTTAGAATCTGTTTCTCAATGATTACAAAATAGCTTGCAGGAATGTTGATTCGGATGTCAGTGAATCTATAGTTGAGTTAAGAAGAACTAATATCAACACTATTGAGTCTTTCAACCCATGAACACAGAATATCTATTTAGATTTTCTTGGATTTATTTCATCAGCATTGAGATAAAAATAGATTTGTATAGATCTGTACATATTTTGTCAAGTTTATACCTAAGTGTTTCATTTTTTGGTACTATTGTGAACAGTATTGATGGTTGAGTTTAAAATCTTAGTTGTCCATTTCTTGTATGCAGGAAACCAGTTACCATATTTTTGTACAGTGATTTGTGTCCTATAATCTTGCTATACTCACTTATTAGTTTCAGAATGTTTGTTGTTGATTTGGGGGGATTTTTCACATTGACAATCATATTATCTGAAAACAAACGAATTTCACATCTTCTTTCCCAATTTGTAGCTTCTATTTCCTTTCCTTGTCTTAGTGAACTAATTAGGATTTTCAGTATAGTGATAAATAAAAGCAGTGAGGGGATATTCTGCTTGTACCTCACCTTACGGAGAAAGCATCCAGTTTCTCATGTCATAATATTAGCTAGCTGTAGGGTTTTTATAGATGTTCTTTATCAAGTTGTGGGGCTTATCCTCTATTCCTAAGATATACATGCTCTCTATTCTTCAAACTGTCTTATTTTCCCAAGTTCTAATAAATGTGTTATTTGCAAGATCACCTGACAATTTGCTCAAAGTTAATCATATCATTTTGAGTTTTATAGTTTTGATTATGAAAATTTTGTTTTTCTGTGGAATTCCTTTCATCTGCTCACAAAGATGTACCCAAATAGACTTGATAAAGTCCAGTATATCAATCAGTGAATTCACTTAAATACATTCAGATTCCCTGAGCAGAATTTAGAAGCAAGTAACTGGTCAAGGCTGTATATTATCACCCTGCTTATTTAACTTATATGCAGAGTACATCATGAGAAACGCTGGACTGGAGGAAGCACAAGCTGGAATCAAGATTGCCGAGAGAAATATCAATAACCTCAGATATGCAGATGACGCCACCTTTATGGCAGAAAGTGAAGAGGAACTAGAAAGCCTCTTAATGAAAGTAAAAGAGGAGAGTGAAAAAGTTGGCTTAAAGCTCAACATTCAGAAAACGAAGATCATGGCATCCGGTCCCATCACTCCATGGGAAGTGGGTGGAGAAACAGTGGAAACAGTGTTAGAGTTTATTTTTTTGGGCTCCAAAATCACTGCAGATGGTGATTGCAGCCATGAAATTAAAAGACGCTTACTCCTTGAAAGAAAAGTTATGACCAACCTAGATAGCATACTCAAAAGCAGAGACATTACTTTGCCGACTAAGGTCCGTCTAGTCAAGGCTATGGTTTTTCCAGTGGTCATGTATGGATGTGAGAGTTGGACTGTGAAGAAGGCTGAGTGCAGAAGAATTGATGCTTTTGAACTGTGGTGTTGGAGAAGACTCTTGAGAGTCCCTTGGACTGCAAAGAGGTCCAACCAGTCCATTCTGAAGGAGATCAACCCTGGGGTTTCTTTGGAAAGAATGATGCTAAAGCTGAAACTCCAGTACTNATTGATGCTTTTGAACTGTGGTGTTGGAGAAGACTCTTGAGAGTCCCTTGGACTGCAAGGAGATCCAACCAGTCCATTCTGAAGGAGATCAACCCTGGGATTTCTTTGGAAGGAATGATGCTAAAGCTGAAACTGTGGTACTTTGGCCATCTCATGAGAAGAGTTGACTCATTGGGAAAGACTCTGATGCTGGGAGGGATTGGGGGCAGGAGGAGAAGGGGACGACTGAGGATGAGATGGCTGGATGGCATCATGGACTGGATGGACGTGAGTCTGAGTGAACTGTGGGAGATGGTAATGAACAGGGAGGCCTGGCGTGCTGCGATTCATGAGGTCACAAAGAGTCAGACACGACTGAGCAACTGAACTGAACTGAACTGAACTGAACTGAAGTTTCTGGAGAACAGTGGCTTAATTTATCTTGCTTTGTCTCATCCAAAAGCACTTCACTCAAAGGTGTTTTATTTGTCTTTAATGAATAACATGTGTACACCCGTGGCAGATTCATGTTGATGTATGGCAAAACCAATACAATATTGTAAAGTAAAATAATAATAATAATAATTAATTAATTAAAAAAAAAAACCAAACCAGAAAATGGATCACAGCATTTTTGCTGCTTTCCAGGGCTTCCCAGGTGACGCTAGTGGTAAAGAACCTGCCTGACAGTGCAAGAAACATGAGACATGGGTTTGGCCCCTGGGTTTGGAAGATGCCATGGAGAAGGGCATAGCAACCCACTCCAGGATTCTTGCTTAGAGAATCCAATGGACAGAGGAGCCTGGTGGCTATAGTTCATAGGGTTTCAAAGAGCTCGACATGACTGAAGGGGCTTAACATGGATGCATTATCTTTTCTATTATATTACAAGTTCTACACAAGTGTGGATTCCATAGCTTCTTTTATTCTAAGCCTACCCTATGTCTCCAACTTTAAAAAATATGTATGTATCAATTGATGTATAGCATACATTCTGAAAAGACTTTAAATATAGTTTAATATCAAGATTTTTAAATGTAAATCTTAAATATTAAGATATCATGCAGCTCCATGATTTACTGCAAATTGAGTACAGTTGTGTTGTTTATCTAAGAAAAGAAATAGAAAGCTATCAGAACTTCAGAAGCTTATCTTCTAAAAATCAAAACCAAAATCAAAAATACTTTTTCTATCCAAAGGTAGTCAACTTCAAGATATATTACTAGAGACAAGATTTGTCTATTCACAGTCTTCACACACACGAAATAGTGCATGTTTTACTTTTAGGCTTATTTTACTCAGTATTGTATTTTGAGATTCATCCACGTCTTTGCAAGTAGCAATTGTGAATTCATTTTCATTCCTATGTAAAATTTCACTTTATGAACATACTTCTATTTGCATAAACATTTATCTGTTAATAGTCATTTATTTTGTTCTAGATTTGACCACTATGAAAAGTTATTTGCAATTATGAATATACTTGGGTAAATATTTTCATACATGCGTATACATCTTTTGTAAATATATAGCTAAAGATGTAATTACTGGATTACTGAGTTATTCATGTTTAAGTTTATAAAATACAAGGTCTCCAAAGTAGTTTCCAGCTTTATGCTCACCAACAGTGTGTGAGAGTTCTTGTTGTTTTACATCTTTGTCAGAAATTAGTATTGTCAGTCAGTTTCATGTCTGTCTTTCTGGAAAATACATAGTAATATGTCATTGTAGTTTTAATTTACAATCCTTTCATGAATATTGACTGAGTTTTAAAATTTTTTGTTTAGCTATTATTTACTTGTTAATTGCAGAGGAAGGTAAACTTCCAAACTCATCCTATGAGGCCACCATCACCCTAATACCAAAACCTGACAAAGATGCCACAAAAAAAGAAAACTACAGGCCAATATCACTGATGAACATAGATGCAAAAATCCTCAACAAAATTCTAGCAATCAGAATCCAACAACACATTAAAAAGATCATACACCATGACCAAGTAGGCTTTATCCCAGGAATGCAAGGATTCTTCAATATTCACAAATCAATCAATGTAATTCACCACATTAACAAATTGAAAAATAAATGCCATATGATTATCTCAATAGATGCAGAGAAGGCCTTTGATAAAATTCAACATCCATTTATGATAAAAACTCTCCAGAAAGCAGGACTAGAAGGAACATACCTCAACATAATAAAAGCTATCTCTTCTTGCTATTCTTTGGAACTCTGCATTCAGATGCTTATATCTTTTCTTTTCTCCTTTGCTTTTCGCCTCTCTTCTTTTCAGTGCTATTTGTGATAAAAAGAAGGCTTCCCCAGTGTGATGTGCTTAGTTGTTTAGTAATATCCAACTCTTTGCAATCCTATGGATTGTGGCTCAGCATTAAAGAATTTTTTTGCAATGAAGAAGCCACAGGAGATACAGGTTCGATCCCCTGGGTCAGGAAGATCTCCTGGAGGAGGGCATCCCATTCCAATATTCTTGCCTGGAGAATCCCATGGGCAGAGGAGCCTGGCAGCTTACAATCCATAGGGTTTTGCAAAGAGTCAGACACAACTGAAGAGACTTAGCATGCAAGCATAATAAAAAGAGTAGTTTTATCTTTATTATTTCTATATAATTGTTCTCCTGACTGTTGTGGATTCTTTGTGTAAATACCCTCAGTTACACAGTGAGAATGAGCCAATAAAGCTATTTCTTTTTAAGTGTCATAAATGTAGCATGGTAGGAAAAACTGTGAGGGCTAGAATTACTTGGAGAGTCACATGAGTAAATGCTTACCATTCCCATATTTCCCTTTTAAAGTCTGAATTTGGGGAGAGCAAAACTTGTTCTGCTTATCCCCAAACTGCTTTGTAAGGAAACATCTGTAGGGATTTCCCTGGTGGTCCAGTGGTTAAGATGCCACCTTCCGGTGCAGGGGCTGTGGGTTTGATCCCTGGTCAGGGAACTAGGGTCCCACATACCTCGGGGTGCGGTCCAAAAAAAAAAAAGCAACATCTGTAGAAACACAGGCTACACAAACTATTTCAGATTCATTCTGCCCATCACCCACATACCTTGAGATGATGAGTTAGGAATATTCAGAAAGAAAATTAAGCAGGAAAGTCCTGGGAGAGAAAACAAAAGGGGAGTTAAATTTTTTAAATACTTTCTGGTGGCCTGAATCTGTTGAGGCTGACTTTACTTTCCTCCCCCAAATAGCTCTTGAATACTTTCTCTAAACACATTGAGCACATTCAGCACAATTTTGGCCCTCTAGAGACTGTTTGGTGGTTGAGAGCTAAAAGTCAATTGATCATGGTCAACAAACATTCACAGAGTCACAAAAATATTTTTGAGATGTCAAGGATAAAAATGGATGAAACAGGGGAAAATTTAGAAAGCTGAATAATACTGACAAATAATTATTTACTTTAATGTCTTTTATAAGTATATGAAAGAAAGCAAAGTGAAAGCATTAGTTGCTCTGTCTTTGCGACCTCATGGACTATACCCCACCAGGTTCTTCTGTCCATGGGATTTTCCAGGCAAGAATACCGAAGAGGATTGTCATTTCCTTCTCCAGGGGATTGTCATGACCCAGGGATCCAACCTGGGCTGCCTGAACTGAATTGCAGGCAGATTCTTTACTGTCTGAGCCACAAAGGAAGCCCCTATGTAGTTATATAGATAGCAAAATGTGGCTTCATCAATTGTTGAATTTAACATTCATTAGCAGTTTATTCTATTTGAAAATAATATAGAAGTTAGATTTTCTCACTGGACAAGTGTTTCATAAAAGTCAAAATAGTTGGGAAATTCCCTGGTCGTTCAGTGGTTAGGATTCTGCGCTTTTGCTACTGAGGGGCTGGATTGGATTCCTGGTCCGGAAACTAAGATCCTGTGTTTCCCAGTGTGGCCAGAAAAAGAAAGTCACAGGACTTGGACAATTAAATGAGTTTATCGTGGGCAAGTAAATTAAAAAGTATAATTCTAGAAGTCCTCTTGGTATTTTTAGCAAAACAAAAACACACATAGCATGGAATGAGGAGCAATTTCAATGTGTTTTATAAAATACATGTTGGGGCTTCCAAAATTAGGAGCAGGAAGCAAATGTGATTTCTCTGAAACAAGAAAGATACTCATCAATTTTTAGTTCCCATCAAGATACGTTCATACTGAAAGAGCAACATTGCAATTTTATGATCAGTTTGCATGCTCAGTAAATTTACAAGCAATTTGCATGCTCCGAGTGGTCAACTCAGAGACTTAGAGGACTCAAGTACAGAAATTCTGGCTCACTAAGCAAATAGAGCCGGAAGAATCAAACTCAGTTTCAGGAAGAAAAATGAGCGCGGGACAGCTTTCCATGCCCAAAACCTGGCCCTGACGTGAAAGAATCCGTTCTTACACGAGATTCATGTTTTGCAAGGGGCTCCCCCTTGGCTCAGTAGTAAAGAATCTGCCTGCCAGTGCGGGAGTTGCAGGAGACGAGGTGGCAACGATCTCCGGGAGAAGGAAATGACAACCCGCTCCAATGTTCTTGCCTGGAAAATCCAGTGGACTGTAGCCTGCCAGGCTCCTCTGTTCATGGGGTTGCAAAGAGTAGGACACGAGTGAGCACAGCGCAACAGCAGCCACCACCCCAGAAGCTCACTTTGATCCTATCCTTGTACGACTGAATATAAGACATTGCAAGCTTTGAAGAGACACGTTGCCTGGTAAAATCATTTTGAATTGGCCCATCTTAATTCCTCCAGGTATTTCCATAGGAGACATATCTCAGCCATGGTTTAAAAGAGCAAACCAGGTGGATGCCCCCTGCCCAAGCCACAGTGTTGAAAACAAGACAGAGTATCAGAGTTGAAGTGCCCTTGCTATTTCTACTTAAAGAGAATAAAATATTAAAATTTTTTTATTATTTATTTTTAAATTATTTTTAATTGGAGGATAATTGCTCTCTAATGTTGTGTTGGCTTCTGCCATACAACAACGTGAGTCAGCCATAAGTACACATATGTCACCTGTCTCTTGAACGTCACCCCCACTGCCCCCCACCCCAGGTTACCCCTCAAAGTTGTCACAGAGCACTGAGCGCACTTTCTGTGTTATACAGCATCTCCCTGCTAGCTATCTATTTTACACATGATAATGTGTGTTTCAATGCTGTTTCTCAATTCGTTTCACCTACTTCTCACCTCCCCACCCCCCGCCTTCCCCTGTGTCCACAAATCCATTCTCCGTGCCTGTGTCTATTCCTGCCCTGCAAATAGATTCATCAGTACCTTTTTTTCTAGATTCCATATATATCCATTAATATACAATATCTGTTTTTCTTAAGAGAGAATAAAATATTTTAACGACTTACCACTCAAAGGCAAAAAGGGACTTCGAGCCATCATGACAAAATGAAAACAGAAATAGGAACTTATATGTCTTTATCTCTGGTGTTTCTCAAGGAGAATTGGGGATTTTGTAACAGCTACTGTGGGACCATCTTCTAGTATTCTAATGAGAAACTAAAGAGAACAGCAGTTTTTTTAAAATACAGAAACAGAGACAGTCAATTGAAGATGCAACTTACTCTGAAATGCATTTGAAAAAATAAGATGAATGTCAGAAAATTACTAGAGCTAATCAGTGAATTTATTAAAGTTGCAGGATACAAAATCAATACACAGAAATCACTTGCATTTCTGTATACTAACAATGAAAAATTGGAAAGAGAAATTGAGGAATCAATCCCATCCACTCTTGCAACAAAAAGAATTAAATATCTAGGAATAAACTTACCTAAGGAAACAAAAGAACTGTTACACAGAAAGTTATAAGATACTAATGAAAGAATCAAAGACGACATAAGCAGATGGAGAGATATTCCATGTTCCTGGGTAGGAAGAAATAATATTATGAAAATGACTATACTACCAAATGCAATCTACAGATTCAGTGGATTCCTATCAAATTCCAAATGAAAATTTTCACAGAACTAGAACAAAAAATTACACATTTCTTATGGAAACACAAAAGACCCCAAATAGCCAAAGCAGTCTTGAGAAAGAAGAATGACGCTGGAGGAATCAACCTTCCTTACTTCAGAATATACTACTAAGCTACAGTCATCAACACCGTATGGTACTGGCACAGAAATGGAAATATAGACCAATGGAACAAGATAGAAATCCCAGAAATAAACCCATGCACCTATGGGTACTTCATTTTTGACAAAGGAGGCAAGAATATACAATGCGGCAAAGACAGCCTCTTCAATAAATAGTGCTTGGAAAACTGGACAGCTACATGTAAAAAAAATGAAATTAGAACACTTCCTAACACCATACACAAAGATAAATTCAAAATGGATTAAAGACCTAAATGTAAGACCAGAAGCTATAAAACTCTTAGAGGAAAACATAGGCAGAACAGTCAATGACATGAAATCAAAGCAAGGTCCTCTATGACCCACCTCCTAGAGTAATGGAAATAAAAACAAAAGTAAACAAATGGGACATGATTAAACTTAAAAGCTTTTGCACAGCAAAGGAAATTATAAGCAAGGTGAAAAGACAACCCTCAGAATGGGAGAAAATAATAGCAAATGAAACAACTGACAAAGGATTAATTTCCAAAATATACAAGCAGCTCATACAACTCAATACCAGAAAAACAAACAACCCAATCAAAAAGTGGAAAACAGATCTAAACAGACATTTCTCTGAAGAAGACATACAGATGGCTAACAACACATGAAAAGATGCTCAATACCGCTCATTATTAGAGAAATGCAAATCAAAACTACAATGAGATCACCTCACATCAGTCAGAATGGCCATCACCAAAATGTCTACAAGCAATAAATGCTGGTGACGGTGTGGAGAAAAGGGAATGCTCTTGCACTGTTGGTGGGAATGTAGATTGATACAGCCACTATGGAAGACGATATGGAGATTCCTTAAAAACTAGGAATAAAACCACCATATGATCCAGCAGTCCCACTCCTAGGCATATACCCTGAGGAAACCAAAATTGAAAAAGACACACGTATCCCACTGTTCATTACAGCACTATTTACAATAGCTAGAACATGGAAGCAACCTAGATACCCATCGACAGATGAATGGATAAAGAAGCTGTGGTACGTATGCACAATGGAATAGTACTCAGCCCTAAAAAGGAACACATTTGAGTCAGTTCTAATGAGGTGGGTGAACCTAGAACCTGTTATACAGAGTGAAGTGAGTCAGAACGAGAAAGATAAATATCGTATTCTAACGCATATATGAGAGAAGGAAATGGTAACCCACTCCAGTCTTCTTGCCTAGAGAATTCCGTAGACAGAGGAGCCTGGTGGGCTGCTGTCCGTGGGGTCACACAGTCAGACATGACCGAAGCAACTTAGCATTTATGCATGCATTGGAGAAGGAAATGGCAACCCACGCCAGTATTCTTGCCTGGAGAGTCCCAGGGACAGAAGAGCCGATGGGCTGCCATCTATGGGGTCACACAGAGCTGGACATGACTGAAGCAACTTAGCAGCAGCAGCTGCAATGCATATATATGTAATCTAGAAAAATGGTACTGAAGAATTTATTTACAGGGCAACAATGGAGAAACAGACATAGAGAATAGACTTATGGATATGGGGAGAGGGGAGGAGAGGGTGAGATGTGTGGAAAGAGTAACATGGAAACTTACATTACCATATGCAAAATAGATAGCCAATGGGAATTTGTTGTATGGCTCAGGAAACTCAAACAGGGGCTCTGTATCAACTTAGAGGGGTGGGATGGGGAAGGAGATGCAAAGGAGGTTCAAAAGGGAGGGGGTATATGTATACCTATGGCTGATTCATGTTGAAGTTTGACAGAAAGCAAAAAAATTCTGTAAAGCAATTATCCTTCAATAAAGAAATAAATTAATTTTTTAAAGTTAGATGAACGAATGAAGTGAGAGGGCAATGCAGACATGGAGATACATTGTAAAAACACAAGTGAAATGTTCACTGAAGATTCCAGGTTCATGTGCAGGACCCGATTTTGCTCCCACCCCTCAGAAATGGCAACTGGCTTGTGGCATTTTTGTGTCTTCTTGTTCATAATTTGCCCCCATCTGTGCATGTGTGGAGTTATTCGCCCCATTTTGCATTTTGTTGTTCAGGGAGATGTTTGTCCAGGTGGAACCAGTGCAACAAAGGGTCCCAAGTCCCAGCCTCTCTCAGGTACATGGGCATGCACTGTAAAATTCTTGTAGATTGGCAAGTTTTCATAATAAAATGATGTTTAAAAATCTTAAAGTACACTTCTTATAGACATCTTAAGAAACATGGATTTGAAATAGAAGAAAATAAAAGTTATATCTAAGCTCTACGCCCAGAGCTCCTACTAATGTTAGAAAAATTTTAACTATGCTCTGCATGTTTTGTCTGTATCTTGGGATTATTGACATTGGAGTTGTATTATTTTTTGCTGTGGGAGCCTGTTGTAAGCCCCACCCACTAGAGGCTAGCAGTATCACCCCCCCGAAATGTGACAATGAAAACACTGTCATACCTCCCACTCCTCCATCCTCACGTTGCCCCCCCTCCCCACTGGTAACCACTAACTTGTTCTATACATTTGCAAGTCTGCTAGGTTACCCCTCAAAGTTGTCACAGAGCACTGAGCGCACTTTCTGTGTTATACAGCATCTCCCTGCTAGCTATCTATTTTACACATGATAATGTGTGTTTCAATGCTGTTTCTCAATTCGTTTCACCTACTTCTCACCTCCCCACCCCCCGCCTTCCCCTGTGTCCACAAATCCATTCTCCGTGCCTGTGTCTATTCCTGCCCTGCAAATAGATTCATCAGTACCTTTTTTTCTAGATTCCATATATATCCATTAATATACAATATCTGTTTTTCTTAAGAGAGAATAAAATATTTTAACGACTTACCACTCAAAGGCAAAAAGGGACTTCGAGCCATCATGACAAAATGAAAACAGAAATAGGAACTTATATGTCTTTATCTCTGGTGTTTCTCAAGGAGAATTGGGGATTTTGTAACAGCTACTGTGGGACCATCTTCTAGTATTCTAATGAGAAACTAAAGAGAACAGCAGTTTTTTTAAAATACAGAAACAGAGACAGTCAATTGAAGATGCAACTTACTCTGAAATGCATTTGAAAAAATAAGATGAATGTCAGAAAATTACTAGAGCTAATCAGTGAATTTATTAAAGTTGCAGGATACAAAATCAATACACAGAAATCACTTGCATTTCTGTATACTAACAATGAAAAATTGGAAAGAGAAATTGAGGAATCAATCCCATCCACTCTTGCAACAAAAAGAATTAAATATCTAGGAATAAACTTACCTAAGGAAACAAAAGAACTGTTACACAGAAAGTTATAAGATACTAATGAAAGAATCAAAGACGACATAAGCAGATGGAGAGATATTCCATGTTCCTGGGTAGGAAGAAATAATATTATGAAAATGACTATACTACCAAATGCAATCTACAGATTCAGTGGATTCCTATCAAATTCCAAATGAAAATTTTCACAGAACTAGAACAAAAAATTACACATTTCTTATGGAAACACAAAAGACCCCAAATAGCCAAAGCAGTCTTGAGAAAGAAGAATGACGCTGGAGGAATCAACCTTCCTTACTTCAGAATATACTACTAAGCTACAGTCATCAACACCGTATGGTACTGGCACAGAAATGGAAATATAGACCAATGGAACAAGATAGAAATCCCAGAAATAAACCCATGCACCTATGGGTACTTCATTTTTGACAAAGGAGGCAAGAATATACAATGCGGCAAAGACAGCCTCTTCAATAAATAGTGCTTGGAAAACTGGACAGCTACATGTAAAAAAAATGAAATTAGAACACTTCCTAACACCATACACAAAGATAAATTCAAAATGGATTAAAGACCTAAATGTAAGACCAGAAGCTATAAAACTCTTAGAGGAAAACATAGGCAGAACAGTCAATGACATGAAATCAAAGCAAGGTCCTCTATGACCCACCTCCTAGAGTAATGGAAATAAAAACAAAAGTAAACAAATGGGACATGATTAAACTTAAAAGCTTTTGCACAGCAAAGGAAATTATAAGCAAGGTGAAAAGACAACCCTCAGAATGGGAGAAAATAATAGCAAATGAAACAACTGACAAAGGATTAATTTCCAAAATATACAAGCAGCTCATACAACTCAATACCAGAAAAACAAACAACCCAATCAAAAAGTGGAAAACAGATCTAAACAGACATTTCTCTGAAGAAGACATACAGATGGCTAACAACACATGAAAAGATGCTCAATACCGCTCATTATTAGAGAAATGCAAATCAAAACTACAATGAGATCACCTCACATCAGTCAGAATGGCCATCACCAAAATGTCTACAAGCAATAAATGCTGGTGACGGTGTGGAGAAAAGGGAATGCTCTTGCACTGTTGGTGGGAATGTAGATTGATACAGCCACTATGGAAGACGATATGGAGATTCCTTAAAAACTAGGAATAAAACCACCATATGATCCAGCAGTCCCACTCCTAGGCATATACCCTGAGGAAACCAAAATTGAAAAAGACACACGTATCCCACTGTTCATTACAGCACTATTTACAATAGCTAGAACATGGAAGCAACCTAGATACCCATCGACAGATGAATGGATAAAGAAGCTGTGGTACGTATGCACAATGGAATAGTACTCAGCCCTAAAAAGGAACACATTTGAGTCAGTTCTAATGAGGTGGGTGAACCTAGAACCTGTTATACAGAGTGAAGTGAGTCAGAACGAGAAAGATAAATATCGTATTCTAACGCATATATGAGAGAAGGAAATGGTAACCCACTCCAGTCTTCTTGCCTAGAGAATTCCGTAGACAGAGGAGCCTGGTGGGCTGCTGTCCGTGGGGTCACACAGTCAGACATGACCGAAGCAACTTAGCATTTATGCATGCATTGGAGAAGGAAATGGCAACCCACGCCAGTATTCTTGCCTGGAGAGTCCCAGGGACAGAAGAGCCGATGGGCTGCCATCTATGGGGTCACACAGAGCTGGACATGACTGAAGCAACTTAGCAGCAGCAGCTGCAATGCATATATATGTAATCTAGAAAAATGGTACTGAAGAATTTATTTACAGGGCAACAATGGAGAAACAGACATAGAGAATAGACTTATGGATATGGGGAGAGGGGAGGAGAGGGTGAGATGTGTGGAAAGAGTAACATGGAAACTTACATTACCATATGCAAAATAGATAGCCAATGGGAATTTGTTGTATGGCTCAGGAAACTCAAACAGGGGCTCTGTATCAACTTAGAGGGGTGGGATGGGGAAGGAGATGCAAAGGAGGTTCAAAAGGGAGGGGGTATATGTATACCTATGGCTGATTCATGTTGAAGTTTGACAGAAAGCAAAAAAATTCTGTAAAGCAATTATCCTTCAATAAAGAAATAAATTAATTTTTTAAAGTTAGATGAACGAATGAAGTGAGAGGGCAATGCAGACATGGAGATACATTGTAAAAACACAAGTGAAATGTTCACTGAAGATTCCAGGTTCATGTGCAGGACCCGATTTTGCTCCCACCCCTCAGAAATGGCAACTGGCTTGTGGCATTTTTGTGTCTTCTTGTTCATAATTTGCCCCCATCTGTGCATGTGTGGAGTTATTCGCCCCATTTTGCATTTTGTTGTTCAGGGAGATGTTTGTCCAGGTGGAACCAGTGCAACAAAGGGTCCCAAGTCCCAGCCTCTCTCAGGTACATGGGCATGCACTGTAAAATTCTTGTAGATTGGCAAGTTTTCATAATAAAATGATGTTTAAAAATCTTAAAGTACACTTCTTATAGACATCTTAAGAAACATGGATTTGAAATAGAAGAAAATAAAAGTTATATCTAAGCTCTACGCCCAGAGCTCCTACTAATGTTAGAAAAATTTTAACTATGCTCTGCATGTTTTGTCTGTATCTTGGGATTATTGACATTGGAGTTGTATTATTTTTTGCTGTGGGAGCCTGTTGTAAGCCCCACCCACTAGAGGCTAGCAGTATCACCCCCCCGAAATGTGACAATGAAAACACTGTCATACCTCCCACTCCTCCATCCTCACGTTGCCCCCCCTCCCCACTGGTAACCACTAACTTGTTCTATACATTTGCAAGTCTGCTTCTTTTTTATTATATACATTCACCAGTTTCGTGTGTTTTTCAAATCCCACCTCTAAGTGATATCATACAGTTTTTATCTTCCTCTGCCTGACTTACTTCACTTAGCATAATGCCCTCCACGTTCATACATGTTGCTGCAAATGGCAAATTTTCATTCCTTTTTATGGCTTAGAAGTATTTCAGTGTGTGTGTATACCATATCTTTTTTCCATTCATCTGTTGATGGATACTAAGGTTGCTTCCGTATGTTAACAATTGTCAATAATGCTGCTATGAACTTTAGGATGCATGTATCTTTTCAAATCAGTGTTTTTGATAATCCGCAATAAGTGGTTTCTTGAAGGATATGTGATTTCAGATGATGCTGGAGAGATTAATTAAGCCTTGACACATAAAGGAGAATGATGAGTTCCAGAGTAAGTGGGCATCAGGGCCAATATTCAGAATTTAGTTCATGGACCAACAACCCAGCCAGGTTGGAAGTGCAAAGTCCAAACAAGGTCAAGAGTACCATGGTGTTAGTTTCCATTATGATTTGCTATTTCTGACCAAAATAAACTTGCAAATTTGGGGGGAGCAGGGAAAGGGATCAGAAGAAGGAAGTCTCTTTACTTCTGCTTTTTAAAGAAATATCTTAGCTATAGATGTCTTCACATTAGCTGTTACTTATAAGCTGCTCTTTGATCAAGCCCTACAAAGATGAAGTTATCAAATCACTGAGCTGATCTCTTCCAAATGGAGGCCCAAGTTTGTGAGATGCTGAATGTCCCACTATGACCTTTCTCTCGGCATTCACCTCTCTGCCCCAACATATGCCCAACAACAACTTGATCATGTTATATTCTCCACCTGAATCTTACTTCCTTCCATCAGAGACCAGATCAATGCCTTTCATTCATAGAAAGCTGTTTCTATTTTCTTTTCTTTTAATTAAGTAATTTTTTACATACAAAAAAAGCTCTGCATAATGAATATATGCAACTTGACGAGTTTGTAGATTAGTACACACTCAGAAGGCCATTACTGGTGCCAAAATATTGGTTCTCTGTGCACAATGCTGATATGAGATATGGAGACAGAGTTTCGACGGAGAAAGAAAGAGCAGATTTATTCTTTGTCAGGCAAAGAGGGAGTACAGAGAGCTAGTGTCTCAGGAAGTATCCTCTCTTCAGAGGGAGGGTAATCAAGACATGGAAATCTTTTCAGTCCCTCAGAAGATTCTCCAATGTCCCCTTCTGGTCAGTACCATCCTCCCATCCCTGGAATTATCCCATCTCCACCACAGATTATTTTTGTCCGTTCTTGAACTTTATATAAGTAGACTCACGCCATCTGTCGCCTGTTTAATTGCTCTTCTTTTGTTAATCATTGTCTATTAGATTTATCCATGTTGGGGCATGTAGCTGTGCTTTGTCCTTTTTCATCGGTATATGGGATTCCATTCCATGAATATGTCCCAATCTATTTATCCATACATATCTATTAATGTATGTGGGTACTCATTTCTTTTGGGAATATGCCTAGGAATGAAATTACACACACACACACACACATAGCAAAAAGTATATACAGATAACTATAGATAGGGATAAAGATCACAGAGATACAGTAGATATGGCCAAATAATTTTCCAAAGTTTTTATACCAGCATTTAGTGTTTTCCCCACATTTTAAAAATAACATGCACCGAGAGATGAGGTGCTTTAATTATGTGCTGTCTGGTTGCTATACTTGCTTCCTAGATACTGATGGGTATTTTTTTCTCAGACTAGATTATTTAGCCCTGTAAGGGTGGCATCCTGACACATGTTGCTGCAAAAACCCACTTCCCCCATTTTCTTCCTGTGGTAACGAGCAGAACTCAGGGTGCAAACAAATGATGAATGTGTGTTTGGTTGTTAATATATTATGCAGTATGACATTCCAGTTTCACAGACATCATCTTTATAGACCAGTTGAACTTAAAATATAAGATGAACTCTAAGTATATTTATTACATATTTAGGCAAATATAGATAAAAATGGAAATGCACAAAGCAATGCTAGATATTGTTCACTGATACGGGTGTTTTGTGTATGAGTATATGTTGAGATGCATACGTGTTTGGATGCATATAATACACATATGTGTGACAATCAGAAAGGAAGGGTGTACGCTAAATAAATGCTATTTGCCACCTTGGGGGAATGGAAAGAAAAACAGAATCTAGGGTTGGAGAGTCACAGGGAGTCATTGGATCTGTCATAAGTCATTTTCTTTGTTTAAAAAGGCCCCAAATGAATATAATAAAACGTTGCTAATTAAGACCCAAACTGAATACAATAAAATGCTGCTGTTGTTGCTGCTTGGTTGCTAAGTAGTGTTTGACTCTTTTGCGACCCCATGAACTGTAGCCCGCCAGGCTCCTCTGTCCATAGGATTCTCCAGGCAAGAATACTGGAGTGGGTTGCCATTTCTTCCTCCAGGGGATCTTCCCCACCCAGGGACTGAACTTGGGTCTCCTGCATCGGCAGGTGGATTCCTTGCCACTAAGCCACCAGGGAAGCACAATAAAGTGTTACTAATTGTCCTTTCTAGGTGATGGGTATATAAATGTTTGATATAATACATACTAATTCTTTGGTTTTAATTTTTTCTTAAAAAAAACTTTTTTTTTTTTTTTCAAGAAAAAGATGAGGGTTTGGTTGTGGGTCAGCAGGAGACTAAAGACTGAGATTTCTTGAATCCGAATTAAGTGGTTCTTTCTTTTCTCCTTTGGCTGTCTGTTCCTTCATTTCTCAAATATTTATTGAGCTCCAACTAATCTGTTAATTTGCCTTGGGAATACGAATGTTATCCCTGTTTCTAAGACATTCACAGGAGAGAGAAGTGAAGGAGATGCTCGGTGTCTATGGAATGTTACTCATGGGGGTACATGGGTGCTGGGTACATCAGTCCTATCATCACATTTCTGTAAATCTGAAATGGTTCTTTTTTATTGAAGTACAGTTGATGTACAATGTTGTGTTAGTTTCTGGCGTATATATCTATCCTTTTTCAGATTCTTTTCCATTATAGGTTGTTACAAGATACTGAATATAGTTCCCTGTGCTGTACAATAGGTTCTTGATGTTCCTTTTATATATAATAGTATATGTACCTATTAATCCCAAACACTTAATTTATTCTTCCACCCTCCCTTTTCCCATTTGGCAACCTTAAGTTTGTTTTCAGTGTCTGTGAATCTGTTTCTGTTTTGTAAATTGCCAGGAGCCAGCACACGAGATCCCACCCATGACAAGGTCATGAGGAGAGACCTGACAGGCAAGGTGGATCAGGACTCGAGGGACACCCTGGACCTGCTCAAGCATCTACCCCGATACCAAAAGCTGTCTGTCTACTGTTTACTATATTATGCCTTTCACTTGCTCTTCTGGCATTAACAGGGGGCTATCCCCGATCACCTTTCTCTGGAGAAAATCAACTTAGGGCTCTAGCTGATAAGTCTCCTGGGCATGAAAGGAAGATTTCAATTCAAACCCCTCTGTTAGCATTCTAACTTGCATGGCAGGTTTATCCATACTCTTACAACTAGTGCACATGATTGTTCACAACCTCCCAACTATGAAAGGCAGAGGAACTCAAACATTCTAAAGTCCTAATAGGCATAGAGCCCTTCGAGGAATAAAATTATTAGAATAGTGCTAGTGAAGGATTTCATTGTTGAGCCAATGCTTGCTGCCAAGTTTGCATATCCCTTACCCATTGTGTGCCTGGGAGTATATCAGTTAATATAGCTGGTGTGTAGGGAAAATAAGTAGTAGCCTTGCTGTTAGCAACATTAGACCTTTGAGTTAATAAATTTTTTCTTTGTCATAACCCACTGCACCTTTATCCCATAGGAATGTAACTGTATTTAGTACTTTCTGAGAGTGGCGCCAGACTTTAGAATAAACACTTTTAGAGAAAATACGTTTTCTGGTTGACTAACCTTTATCAGAAAAAGGGGTCATAAAATGTTAACATGCCTCCAGGCCAGAAGATGATGTAAATCACATAAGACTTTGTATATGGAAAGGTATGCAGAAAGAAAGCCTGGTTTCGATAAGGGTCAGAACTGCTGACCCTGTACGATTTTGCATCTTCCATTCCCCTCTATGTACAACCCAAGATATAAAAGCTCCTTTTAAAAATAGAGTTACAGACCTGCTCCTCCACCTAAGCTTGGTCTCCCCGTCTCTCTCTCTCGCCAATGCCATCCATCCTGAGGGAACCCCTGGATCCTGCTGGGGCTGGACCCCGGCAGTAAATAAATTCACTTGTACCATTTTTTTCTAGATTCCACATAGAGACAATGTCATATGATATTTATCTTTGTCAGACTTACTTCACTTAATGTGAGAATCTATAGGTCCATCCATGTTGCTACAAATGGCATTATTTCATTCTTTTTTATGGCTGACAGTCCACTGTATACATGTATTACATCTTGATATCCATTCACCTGTGGATGGATGTCTAGGTTGCTTCCATATTTTGACTGTTGTAAATAGTGCTGCTATGAACATTATGGTGCATGAATCCTTTCAAATTAGTTTTCTCTAGATATATACCCAAAAGTAGGATTGTTGGAACATATGGTAGGTCTGTTTTTAATTTTTTTAAAGAACTTTCATATTGTTCTCCATAGTGACTACACCAATTGATATTCTTATGAATAGTCTAAGAAGGTTCCTTTTTCTCTACACCCTCTCCAGCATTTGTTATTTGTAGACTTTTTGATGATGACCATTCTGACCATCATTAGAATGATGAGGCAATACCTAATTGTAATTTTGCTTTGCATTTCTCTAATAATTAGCGATGAGGAGCACCTTCTGAAACAGTTCTTTTAAAATTATGTTAATTATGTGAAGTGAAGGATGTGTTAACTAATCTGATTGTAAACATTTTGCAGTTATATATGTGTCAAATTACCACACAATTTACTTACACAACATGTGAATAAACTTAAACTTACACAGTATTATATGTCAACTGATTGCAATGAAGCTGGAAAAAGTCATTCATGGTCTCTACTCCCTTTCTCTTCTAATTCTGGCTTCTGGCTGATGTTACATCACTGACACTGCTCTGGATGTTTCAGAAACATCTTTTTGTCCTTTTGTCAATCTGCGTTATTGGGGACCCTGTGTGGGATGGTATCTGCCAGTTCATTCTGAAAGAGATTCCTTCTGCTTCTGTACCTGCCAAATTATATGGATTGCTCCACACATGCTCTACCCCCCGGGCGGGAGGGAGTGGACAAGAGTCCTGAGAATGTCTCATGCTCTAACTTCCTCCATGACGTCCTCTCACTCTGTAGTGTCTTTGTCTGACCTTGGTGTGGGGATAGAGGAGAGGTTGAAAGAACTGCTTATATGTGATATTGTGTTATGTCAGGTCACCTGAGTAACTTCTGAAATTAAAAAAAAAAAATCTTCAATTTGGGAACTACCATCTGATCGAGCAATTTCATTCCTGGGTATATATCCAAAAAATTTTAAATGCTCATTTGGAAAGATACATGTACCCCAATGTCTGTAGCAGCACCATTTAACAACAGCAAGACACGGAAGCAATGAAAGGGTCCATCAACAGACAAATGGATAACGAAGATGCAGTTTATATTGGCATACATACAATCATACACCACCCCACCCCCAATTCTGTGAGGCTTTGATAACAGAACACAAATTTAGAATGTAAATTGAGCTAAGAACATGAGGGCAGGTCAGGACTACATTTTTTTTTAAAAAAAAAAAATCTTCAATTTGGGAACTACCATCTGATCGAGCAGTTTCATTCCTGGGTATATATCCAAAAAATTTTAAATGCTCATTTGGAAAGATACATGTACCCCAATGTCTGTAGCAGCACCATTTAACAACAGCAAGACACGGAAGCAATGAAAGGGTCCATCAACAGACAAATGGATAACGAAGATGCAGTTTATATTGGCATACATACAATCATACACCACCCCACCCCCAATTCTGTGAGGCTTTGATAACAGAACACAAATTTAGAATGTAAATTGAGCTAAGAACATGAGGGCAGGTCAGGACTACATTTTTTTTTTGTCATGAGAGAAAATCTGTAAGTCATCCAGTTCCCATGATAAGTCTATATTATTTTTTTAAACCTGCATTGTTTTGAATAATGGGGAAAGTTCATTTCAAACCTTTAATGACATACCATATATATGCATTCATCTGATATATGTATGTGTGTATGTGTGTCTTGATGAAGGTGGAAGAGGAGAGTAAAAAATCTGACTTAAACCTCAACATTCAAAAAACTAAGATCATGGCATCTGTTCCCATCACTTCATGGCAAATAAATGGGCAAACAGTCGAAACTGTGACAGACTTTATTTTCTTGAGCTCCAAAATCATTGCAGATGATGACTGTGGCTGTGAAATTAAAAGATGCATGCTTCTTGGAAGAAAAGCTCTGAAAAACCTTAGATAGCATATTAAAAAGCAGAGACATCACTTTACCAACAAACGTCCGTATAGGCAAAGCTGAGAGTTAGACCATAAAGAAAACAGAGCACTTAAGAACTAATGCTCTTGAACTGTGGTGCTGGAGGAGACTCTTGAGAGTCTCTTGGACTGCAAGAAGATCAAACAAGTCAATCCTAAAGGAAATCAACCCTGAATATTCATTGAAAGGACTGATGCTGAAGCTGAAGCTCCAACCCTCTGGCCACCTGATGCAAGGAGCCAACTCATTGGAAAAGACCATGATGCTGAGAAAGATTGAAAGCAGGAGGATAAGGGGATGACAGAGGATGAGATGGTTGGATGGCATTACTGATTCAATGGACATGAGTTTGGGCAAACTCTGGGAGATAGTGAAGGACAGGGAAACCTGGTGTGCTGCAGTCCAAGGGGTCCCAAAGAGTCTGAGAAGACAACATGACTTAGCGACTGAACAACAAAAATTAAGCCCTGGATAGCCTGGGTTATCTTTGAGCATGGTAGCTGAGTGATTTTGTAACTGTACGTACGAGTTTAAGGCAACATTTTCTGTACAAAGTGTTCCTTTTTCCTCTGTCTGATACATCACAGCCAATAATTCAGGGTGATAGAACAAATCACATTGTGAATGAAAAATATTGCCTGCCACGTCAGTAAACAAAGGATATTGCAGCCATCCAGATGGTGAGCCCTGATGGAACTCAGGGTAAAAAAAAAAAAAAAGAAAAATATTGCCTGCCACGTCAGTAAACAAAGGATATTGCAGCCATCCAGATGGTGAGCCCTGATGGAACTCAGGTAAAAAAAAAAAAAAAAACAGAATGCCAGCCATCAAGCCCTCAGCCACTGCAGACAACCCCAATGAGGAGACTCAGGACGAGAAAGCACAGGTAAGTCAAGGTGCCTGTCAAAGGAATGATTTCATTGAGTCCAGACTCTTGCAGCTTCCCATACATAGAAAAGTGCTAAATTTCTTAACTTGAGATATCTGGTTTTCTTTAATTAACAGTAACCTTTTGATGTTCCAAGGCTTCTCTGATAGCTCAGTTGGTTAAAAATCCCCTTGCAATGTAGGAGACCCCAGTTCGATTCCTGGGTCAGGAAAATCTGCTGGAGAAGGGATAGGCTATTCACTCCAGTATTCTTGGGTTTCTCTTGTGGCTCAGCTGGTAAAGAATCTGCCCACAGTGTGGGAGACCTGGGTTTGATCCCTGGGTTGGGAAGATCCCCTGGAGAAGAGAAAAGCTACCCACTCTAGTATTCTGGCCTGGAGAATTCCATGGACTATATAGTCCATGGGATTGAAAAGAGTTGGACACAACTGAGCGACTTGCACTTTAAGTCACTTTTGATGTTCCAACTACCTGGTTTTTATTGCAAAACCTGTTATGTATCTTGGGTCTTGCCCTTGCTTCTTTGGAGCAGTTTCTCAAAGTTATTTGAGATTTTCCACCAGACAAAACTTAACTCTCAACTTTCATTTTTTAAAAACTTTGTATTTATTTTTGGTTGCACTGGGTCTTCGTTCTTCATGAGTTTTCTCTAGTTGTAGCAAGCAGGAGCTACTCTCTAGGTGCTGTGCACAGGCTTCTCAAAGCAGTGGTTTCTTTTGTTGCAGAGCACAGGCTCCAGGCACCCATGCTCAGTACTTGTGGCACACAAGCTTAGTTGCCCTACGGCATGTGAAATCTTCCTGGATCAGGGATCAAACCCATGTCCCCTGCACTGGCAGACAGATTTTTAACCACTGGGCCACCAAGGAAGACCGACTCTCAACTTTTACGCTGGACATTTTGTTTAATTCCACATCATTGACCTGAATTTATATATCCTATGTCCCTGTATTTAGAAATTACACTTATCACAATATCCCCTAGATAGATGCCTATCGAGGAAGTTTTTAAATGGAAGGATTCAGTTCAGTTCAGTTCAGTCGCTCAGTCGTGTCCGACTCTTTGCGACCCCATGAATCGCAGCACGCCAGGCCTCCCTATCCATCACCATCTCCTGGAGTTCACTCAGACTCACGTTCATCGAGTCCATGATGCCATCCAGCCATCTCATCCTCGGTCGTCCCCTTCTCCTCCTGCCCCCAATCCCTCCCAGCATCAGAGTCTTTTCCAATGAGTCAACTCTTCGCATGAGGTGGCCAAAGTACTGGAGTTTCAGCTTTAGCATCATTCCTTCCAAAGAAATCCCAGGGTTGATCTCCTTCNTATTTTTTGTCAAAGAATTTTATAGATTGATTCAACAGATAAGAGGGATAAGCAAAATGATAAGAATATAAAACTAATGTTGACAAAGAAGAAAACAGGGCTTGTTGATAAATTAGATGCGGGAGAAGGGAGGAATACAAGATAATACAGAAATATGGTAACTCTACCCTCTTGAGCTCAATAATTAAGATGCACATGAGTGAGGTCCTAGATTTCATGGCCTGCCAGAACTTCCTCACTCTAGGAAACTGAGATTTTTAAGACCCTCAAAGGGCCCAGAGAATATTCACTGAACATCCTGCATTGTGCAGTATCTCCTGAAAACTTCAGTTTCTTCTCCAGAGTTGACAATGTATTTGCCAACAAAAGTAGATTCAAGGATATCCACAGGAGTAGAGGAACTTGATCTTTGTAAAAAGAAGGAGGCGAAATGGAAGGACAACAGAAAACAACAATCCCAGGCCTTCCTACACACACATACGGCACTTGGGAAAACGACAGCTCCTCCATCTTTGTTTTTTCCCAAACAGAATGTAAATCAAAAGAGATCACAGGTGCATTAATGAAAACTTCTTCAGGCGATGTGCTTTCCTGTTGCCTTTCTGAGCCCCATAGACACACAGAAGGAGGAAGGAAGGAAGTGATTTGCCCTGGTTTGTAGAATTTAATATTCCTGCAAAGGTAATTGTATGGCTCTTGATAATTCAGCAGTTTAGACTCATCACGACATTTCATCTTCAAGGGCTATCTCAATTCTTCAAATAGATCTTTATTCTTCCACTCACACATTCAAGGATGAAAAATTTGCCTCACTGTATTAAATTAAATTACCTTTAAAACTTGCAGCTTTGCCTCAAGCTCTGCTCTTTTGAGAATCATTGTTCCATTAAGAGTCTCTATCCTGTTTTAAGAAAAAAAGGAGGGGGGTGGGAAATAACATGAGTGATTCTCTCAAACAAGCACCATCCCTTACGGAGTACTACACTTTGAGCACAGACTATCCTCATAAAGCAACATAAATGTCACCATTCTCATGGCACTTCAAGTATCTGGACCTATGCCAAACCTTCTGACAACATTCAAAGAAAGAATAAAAAAAAAAAAAAACAACACATACATACACCTTTTGTGACTAGAAGAAAAGGCTCTGGTTTATTTGTAAACTGTAGCTCATTTTATAGATGCCATTCTAGGGCAACGATGGTTGTTCTCTACTAGAACGTATTGTGTGGTCTGGCTGAACCACCTCTTTCATTTGGTGAATATTCACTGGGCACCTACTATGAGCCAGACTCTAGACATCATGCTAAGCGTGAGGAATACAGCAATTGAAAACGTGCACGAGGGACTTTCGAACAATGAAATCAGAAAACTACTTCTTGAAATGGGAAAATCTCTTCTTCCTTAAGATTCTAGAAAGTTTTACCTCTGTAAACTGCCTGAAATTTAGAACTAGAACAAACAGAATAAAAACTACTGAGATATTAACTTTCAAATGACTCATCTCAAAACTTTAAGTGTACAAATTTTAATTCTAGAATTATCAATTTAATGGTGTTCTTTCTCCCTATACCAAATGCCTTTCTAAAAATAAAGAGACTTGTTCTATCCTGAATGATTTATTTGTTTTGTGGGCTCAAGTTAGAAGCCTTTATTTTGACTACAAAACCATCATTCTGAATAAGATAAATATGACGTATGAGTTACAAAACTAAGCATCTTTTTAAGTATTGGTTCAAAGTAATTCTGATAAACCAGCTGTAACTCTATAAAGATGCAAGAAATTTGTCACGGCCTGGTAAAATAATAATATTAAGTGCAGTCTATTGGGTATAATGCTGTTTCCAATAGCATTATACCCAAGACAATGAGATGATAGCAAGCCAACACAACAGCTTTCTCATTATGGGCTCTTGACTCTAGATGTTAGGGAGGATCCATGAGAATCTGTTTGGTACCTTACTGTTGATCTGACCTATCCAAGCAACAGATATCTGTGGGCAGAACTACAGGCATAGATTGGCCGCTGTCTTTAGTATTTGTACAAACTGTCTCTCATTTCCCTGCCCTGTGGATTTCCACCTGTCTCCACCCACTACCCTTTAATTATACACCTGCAGTCTGCCCACTTCACCCATTTGGAATAAAAGTTTCTGATTTTAACCACCAGCACGTTTCCTTGAACATGTTCCTACCTCATGGATTGAAATTTCTCTGGAGCTAGAGTGGTCCCCATCCTTTATCCTGAACTCATAGCAACTATAGAGTTGGACATGGTCCTCTTCCACCACCAGTCATCTTTCAAAATTACTCTCACACAACCTCCCCCAACCCCCCAAAAAAAATCCTTTGAAGTTTTAGACTAGAATCACAAAAGAGTATCCAGGGAATTTTTTATTGGCAGCTTGCAAGGAACAGCTGTGGTGAATAGCTGGAGAATGGATCCTGGCATCCAGAGCAGATGGTCGGATCCCAGTTCAGGCACTTACTAAGTGGTTGGTTTTAACTAAACCTCATTTCAGCCTGAGTCACTTCATTTATAAATAGGAATAAAATCAACTTCACAAGATGACTGTAAAGAATAAATGAGATAATCAGAATAAATTCTAAACTATTAAACCTGACTGGTGAGACCCATGTTCTGCTTCCTGGAGAATGCTCTGTCTTCATTTCTTACTCTATTCTTCTTAATTCACCAGCCACCAATTAATTAGACTGGCTATCTCTCTATCCCTTGAACATGCCAAGCCTACTTTGATAACTCAAACCTCTCTTTTACCTGAAATGTTCTCACCAGGAGTTCATCTAACCATCCCTTCTCATTATTTCACTCTCAGCTCAAAATTCACCTTCTCAGAAAGGACCACTTTTAACACTTAAGCTAAAAATGCAGCCCTCTCACTCAGTATTTTATCCCATCCCTTTTTCTACTTTCTCCATAATGTTATCATAATTTAAATATCAAAATTACTTATTTTTGTGGGCTTTTCTTACCTATCTCTTTCCATAATTAATAAAGCAATAGAAGAGTCTTTGTCTCCCCGAGCCTATCACAGAGCTGGAAATACAGTATTTGCTCAATAAATATTATTTTAATGAATGGGTGAATTCCATCTTTGTCTTATTAGGTTCAAAGGGTGGAAACGTCAGTTGAATCTCTATTGGGGAAACAAACATCCCATTAGTGAATTGGGAATAACAGCAGGTGTCAGTGTATATGTTACAGGGCAGGAGGGCTGAGCAGACTGTTCTTTCAGACAGAACACTAGGAGAGAAAAACAACTGGCTGGTGGTATAAGAAGAAAAAGCTCAGCCCTTCTGAACTTTCATTTGCTCTAACCACAGGATTGTGTCAGCCACGGAAACTGGATTCATCCCTCTCTGTCTAAAGAGAATGTGAGCCAGTTTAATTTAATTTGAATCAAAAATAAAATTTTCAAAATGCTATCCTTCCCACTCAGACATTGGGCTACTGATGCCCTCTGACTTCAGATGTTGACAACATGTTCAAATTTGAGGAAACCTTGAGAAACAAAAGAAACTGACAGAAACGTCTGTACCCAATCCCCAAGCTATGGTGTGCTGCCTCCCTTGTGATCCTGAACAAAAAACCTATTCATTCACTCAACAGGCATTATGAGAGACCGTAACAATTTTTTAAGCCCCACGGGAAGCAACCAGATAGTTACATTAACAGGTTTCCTGACGATCTGATCAGGTCAACAACTTGTTTGTGGGTAAAGCCTTCTGTGCTCACACCATTGATTTTTGCAAGGACATCACCTGGGAGATGCCAAGAAAAACGAGTGTTAAAATGGTTGGTTAAATAATCTTTCCTGACCCACAAATGAAACAAAACACACAAGCCCCAAACCTTGGCAACATAAAGGAGCTGAGGAAATTCAAAGCAACAATCACATCCTGACCTTCACCATCAAAAAAAAACTTTTTTTCTTGGTACTTAAATAATTCCAAACACAAGCATAGTTCTGACTTACCAGCTTGCAGGCCAGCACAGTGTGCTGGGCTGTCCTCCTGGATTTTGCAGATCAGGGTGCACATATCTGCAGAGCAGGTGTTCTGGTTTGGGAGCCTGTAAGTCTGTAAAATGAGAAAGATACATAATGACTATTAAAAAACTCAAAATCTCTTTGTCAAAAAAATTGAGCAGTATCAATTACCTTACATAACATGATACATAAGTACAAAGAACAATCTGGGAAGCTTTTCTGAGTATAAACTGAATATAAGGACCAATCTGACACTTCTCCCACACATTCTGCAGCTGACTCCGTTCATTAAAAAAAAAAAAAAAAAACATCTGGGGCTTCCCTGGTGGCTCAGTGGTAAAGAACCTGCCTGCCAACGCAGGAGACACAAGTTGGATCCCTGGCCCAGTATTAGCCCGCATGCCAGGGGCCACCTAAGCCCATGTGCCACACCTACTGAGCCTGTGCTCTAGAGCCTGCGAGTCGCAGCTACTGAAGCCAACATGCTCCAGAGCCTGTGCTTTGTAAAAGGGAAGCCACTTCAATGAGAAGCCCACTCACTGCGACGAGAGGGTAGTCCCCACTCACTACACCTAGAGAAAAGCAACGCAGCGACAAAGAACCGCACAACCAAAAATTAATAAATAAATGTTAAAAGAAAACACATCTGGCTTAAGAAAGAAAGCAGTGTAAGACTGGTTTAAGATTTACAACCTTCATGCCTAAGAGACCACCTGATGCTATTGGGTATTTAACAAGAAAAATTCAGTTTCTCTTTCCCCAGTAGGATAAAACAACAGTAGCCAAGAGCAGAGAGAAAAATCTCTATGTGGTTCTCCTGAGCTAAAGAACTCATTACAGGAGCGTATGAAACATTACACATCCAGCAAGGGAGATGTGCCAACAATAATTATTTTGAATCAGAGTTCTGCAAATAATGACAATCTGCCCTTCATTAATTCAACAGCATTATAATCGACTCGTTTATCTTCATTCCTGACCGCTTGCTGGTACACCTGCCCTGAATACTCACCAATTCATTAGCCACTCGACTAAAAGAGAAAAAGTTATGCTTCACCTCTTGCCTCAATTTGGCAAAANACATACATACACCTTTTGTGACTAGAAGAAAAGGCTCTGGTTTATTTGTAAACTGTAGCTCATTTTATAGATGCCATTCTAGGGCAACGATGGTTGTTCTCTACTAGAACGTATTGTGTGGTCTGGCTGAACCACCTCTTTCATTTGGTGAATATTCACTGGGCACCTACTATGAGCCAGACTCTAGACATCATGCTAAGCGTGAGGAATACAGCAATTGAAAACGTGCACGAGGGACTTTCGAACAATGAAATCAGAAAACTACTTCTTGAAATGGGAAAATCTCTTCTTCCTTAAGATTCTAGAAAGTTTTACCTCTGTAAACTGCCTGAAATTTAGAACTAGAACAAACAGAATAAAAACTACTGAGATATTAACTTTCAAATGACTCATCTCAAAACTTTAAGTGTACAAATTTTAATTCTAGAATTATCAATTTAATGGTGTTCTTTCTCCCTATACCAAATGCCTTTCTAAAAATAAAGAGACTTGTTCTATCCTGAATGATTTATTTGTTTTGTGGGCTCAAGTTAGAAGCCTTTATTTTGACTACAAAACCATCATTCTGAATAAGATAAATATGACGTATGAGTTACAAAACTAAGCATCTTTTTAAGTATTGGTTCAAAGTAATTCTGATAAACCAGCTGTAACTCTATAAAGATGCAAGAAATTTGTCACGGCCTGGTGAAATAATAATATTAAGTGCAGTCTATTGGGTATAATGCTGTTTCCAATAGCATTATACCCAAGACAATGAGATGATAGCAAGCCAACACATCAGCTTTCTCATTATGGGCTCTTGACTCTAGATGTTAGGGAGGATCCATGAGAATCTGTTTGGTACCTTACTGTTGATCTGACCTATCCAAGCAACAGATATCTGTGGGCAGAACTACAGGCATAGATTGGCCGCTGTCTTTAGTATTTGTACAAACTGTCTCTCATTTCCCTGCCCTGTGGATTTCCACCTGTCTCCACCCACTACCCTTTAATTATACACCTGCAGTCTGCCCACTTCACCCATTTGGAATAAAAGTTTCTGATTTTAACCACCAGCACGTTTCCTTGAACATGTTCCTACCTCATGGATTGAAATTTCTCTGGAGCTAGAGTGGTCCCCATCCTTTATCCTGAACTCATAGCAACTATAGAGTTGGACATGGTCCTCTTCCACCACCAGTCATCTTTCAAAATTACTCTCACACAACCTCCCCCAACCCCCCAAAAAAAATCCTTTGAAGTTTTAGACTAGAATCACAAAAGAGTATCCAGGGAATTTTTTATTGGCAGCTTGCAAGGAACAGCTGTGGTGAATAGCTGGAGAATGGATCCTGGCATCCAGAGCAGATGGTCGGATCCCAGTTCAGGCACTTACTAAGTGGTTGGTTTTAACTAAACCTCATTTCAGCCTGAGTCACTTCATTTATAAATAGGAATAAAATCAACTTCACAAGATGACTGTAAAGAATAAATGAGATAATCAGAATAAATTCTAAACTATTAAACCTGACTGGTGAGACCCATGTTCTGCTTCCTGGAGAATGCTCTGTCTTCATTTCTTACTCTATTCTTCTTAATTCACCAGCCACCAATTAATTAGACTGGCTATCTCTCTATCCCTTGAACATGCCAAGCCTACTTTGATAACTCAAACCTCTCTTTTACCTGAAATGTTCTCACCAGGAGTTCATCTAACCATCCCTTCTCATTATTTCACTCTCAGCTCAAAATTCACCTTCTCAGAAAGGACCACTTTTAACACTTAAGCTAAAAATGCAGCCCTCTCACTCAGTATTTTATCCCATCCCTTTTTATACTTTCTCCATAATGTTATCATAATTTAAATATCAAAATTACTTATTTTTGTGGGCTTTTCTTACCTATCTCTTTCCATAATTAATAAAGCAATAGAAGAGTCTTTGTCTCCCCGAGCCTATCACAGAGCTGGAAATACAGTATTTGCTCAATAAATATTATTTTAATGAATGGGTGAATTCCATCTTTGTCTTATTAGGTTCAAAGGGTGGAAACGTCAGTTGAATCTCTATTGGGGAAACAAACATCCCATTAGTGAATTGGGAATAACAGCAGGTGTCAGTGTATATGTTACAGGGCAGGAGGGCTGAGCAGACTGTTCTTTCAGACAGAACACTAGGAGAGAAAAACAACTGGCTGGTGGTATAAGAAGAAAAAGCTCAGCCCTTCTGAACTTTCATTTGCTCTAACCACAGGATTGTGTCAGCCACGGAAACTGGATTCATCCCTCTCTGTCTAAAGAGAATGTGAGCCAGTTTAATTTAATTTGAATCAAAAATAAAATTTTCAAAATGCTATCCTTCCCACTCAGACATTGGGCTACTGATGCCCTCTGACTTCAGATGTTGACAACATGTTCAAATTTGAGGAAACCTTGAGAAACAAAAGAAACTGACAGAAACGTCTGTACCCAATCCCCAAGCTATGGTGTGCTGCCTCCCTTGTGATCCTGAACAAAAAACCTATTCATTCACTCAACAGGCATTATGAGAGACCGTAACAATTTTTTAAGCCCCACGGGAAGCAACCAGATAGTTACATTAACAGGTTTCCTGACGATCTGATCAGGTCAACAACTTGTTTGTGGGTAAAGCCTTCTGTGCTCACACCATTGATTTTTGCAAGGACATCACCTGGGAGATGCCAAGAAAAACGAGTGTTAAAATGGTTGGTTAAATAATCTTTCCTGACCCACAAATGAAACAAAACACACAAGCCCCAAACCTTGGCAACATAAAGGAGCTGAGGAAATTCAAAGCAACAATCACATCCTGACCTTCACCATCAAAAAAAAACTTTTTTTCTTGCTACTTAAATAATTCCAAACACAAGCATAGTTCTGACTTACCAGCTTGCAGGCCAGCACAGTGTGCTGGGCTGTCCTCCTGGATTTTGCAGATCAGGGTGCACATATCTGCAGAGCAGGTGTTCTGGTTTGGGAGCCTGTAAGTCTGTAAAATGAGAAAGATACATAATGACTATTAAAAAACTCAAAATCTCTTTGTCAAAAAAATTGAGCAGTATCAATTACCTTACATAACATGATACATAAGTACAAAGAACAATCTGGGAAGCTTTTCTGAGTATAAACTGAATATAAGGACCAATCTGACACTTCTCCCACACATTCTGCAGCTGACTCCGTTCATTAAAAAAAAAAAAAAAAAACATCTGGGGCTTCCCTGGTGGCTCAGTGGTAAAGAACCTGCCTGCCAACGCAGGAGACACAAGTTGGATCCCTGGCCCAGTATTAGCCCGCATGCCAGGGGCCACCTAAGCCCATGTGCCACACCTACTGAGCCTGTGCTCTAGAGCCTGCGAGTCGCAGCTACTGAAGCCAACATGCTCCAGAGCCTGTGCTTTGTAAAAGGGAAGCCACTTCAATGAGAAGCCCACTCACTGCGACGAGAGGGTAGTCCCCACTCACTACACCTAGAGAAAAGCAACGCAGCGACAAAGAACCGCACAACCAAAAATTAATAAATAAATGTTAAAAGAAAACACATCTGGCTTAAGAAAGAAAGCAGTGTAAGACTGGTTTAAGATTTAAGACCTTCATGCCTAAGAGACCACCTGATGCTATTGGGTATTTAACAAGAAAAATTCAGTTTCTCTTTCCCCAGTAGGATAAAACAACAGTAGCCAAGAGCAGAGAGAAAAATCTCTATGTGGTTCTCCTGAGCTAAAGAACTCATTACAGGAGCGTATGAAACATTACACATCCAGCAAGGGAGATGTGCCAACAATAATTATTTTGAATCAGAGTTCTGCAAATAATGACAATCTGCCCTTCATTAATTCAACAGCATTATAATCGACTCGTTTATCTTCATTCCTGACCGCTTGCTGGTACACCTGCCCTGAATACTCACCAATTCATTAGCCACTCGACTAAAAGAGAAAAAGTTATGCTTCACCTCTTGCCTCAATTTGGCAAAAACAACTTGGTTTTGTTTTTTCTTTCAATTTGTACCAAGAACACAGCACCAGTGTTTGATGAGTAGACTGGCCCAGTGATCTCTATTCTTCTTTTTCACATATTTAAGTTATGAGGTCTAGTTCCATTTAAAACCAAAATTAGCATTCCAAGTTGAGAAAGTCTTCCTAATATCTGTCTCCTAAAATTAAACCACATTCCAGTACTGCTTCCTTGCGGAAAAACTAATGTCCGATGTCCATTCCTTTACATTTTAGACATACAGTTTCCAGAACCAGCAGAACCACAAGTCAATCGATGTAAGAAACTTCTAGAAACTTGACTTTGTTAACCCTGAAGGGATTTCTATTCACTCTAAAAGGCATTTAGAGTCCCCCTATCTTAAAGGCAGATGAGACTTTTAGAGATCATGTAGTCTACTTTCAAAGCCCTGGTGCTAGGAAAGATTGAAGGCAGGAGGAGAAGGGGACAACAGAGGATGAGACAGTGGGACGGTGTCACTGACTCGATGGACATGAGTTTGAGCAAGCTCCAGGAGTTGGTGATGGACAGGGAAGCCCGGCATGCTGCCGTCTGTGGAGTCGCAAAGAGTCGGACATGACTAGCCAACTGAACTGAACTGAACTGAATTTACTTTCCATCAATATCAGAGATTCCTTTAACAGATTTTTTTTTTTTGCCAGGGCATCTTCTTGCCACCACCCAGGCCCTTCCAGAAATGAAGCATGGTCTGGTTCACACAACACATGGACCAAAGCTATAAGAGACTGTCCTTTGGGAAACCACTGTTATAATGATTCTCATTAGCAGTGAGAATTTACGCTCCATGTCCAGGAAGCAAAGTAAGTACAGTGAAGGGGAAACATTAATTGATGTAGCATGCACTTGCATATATGTTTGCCACAGGTGTAAAATTGGTGGTTCGAGATAGGCAGAGGTCCCAAAGCTTTGGAAAGAACTAATCAGATGGACATTTTTCTTTTGCTCAGTCATTTCCTAGAGACACAAAAGTATTCTACTTTCTAATGTCCAATAGCCTTCATTCTAACACTTGTCATTTGCCTACCTTCTACCAGAATCAGGCACATTATTCAGTACTTCACATAAGTTATCTCATTTAAAATGCCTAAGAACCTACTTAAGTAGCACTGAAAGAACACAAATTCAGTTGTAAATGAATCTAAGGTCTGTGTTCTGGTCTTGCTACATTACTCTCCATATCAGCAAAACACTAACATCCATGGAAACCAGAGGAGGTGAACTTGTTCTCTCCCAGCATGCCCTGTGCCCCACTGACCAGGATCCAAATACGTGTTAACGAATGGAGGCACAATAAGGGTATATGAGGTTCTACTTGGCCTTTAAAATGTTCTCAGGGCATGCCCGCTATTTGACAATCACTATACCTTGTGAGTAATAGGTAATGCATAGAGCTAGTAATGGAAAGCATACACCCATAGGGAATTTGCAGAGGAATGGACCCTTGCATCACTAAAATAATGTGCTACATCCCAGAGGTGAAGCCATCATTCATGTGAATCCACAAAGGTTCAGGCCACTATAACCTGCTGTCTACTAATGACAGTTTTGATTCTTGCTCCATGTAGTGTTTATGGTATGAAGGAGAAATGTGGGAGAAGCAGTGATATGTCTATAGAAAGATGAGAAGAGATTCTCCTTGGTCACATTAAGTAAGGATAAATGAGTAGTCTTTGCTCCTGTTTTCAGTAGCATTCACTGCACATCCTTGGGCATAATTCTCATTTGAAAAGAAGTGGTCACAAAAAGCACAGTGTCTCTACAATACAGAATAGGGAATGTTTCATGTGAATGAGGAATAAGAGAGAGTACTATGCTTCTAAAGCCCAATGAAAGAATTAGAGATTTCATCAAACTCAAAAGTAGAATTCAGAAAGGAGAAGGTCTCTTCTTTTCTCTGAGAGCCTTCTCCCTGCTCATTACAGCTAAAGTTCCATTTTGTTTATTCTTAAAACACATCTTACAGAGCAGCATCCTGTTCCTAGTCTTAAAACACACTGAGTTTCCAATTGTTGTGCTGAGAATTAGTCACCAAAGTTTTCTGAAGCCAGCACCAAAGTTTAGATATAAAAACTGATGTTTGGTATGAGGATATGATTATGCAGAATGCTTCTAAAAGAAATGCAAAAGTGTACTGGAAAAAGAACACATTAACACTTACACTACTTCTGTTGCTCTTAATTAGACATGCCTTTGTTTGACCCAATGCATCATATTTACAAATATAGCCATGAAAAAGCAGGAAGCAAATAAGAAATTAAATTCTTAGGCTATTAAATAGAAATCCATAAAGACTTAAAATTTCCTACAGCATGAGGCAATACACACATAGAGTCAAATATTCTTAAGTATTTTCAAATAATAGTTATAAAATGTTACCACTAAGGAAAAGAGTACAAGCTTCTCATAAAGTCCAATACGAAAACTTCAGTATTTTCAAATATAATAGTAACTATAAATGAATAGATGCAGTCCATATACACAAATATATTTCTTTCAAGTCTCTCTGAATACTGAAGTGTAGGCAAAATCTGATGCACAGTATGAGAAACTAGTATGCGAAACCCATCACTAATGCAAATATATACGATTCACTTATAAAGCGCCCGTCATTCTCTTATTTATGAGCCGACTGATAGCAAGAATTTCTGATCAGTCTCAGACCGACAAGAAGAATAAAGCCAAGAGAAACAAGAAGGTGAGTAAATCTCAGGGTGATTATTTTATCTGCTTGAATGTTTTCTTCCTTGATGGTACCCAACAAACTACCGGAAAACTACAAAAAACAGCTACACATAGAACACAACTCACAGCCTCTCTCAACCCCTAAGCCTGATTTCATTCTTTCTTTGTAAATATCATGACATTGCCAGTGCCACTTTCTTAATTAAAAGTCTGGAAAATTTGAAAACTGCCCACCTGAATTTCAAATCCAAATGTTCCATTATCTTGTTTTTCCACAGTAACAAGCTTTCTGTAAAAAAAAAAAAAAAAAAAAATNACATTGCCAGTGCCACTTTCTTAATTAAAAGTCTGGAAAATTTGAAAACTGCCCACCTGAATTTCAAATCCAAATGTTCCATTATCTTGTTTTTCCACAGTAACAAGCTTTCTGAAAAAAAAAAAAAAAAAAAAAGCTAGGAATGAAGATCAAAATGTCACATTTGGCACATATCTATCATTAAAAATAACTGCCAATAAAAAATAGCTAATGTTTGTATAAACTGTAGTATGTATGACTCTGTCTGTGTCTGCATGTGTGTGTGTGTGTGTGTGAGATATCAACAGCCTGGAAAGCTGTGTTCCTAAACATCTTGGTGAGACACCAAAAAATAAATGAAATTCTTTACCTTTGAGACCAGGAAAAGTCACCTACAGAACTTGATCTTGTCAGAGCAAGCTGAAAAATAAAAGTACACAGTTATTGAAAGATCCTTAAGACGCAACTGTAAAATGTTCTAAATCACAAAGGACCCTTCTTTGGCCCCACTCCTGGGAAATTGTTACAGAAAGGCAGTAATTTCCATTCTCCAGTGATAGCAAAGGGGAGCTGGGAAAGGAACCATTCAGGTATTCCATTTGAAAGATTAAAACAGGCTTCGATAATAACACCCTGTGGCAAAAGAGTCAATGTCATGTGGCAAAATTCCGAAGCTTCCAAAAAGAACTTCATATCTAATCTGTATCTAAAATAGCCTCTGAAAGTTTAACCACAGCAGTTTATAATCACACTGAAGTCCAAAGAAAAAATAACACGCATAGAATGGCATACAAAACAAAATAGTTGATAGTTTGGGGAGATGCTGATGAAATGACTGTTTATTGTAATAGTTCAATATGTTACTGTTTTTAGAAGGATAAAATCATCTAACACCTAGAAGCATAATTTGGGGAAAAGGAGGGACTCAAAACCTCAATTATTTTCAGACAGTAAAGAATCTGCCTGCAATGTGGGAGACCTGGGTTTGATCCCTGGGTCGGGAGTATCCCCTGGAAATGAGAATGGCTACCCACTCTGGTATTCGTGCCTGGAGAATCCCATGGACAGATGAGCCTGGCAGGCTATAGTCCATGGGGTCGCAAAGAGTCAGACAGGATTGAGCAACTAACACTTTCACTTTACTCCTCTGCATGTTTTGGGAAAAGATCATTTAAATATAAGCCTCCAGGATACAGTCTATCATTATAAGTAAAGGAAAAGTTGCTAAAAGGTGTCATATTTTTTTTAAAGTAATTATAGTGAGTTTTGCGTGTATTGTGTTGGTTCTTTGCTTAGGCATTAACAAATGTTAATCAGCTCTTTCTCAAGTGTTGGTCCAAGGTTCCAAACCAGAAGTTCATGCTACTGGTTAGTCCAAGGTGTTTATTTAAGTGGCAATCTATTATGCTTCTTATATATCAGTGACTATAGAAAATATCAGGAGATAATGCAGGTGTCCAAACAAATAAAAGTAAAATAGAAGCTAACAGCCAAAAGGAGAAAAGTATGCAGAAGAAATTAATGCACAAATAAAATCTTCATTAAGGCATCTGTTAGAGAAGCTACATCACTGTAAGGAAATTGAATTACCAAGTATAAAATGCCAACATTCTCACAAATTTTCTTGAATGGTTCAGTGTTCAGAATTTGGCCACTGGTCAGTATTGTTAACCCAATGAAAAAACTGACATCTTCCTACAATAATAATAAATTTATTATACTTTCCTCTTTTATTAGTTCTGGACTGCAAATCATTTGTATCATCTTGAAGACTACAACAAGAAAAGGCTCAGAACTGAAAAAAAAAAAAAAGTTTCTCTATATTTGCTAAAAAAAAAAAAAAAAACCCTAATGGTGGGAAAGATTGAAGGCAAAAGGAAAAGAGGGCAGCAGAGGATGAGACGGTTATAGAGCAACGCTGACTCAATGGACATGAATTGGAGCAAACTCCAGGAGATAGTGAAGGACAGGAAGCCTGGCATGCTGCGGCATCCATGGGGTCGGAAAGAATGAGACACGACAGCGAGTGAACAGCGATCTCTTCTTAATTTATAAGAACTAACTGTGGAAGGCCTGTTACAGTTTGTATGGTTTGTTTCAGCCTGACTTTGTCCTGATAAGTACCATTAACAAGGGTGGGGACCATTCAGCGATGCAGTGGGCTGCCTTCTTGTGGAAGAGAGCAATAAACTTGATATGCCCAAGCATTCTCAGCCTCTCAACTATACTATACTCATATTTTCTTAATTTATTTTCATTACCTCCATTTGCTTGGCTTTTATCCTTATTTCAGATGTAAAGTACTTAGGTAGGTCATATCATGCTATCTATAAATCATAACTGGTGTTTATATTTTAAAATATTATTCTTGCTATCAATATTCATCAGATTATGCATATATTTATAGATGTGGAAGCATATATGTATACTTATATGAAGGGCAGATGGGATTAAATACCTCACTTCTGTTCATAATTACTTGTAGCCTTTGGGCCTCTTAGGGGATGTATTCATTTTATTTCTACCCCAACACCTAGCACAGGGTTTGGAATAGAATGGAACCATATAAACAGCTAAACAGAAAAACAGAAGTAAACCACTAGATAACAATACAATCAAGTAAGTGGTAGTGGGAGATGCAAAGTTTTATAAAAGAGTCTTCAACTCTGTCCATTAAATTAAATATTCACTGGAAAAGTTCAAGGGTAAAGTTTTAAAAATATAAAATAAAATTTTAAATGAAAGAAAACAAACAAGGATTAAAAAAAAAAAAAACACCTGAATTCTAAAACAGCAAAAACCATAGCAAAAGAACTAATAGAAAACAAAGTCAGTCCAACTCTAGCTAATTGACCTGATTAAATGGAAATATCTTCCTAGAATAATATGAAATACAGAGCAGATACTCAGCTCTTGGGGACTGACTTGGGTCATCAGTAAAACAAAGAAAAAAAAATCAGACTAAATCAAATTATGAATTAGTTTCCACTCTAGATCAGCAATGAGCCTGTCATAAGCACCTAACATTAAATACACAACTGCTAAATGAATGAATAGTTCATTTTCACTCATTTAGTAGGAATTAATGGATGTGAGAGTTGGACTGTGAAGAAGGCTGAGAGCCGAAGAATTGATGCTTTTGAACTGTGGTGTTGGAGAAGACTCTTGAGAGTCCCTTGGACTGCAAGGAGATCCAACCAGTCCATTCTGAAGGAGATCAACCCTGGGATTTCTTTGGACTCTGATGCTAGGAAGGATTGGGGGCAGGAGGAGAAGGGGACGACAGAGGATGAGGTGGCTGGATGGCAGCACTGACTCGATGGACGTGAGTCTGAGTGAACTCCGGGAGATGGTGATGGACAGGGAGGCCTGGCGTGCTGCGATTCATGGGGTCGCAGAGTCGGACATGACTGAGCGACTGAACTGAACTGAACTGAATGAATTCTTAAAGTTTTGAGACTTTTTCCTCATCAATTTTAAATACACCTTTGCTAAGCAAATAATCATAGCATTGATGAGAATCTCAAGATTTCATCTCATCCTCCATTAACCTGTATTCTAAATCAAAAAAATCATTCTAGATAGATTCAAATACAAAATTAAGTCCACAAGACAAATCCAAGACCTGTGTAGAAAGGAAATTTCCCCACCTCTCTTGGGCTAGCCTTTCTACTCTAGCTAATTAGATTAAAATGGAAATTTCTACCTAGCACAGCATGAGATGCAGAGCAGAAACTCAGTTCTTGTGGACTGACTCAGGTTCAGTGAGAAAAAGAAAAAAAATCAGACTAAATCAAATTATAAATTAGTTTCCACTCTGGATCAGCAATGAGCCTGTCATAGGCACCTAATATTTAAATTAAAACAAATTTTTAAATAAATGAGGCACCATCAAATTCTCTGACACATGCCACATCCAGACACAGTACCTACTTGTTTTTTATCTGAACTCTCAGACTCAGGCAATGTGGAATGTTCTTAGGGTTCAACCAAAGGAATGTTCTTAGGAATGTTCAACCAAACCGTCTGTCTAAGTGAAAAGAAGTATGTCTGAAGTCTTATCAAAGATTTTTACACTTTAGAACAAGTTTTGTCTGTAGCCCTCTCCCTGGAGTGAGCAGCCTTCTTTTAGAATCAGACCAGTGGAGTCTCTGCTCCCTAGACTGCCCTCCCCCGAGTCTTTTCTCAGGGCTGGAGGGATGACACCAAAACTCCTGAATGAGGAACTAGTATGCAACAAACAGCATATGCTGGCAACAGCTGTCTTTTATTACACATTATCTAATATGAGAAATCGAGGTTTAGCAATTTGGCAGGGCTGCAAACTACACATTCAATTATGTCTCCTGAGAAGACAAAGCTCCTTAACCCCTTGCTAGCTTCTGATCCCTGGGTTGGGAAGATCCTCTGGAAAAGGGAATGGCTACCCACTCCAGTATTCTTGCCTGGAGAATTTCATGGACAGAGCAGCCTGATGGACTACAGTCCATGGGGTCACAAAGAGTCGGACCTGACTGAGCAACTAATGCTTTCACTTTTTTTCAGCTTCTAATATAAAGATGCCTGGGGTTTGGGCTGAGGATCCCAACTCTTGTGTTTTTAGTCAGGTGATTTAAAAGCTTACCAAAAAATGTAATGTAATTTTTGCTGCTATGAGATGATTCACAATGTCCCTCTTTAGTGGGAAACAAAGACCAAATATTTCAACTGTCAGTTTGCAAAAAATAGGAATAATCTGTAGCAGAGCCAGATAGTCAGCCCTGCAGAGGAGCTTGCAGTTTCATACTGTAGCCACTTCTGCTGCTAAGTAACAGCCTGCTACTTCCTCTCCCCACTGTGTACTCATTTCCTGAAAGTGTCATGGGTGGGGGAAGGGGCAGATACCTATTCACAGATGAGATATTTTTATTTTTGTTATTTGTTTCAAAAGTCCACAAATTGTGTGTTCTGTTCCCTTTCCAGTACCCTACCTCATTCTCCCAATTCTTCCATGAATACAGGTTTTTCCTCTTTCTGAGTAAGGAGGCTTAGAATAACATGGCTCTGCAGAAATATTTTAAGATTAACAAGACAATGGAGCTGAACTCAATTTCTTAACTATAAGTGCTCTTGAGGAATGTAAATACTGTACAACATTGCAGCTTCTCGAGAAAATCTTATTGTGGGCTCATGAATCTCTTTCAAGAAAAATTTTTGGATATATTCTCTAAGTGCACCACAATATGGATTAGAGAATACTTATCAAAATCTTTTGTAAAGAAATTAACAGTTTTCTACTAAAAGTAATCATTAAATGGTCAAAATATCTTGTTGTCATCAAGAACACTTAGGACTTTTGGTGACAGATGAGTGTGTGGCCAGAAATAAAATAAAAGCTCCTGAAGGGCAGAACCCAATTCAGAAATACATACTAAGTCAGCACAATATTCTATATCTGACTTATAACTGAAATCACCCTTCCAGAAGTTGTCTATTTAGTAATAATTTGATAACCAAAGAAAACCAAACAAAGAGAAACAGTTTATGGTTCCATGAATGCATATTCAGTCTTCACCTCCATTTGTCAGTTTTTCACCACAGCATTCAGTGAAAACTACTTTCCAAGGGTGACCTACCGCCCTTGGGAAAATGGGTGTAAGGCCCATGGCTACCCTTTTAGTATCACAGCATTCATCAAGATAACCTTACTTCATACCATCTGCTTCCTACAGCATTTTCCATTGCAGGAATTTTTCTTCCTAAAACTGTGTTCAAAAGTACGAGATCTCACTGGGTGTATGTCACCTCCTACAAATATAGGTATTGAGATAATATAAACACAGAGAAATCAATTTGTAAATAATGTTGAGTGTAAACACCCCAAGGATTCTGAAGATTAATCTGAAACTATGGGCTAACCAGATACAGCCTGGCAGAAACCAAAGCCAGCGATAACAAGAGTATGAATTGTTGACGTCAGCACTGAAAGGGTTGAAAATAACAGTGGGCAGAAAACACCTGCTTGTGGGATTGCTTCACAGGGATCTCGTTGCCTGCAATTCAGTCAGTGCCAAATGAATAGTTATTCTCTAAAGATCAGTTAAAGGAAATGATCATTCATTTGGAAAACTCTAAACGGTTGGAATAAACCTGCATCAAATCTCATTGATGATAACTGTACAGAATCAAATATATCTTATACAAATGTTTTGTTTTGCTTTTTTATTTTCTTTAAGTAAATTTCACAACAGTAACAAAAAACCGTCTAAATAGGAGGAGTCTCACCATGGGAAAGAATATGAGGAAAGGGAGAAGAAAGGACCTACAAAAGATGTGAACATATAAGTAAAATAATTGGTGAGGAAGTGTGTGTGTATGTGTACATAGATATACAGATAACACACACACACACATCTGTATCTCATATCCCTAAATCATTCTCATCTTCTCGCACAGCCTCCCTGATTGCTTCTTTTCAGTTCATGCTTTCTTCACTCAGGCTTAAAATCAAATGTGGCTCCCTCTTCTTCACTGCTTTTCACAGCCAAGTCTTTGTGTCTTCTCAATTCCTTCAGTTCCTCTTTCTCCAACTACTGCAAAAATTGATCCCTCACCACTAGGCTCTACCCATTTACCGACAAGCAAGTTCCCAGAGTAAGGTTCCTGAAACCTTGTATTCGGTCACCATCAGTTCCCTGTGTGCTGGTCAGATTACTACTTCCTCGGGGGAAGTGTTCAAGTCTTATGAAAAGCAGTCCACCTCTGAAGTCTCCCCTCTTCCACACCGACACTCATCAGGTCCACCTAACACAGTAATGCACAGTTACTTAAACTGCCCTAAGGGCCCAAGATCTGTACTTCAGCATTTTAATTATTCCTTTGCTCTGGAATACCCTTCAATATCCAGTATATCTATCCTTGAAGGTTGTATTCAAAGACATGTACTTGGGTTAGAGCATGTATGTTACTTTATATTGTACAACACCTACTTGTTCTGTCTACTCAATCGTAAACCCTATAAGGCCAGGAAATTTTCCTTCTAATCTTTATACACCCTGCACTGCTATACACCTGAAAAGTGAATAAAGGTTTTGGTACTTCCCACAGGGGCTTTATTTTCAGACAGTAACTCGATAGGAATGTTTTTTATTAAACTTAATATCATAAAGGCACTTTGGAATTGAAAAAGATCAATCATCCAAACCAGAACAAATTATTCCTTTATCTCTCTTGAAAAATATCAAGGAATCAGCTCTGTGCATCACTGAAAAAAGATCATGACTCTTCCACTATGCTAAAACTCTGTAATCCTGAAATTAGAAGGCTTAAGAAGAACATACAACGTGCATGCAAGATTTAAGGGCAAAACTTCATGCTTTAAAACAATTCTAAATATTTTTATACTCAGATGTGTACGTGGAGCATTATAGCAAGCTAACTAACCAAAATCTAAAGAGATTTTTTTGGTTTAATTCTTTTTTACAAGTTGGAAATTGAAAAAAACTCGCAATAAATCCAGTTGGACATGGAGTTTCCCAAATGAGTTTTCCTCTCTAGGGAAACACTTTGCAATCACAATTAAAATAATAACATAATTACTGAGTTATTTGGCACATACTACATATCAGTCATTCTGTTCAACACTGTGTGTTTCTTCACTTACACTGCAGAAGAGACCCGCAGGATGGTTCTATTACTTCATTTCAGAAAAAAAGCAAACTGAATCTTAGAGAAGAAAATGACTTACTCAAGATTTCACAGCTACTAAGTGGCAGATCTTGCATTCATTTATCCAATAAAAGTATTAATTCCCAATAGTGTGAGGTACATGCCAGTGCCCAGAACTAAAGATAATTTGGTCAATTAAAACTTGCACTAAAAAATAATGCATTCTCCCTGGATTATGAATTGACGTGACTATTAGAGACTGGGAGAGAGGCTGGGAGGGAAGGACTCAATGGGAGACATATAGGAAAAAGGAACAATAATTCTCAAACTGATTGTGTTTACAATACACACCATCTTCAAGTTGATATGTTTAATGATTTTTAATTCATCAGAATACCTCTTGTAGTGAGAAAATAATTTTCTTTCAGGTTTTGCCTTACACGTGTTTCCTTATAGTCTTAAATCTTAAGACTTAATGACTAGAGTGTGAGTTCTCTGGGCTTCTTGCCTCTCTCTTCACCCATACTCTGAGCCACTAATTTCAAAGGATCTGAAATAACATTTTTAACATACAGTCAAACAAACATATCACTCTGCTCTCAAGAGAACAAGAACACTGTAAAAGGTGAAAAATAGCACTCATACCTGCTTTCTTCCCCGAGGCAAAGTAGCCACAGTATCTGCCAGCATTTGAAGCCTTCTCTTATCATCATCCATGGTAAAACTGCCTGTGAATGTGGAGTAAGAGCTATGCCCTGGACCAGCACAGTACTCCATGAAATTGCCATTGCTGCTCTGTTTCCTGAGCTTTTGTAAAGACATTGTGAGTAAAGATTACTCCAGCTAGCACATGGTTGAGTGGCCTTGCAAGCTGGGGGAAGCTAAAAGTATAACCCTCTGACAAGCAATCAAAAGTAGCAAAGCAGAAAGAGCCCATGTGACTTCTGTGGTTTGGGTACTTGTTACACAAACACTATCTTGCAGTTCACTCCCATTTCTCAGTACTTTTTTCTTTAAGCCCCTGAGAGAACGCTAGTTTTTAGCATTAAAATATTTTTTTTTTCTCTTCAAACAGCCAGAACTCTTTCATGTTCTATGGCAAGTTGTGTTCAAAACACCATCTACCTTTTTTGTAAAAGAAAAAGTTCCCCAAATTCTGCTGTTAGTTTGACATCCACTCTCCTACTTAATATGGTCCAGTGTAGTGTAAAGGTCAGGATGTGTGGATACTGATTCCTCATGAGTATAAGCAAGACCTACAGGGTCCAGTCATAATGTCCTCTCATGAAGTCCTTGTAATGTACTTTCGCCAAAGTACATCTTAGCTCATTAATGTTCATGAAAAAAAATTATATCTGCCACTTGGGCTGTGACCATTCAGCATTCCTCTCATTGAACTTCCACTAGTTCATCCTCACTAAAAATATCCATCATGTCTACAAAGAGCAACGAGAAAGGAAGCACATTTGGAGGACAAAGTTGGCCATGTCTCAGACTAGACTTAGTTACAACATCATCAAGTGGTCCAAGGGAGGAATGGAGAGGGCATAAAAGTAACAGGCAAAACAAACAGGCACAAGAACATTTCCAGTAGATCCCTGCCAATGCATATGCACCAAGGGCAACAACATGAATTATTCACTTTCACTGATGCTTTTTATTGGTGGAAGTTGGAGAAATGCAGTTTTAAGGAAATTAGTTTCAGAGGAGGAGCAGGAGACATAAACAGAATAAAGATTCAAAATAAAATCAAAATGAGAAGTGTGGTATAGTATAAAAAGTGAATTGTCATTTTCAAAATCATTGGGAAGTTCAATAGTAGAATATTAAAGAGTCAAAAGTCTTTAAAATGGAAGTCAAAGCAAATTCAGCTCAAGCAAAATCTGCCAAATGCAAATCGTAAAATCTTCAGAGTTAATGGTGCTTAAGAGATGGAGTCACCTCAGAAATTTTTAAAATGCTATCACAGCATGACTCATGATGATTGGAACTAGATAATGACATGAACAAACTGATGTCTCCAAAGACCTGAATGAATGAATGAAAGTCATTCAGCTGTGTCCAACTCTTTGCTTCCCCATTGACTGTAGCCTGCCAGGCTCTTCTGTCCATGGAGATTTTCCAGGTCAGAATACTTGAGTGGGTAGCCCTTCCTTTCTCTAAGGGATCTTCCTAATCCAGGAATCTCCCACACTGCAGTCCATGGGGTCGCTAACAGTCAGACAGACTGAGCGACTTCACTTTCACTTTTCTCTTTCATGCATTGGAGAAGGAAATGGCAACCCACTCCAGTATTCTTGCCTGGAGAATCCCAGGGATGAGGAAGCCTGGTGGGCTGCCGTCTATGGGGTCACACAGAGTCGGACACGACTGAAGTGACTTAGCAGCAGCAGCAGCAGCAGCTCCTTGGAAGAAAATTTATGACCAACCTGGACAGCATATTAAAAAGCAGAGACATTACTTTGCCAACAAAGGTCCATCTAGTCAAGGCTATGGTTTTTCCAGTAGTCATAATGGATGTGAAAGTTGAACTATAAAGAAAGTGAAGTCGCTCTCTCATGTCCAACTCTTTGCGACCCCGTGGACTGTACCCTACCACGCTCCTCCATCCATGGGATTTTGCAGACAAGAGTACTGGAGTGGGTTGCCATTTCCTTCTCCAAGGAGAAGAAAGCTGAGTGCCGAAGAACTGATGCTTTTGAACTGTGGTGTTGGAGAAGACTCTTGAGAGTCTCTTGGACTTCAAGGAGATCCAACCAGTCCATCCTAAAGGAGATCAGTCCTGGGTGTTCATTAGAAGGATTGATGATGAAACTGAAACTCAAACTCCAATACTTTGGCCACCTGATGTGAAGAGCTGACTCATTTGAAAAGACCCTGATGCTGGGAAAGATTGAGGGCAGGAGGAGAAGGGGACAACAGAGGATGAGATGGCTGGATAGCATCACCGACTCAATGGACATGGGTTTGGGTGAACTCCAGGAGTTGGTGATGGACAGGGAGGCCTGGCATGCTGCAATTCATGGGGTCACAAAGAGTCGGACACGACTGAGCGACTGAACTGAACTGAACTGATAAAGCTAATTGTACACAAGTCTGTTTCTACACTGTCTAATTTCCTCTAACCACCTCATGTTCTATATGAACACCTATATCTACGTGTTCAGTAAATGTTTGTTAATAGAAATAAAAGGGTAGAGGAGAAGATATTTAACAAAATTAATTCAACAACATTGTTCTAAAGCATCAAAGAAGAAAAACTAAACTGGCGGGAAAATTGTGTGCTATTAACCCATATTCCAAAGTTCCATAATTTTCTATAAACAATTATCTGAAAGATGTGGACTGAATTTTTTACAGTATTCAAACTAGTCAAAAAATCTTGAGATGAGATCCAGTTTATTTTACCAGTGCTATACTAAATTTTCAAGATAAATACAAATCATATATTAATTGTCCAAGAGCATAAAACAAGATGCATTCTCTAAAGCTAATTAATCTGATCCTGCCTGAGAATCCCATGGACAGAGAAAACTGGCCAGCTATAGTTCATAGGATCACAAAGAGTCAAACATGACTGAAGAGACTTAGCATGTATACACAAACTATATATAGAAGGCATAAAAGAAGGAAGGAAGGAGAGAAAAGAGAGAGAAAATTAAGCTAATCTCACATTAATTCTGATACAAATGTCCTAATAAAAATATCAATTTGAGCCAAACACCGTATTAAAAATAATACTTCTCAACACAGTAGGATGTGTCCCAGGAATACAAAGATGCTTCAACATTAGGATATAAAATATTAACATAAATCACTAAATCTCTGGATGAAAGAAAAAATTCAGTGCAATAGACACCAAGACTGGTATGATTTCTTTACTTTGAAAAATCCTAAGTAAGGTAGGAATAGAAGGAAAATTTTCTTAACATAATGAGAAGTATCTGTCAGGAACAGCCACCAAAGTGTTGAAAATGTGTTTCTAATACAGTGATAAGGAAAGAAGAGATGACAATAGTCCTCACCAATGATCACTGCTGTACTTCATATCACAAATAGGAGGTACAGAATTTGTAAAGAAAGAAACTAAACCATAAGATTTGTTTGTGACATGGCTGCATAACTAGAATATCCAAGACAATCCACTGAAGAACAGACTTAGTAAGATAATTTTCCTAAATGTAAGATTCAAAGGGTATATAAAGAGAAATAAATTTCTCATATAGCAGCAGGGGATGATATGAACTTGTAATAACAGAGGAAAGAAACACTAACAAAATAGCCAAAATTTCATAAAATAGGAATGAACTTAGCAAGCATTTTTAATATTTTATGAAGAACATTATCAAGTCCAGAGTAAGGGAAAAAAATATCATGTTCCCATATGAGAAAGTCCTTTTTGTAAAGATGCCTATTATTTTCAAATTTCCTAAAATATTCAATGTACTGAATTCAAAATCTACATAGGTTTTGTTTGCTTGCTAGTTTATAAAATTTGACACATATTCTTACATCCATCTGAAAGAGAAAGTGCACAAAACTAAGAATTTGAAAATAATGGTAGGGGATAGAGGTAAGGTGAACATTGAGAAAATTACCCTACTTGGGTATCAGTTCAGTTCAGTTCAGTTGCACAGTTGTGTCTGACTCTTTGTGACCCCATGAATCGCAGCACACCAGGTCTCCCTGTCCACCACCAACTCCCGGAGTTCACTCAAACTCATGTCCATCAAGTCAGTGATGCCATCCAGCCATCTCATCCTCTGTTGTCCACTTTTCCCCCTGCCCCCGATCCCTCCCAGCATCAGAGTCTTTTCCAATGAGTCAACTCTTCGCATGAGGTGGCCAAAGTATTGGAGTTTCAGCTTCTGCATCAGTCCTTCCAATGAACACTCAGGACTGATCTCCTTTAGAATGGACTGGTTGGATCTCCTTGAAGTCCAAGGGACTCTCAAGAGTCTTCTCCAACACCACAGTTCAAAAGCATCAATTCTTCAGTGCTCAGCTTTCTTCACAGTCCAACTCTCACATCCATACATGACCACTGGAAAAACCATAGCCTTGACTAGATGGACCTTTGTTGGCAAAGTAATGTCTCTGCTTTTCAATTTGCTATCTAGATTGGTCATAACTTTTCTTCCAAGGAGTAAGTGTCTTTTAATTTCATGGCTGCAGTCACCACCTGCAGTGATTTTGGAGCCCCAAAAGATAAAGTCTAACATTATTTCCACTATTTTCCCATCTATTTCCCATGAAGTGATGGAACCAGATGCCATGATCTTCATTTTCTGAATGTTGAGCTTTAAGCCAACTTTCTCACTCTCTTCTTTCACTTTCACCAAGAGCCTTTTGAATTCCTCTTTACTTTCTGCCATAAGGATGGTGTCATCTGCATATCTGAGGTTATTGATACTTCTCTTGGTAATCTTGATTCCAGCTTGTGCTTCTTCCAGCCCAGCATTTCTCATGATGTACTCTGGATATAAGTTAAGTAAGCAAGGTGACAATATACAGCCTTGACGTATTTAGTATGTTGAATTAGTTGAATAGTATTGCTGAATTATGTTCTTTTAAAGTTGATTTCTCAATCGTTTTATTTTCCTGTGGAGAAAGTGATATCTAATGAAAATAAAAGTCTTTTATATTTTTTTTTATATTTACTCACTAGACTAAAATGTGCCACTTTAGTATCACTTTGGATAGCAATGGCAATAACAAAAACCATTGTCTTTTCTCTAATTGCAGTGGTGTGTGTGTGTGTGTGTGTGTTAGTCGCTGGATTGTGTCCAACTCTTTGCAACCCCATGGGCTGTAGCCCGCCAGGCTCCTCTGTACTTGAAATTCTCCAGGCAAGAATACTGGAGTGGGTTCCCTTTTCCTGCTCCAGAGGATCTTCCCAACCCAGGCTTGAACCCAGATCCCCTGCATTGCAGGCGGATGCTTTACCATCTGAGCTACTGATGAAGCAAAGGTGACTTTAGTAAATCTCAGACACATCCTCAGCTGTTTAACTCTCCTGACAATGGACAGCTGTGCATGTATATACAGGATGAATAAACGGAACGAGGTCCTCTGATCTCTGCAACAACACTCCTCTTACCTCAGATAAACTAAGGAATGACAAATTGCCACAGGCTTATCACAGAAATCTGAAAGCTGTGTTTTCATTTCTCTCTTTTCTCTTCCATGTCTCCTCCTCTTTTGTTTAAATATCCCTGAGAAAATTTTGCAATGTAAACTGAGGAGAAAGATGTGCCTGAAAGCCTTGCTAAGTGCACAATAAATATTGGCTTACTCTCCTGAGTGAATTGTAATGGTAAATCTTCAAATTTTTGCTACTAACTACCATAGGTTGGTTATAGCTAAACTAAACAATACAAAGGAAGTTTTCTTTAATTCCAAAATAACTAATTTTTTTTTCATCAATGAATGTTTAATTTTATTGAGAGTTTATTTGGCAAGTAGTGAGATGATCAGATGTTTCATTTTTGCCCCTTTAATCAATTTATGATCACATATATAGATTTTCTAATTTTAAGTTGTTCTTGTACTCTTAGTAAAAATGCTATTGGTATATCTAAGTTTTCTTCAACTCCTAAGTGAAACTGAATAATAGCTACTGCTGTTTGGTTTATCTGTTTATTTTGTCTTTAAGTGTTCTTGTTGGGTTGCTGAGTTTGTCATGTTGTGATATTCTAGCCTCATTAAATGACTTCAGTAGTTTTCTGTTATTTTGTATATCTTGAAACTGGGCATCATTAAGTGCCTAAGGTCTTTTGGATTAGTCAGAAAGTTTACCATCAGTTTCAATTTTTAATGCAACTGATATCCTTTAAATTTATTTTTCTTATGAGTCTTATTTGACTCATTTATAATTTTCAATAAAAATTTCCATCTCACTTTTATTTCAAATGACCTAAATGAGGTTGTACATAGTTTTCTCTTATTTTCATTCTTAATTATATCCATTAGCATCCACTTATTAAACCCCAGTGTTCTTTATTTGTGCAGTATCTCTTTTTATCATCCCTTCCAGTTTATTTTTATTTTTATTTTTTTCAAAAAAGCTGTCTGTTTCTAATTGAGTAGTTTCTGTCATAAATGTTTTAATTTCAAACTTAATGATGTAGCCTTTATACTTACTTCCTTTATTCCTCATAGTTTGATTCATTTTATGGTTCTTTTACTTGCTTCCTGATTATATGTCTAAGTTACATATTTTCAAAATTTCTTTTTCTCTACAAATATATTTTAAGCTATAAAATGCTTATAATTCTACTTGGTTTCATGACACCATTGTGGATTATAGACGAGGATAGATATTACAAAGAATACATACTACCCTACAAAAAATATATAATCAAAAGATTCAAAACATAATACAAGTAACTGTACTACCTTGAAGAATTTTAAAATAATTTACAAGTAAAATTAAACAAAAAAAAAGTTAGGAAAATAATTTGATTATTACACAAGAAACACTGTTACATAGGTGAAAATAACCAAGCATCAGTTTTCTATTTTGAGGTTACTGAAACCGCAAGTATTAGCAATGAAATAACTGAGAAAAGCAGAAAGAAATTTCTGATAGAAACCCCAAAATAATTAACACAATCACAAAAGACTTATTCTAAATTNGGTGAAAATAACCAAGCATCAGTTTTCTATTTTGAGGTTACTGAAACCGCAAGTATTAGCAATGAAATAACTGAGAAAAGCAGAAAGAAATTTCTGATAGAAACCCCAAAATAATTAACACAATCACAAAAGACTTATTCTAAATTCAAACCATGCACAAGACAAATTCAAAAGGAAAAGTAACTATAATTTTAATTTTTTTATACATATTATGGTATAACTACTTCCTCCTGCTCCACAAAATTTCATTTGAGCATAACCAGTTTTGATCAAGGGCTTCCCAGGTAGCCTTAGTAATAAAGAATCCACCTGCCAATGCAGGTGAGTCTAGAGATGTGGGTTTGATCCCTGGGTTGGGAAAATTCCCTGGAGGGCATGGCAACCCACTCCAATATTCTTGTCTACAGAATCCCTTGGGCAGAGGCACCTGGCAGGCTACAGTCCATAGGGTCACACAGAGTTGGACACGAAAGAAGCGATTTAGTATGCACACATGAATTTTGACTACAAGTACTTACTGTTTGTGACCAGTCTCTTTAAGAAGAAATTCCCCCTCCTCTGCCACACTCTGGGGCTGTCCCACAATTACAGTCACAGATCCCTATTTTGTTAACCTTCTTGCCAAAACTGAAAATTAACTGGAAACGTGACAAAAAGAGGTAGCTTTAGATAATGCAATCTTCTTAAGTTTGAAAATGGTGGAGGGAAATCACCTAGAACTGATTTTTTAATACATTTGTATAAATGAGAGAAATGTTCAATTTGCTACTCTTGAAAACTCTTATCATCAGGTGACCTTCCTGTATTTCCTCCAAAGAAGTCTGAGTTACAATTTAATATTAGATTAAACAGTGCCAATTTAATAAAATGTTAACCAAAGGTATAAAGTAACATTACTTCCTATTATAACTACAAACATTCAATAGTAAACCAACAGAATCTCATCTTTCAATTTGAACATATTGTTCTTTCTTCATAAGTGCAGGAAAAAGGAGAGAAGATATCCAGACTGTCCAGTATGATCAAACAGTTGGCCTGTTTCTAACTTCATTCACCTATTCAGCAGTTCTTTAATCTTCCAAGTCCACCCACACAGCCAATTCCTTCCTGTAGCTGATTTTCAGGAGGTTTATATATTTCAACTCTTTTCTTTCCAAATCTAATTCCAAAGTTCAGTGGCACTTTCTCTCTGAGGTCTCATTCTTTTTCAAGATTTCCATTTAGATAACAATTTCATTCATGGGAATTTATGAAGCCAATGTTGTTCCAGGTAGCCACAGTAACAGGGTACAAAAAGGTCTCTTTTCATACTAATCCAGGTTGCTCTTATCATTGCCCTTATATATTACTGGATTATCTTCAGAATCCTCAAAATCTTAAATAATTATTTCTAAGAGCACCTTTGTGATGCTTCCATGATCCTTACCAATGAGTACATTTAGCACCTACTTTTTGAAAACCTGTGAACAAATTTCCCAGCCCTACCTTCTGTGGCCTCATTGAGTCATTGAGTGTCATGGGCCATTACAGTCATAGCTAAACTGACCTAAAATGAGTCCACATACACAAAAGCAGTATACAGTATGCTCTGAGGCCTTCAAAATACTAATTCCAAATGAAAATCCATATCTTTCTCCTCACTTGTGATGTATTTTAAGGCGTTTTGAGTTATGCTAACTACATTTGAGAATAGTGCTATATAACAGAATTATCTGCATGATGGAAATATTCTATTCTGTGATTTAATGGTACAATGTTTAGTTTAATTTTGGAAAGAACAATCCTAGCGTTTAAACAAAATAACAGCTTTTCAATTCTATCCACATCCCTATGGCTTTTTGTGTTTTAAATTTGTCCAGCTTGCACATAGGCTGGACTTTTCCCTCATGTCTGAATCCTGTAGACATTGTTGAGCCCAGGCTGAACACATTTACATGCTGCCTACAAGGCTTCATTTAAGGAGTCTGAAATCTCCATCTGGAGAAGGCAATGGCACCCCACTCCAGTACTCTTGCCTGGAAACTCCCATGGACGGAGGAACCTGGTAGGCTGCAGTCCATGGGGTTGCTGAGAGTCGGACACAACTGAACGACTTCACTCGCTTTTTAATACACTTTAGTAGGATTAAAAAAATGTTTTCTTAATAATTTTAGGTTTAACGAAAAGGTGTGAGATAGTTTGGAAAATTCTACCATTCCCATAATGTTAACACCCTACATAACTCTGGTAAATTTGCAAAAACAATAAATTAACATCATGCTGAGAGTCGGACACAACTGAACGACTTCACTCGCTTTTTAATACACTTTAGTAGGATTAAAAAAATGTTTTCTTAATAATTTTAGGTTTAACGAAAAGGTGTGAGATAGTTTGGAAAATTCTACCATTCCCATAATGTTAACACCCTACATAACTCTGGTAAATTTGCAAAAACAATAAATTAACATCTTTACATTATCATTAAAGTACAAATTTGTTCAGACTTCACCAGTTTTACCACTATTTTCCCACTATTTTCCACAAGCCATTCCACACTAATACTGTAAAGACTCCTCTTTCAAATGTCTCATGCCTCCAAGACAAGGTCCTGCCTTTACTGGTGAAAAGTAGAATGAGAGGGTAAGAATGAAAAGGTGAAATTTTACCTCCTATTGCTCCAAGTTCCTAACAACAATTTCCTGTATTTAACAATAAATATCTTAAAATTATATCCCTAAAGCATAGAAAACACACACCTTGAATCCAGAGGTAAGATTTCTGCAGACCTAAGGGCAACAAATGTCCATCCACCGAAATACAGGTCAGCTGTTCAAGTGAGCTGTTATCTAATTGCTGCCTGACGGCTGCTCCTGTGTGCAATCTTATACAGTCTGAGTTTTGGTCGCAATACCTAAAGATGCTAAGCCAGGCAGAGGAACCTGAAGCAAATGAGTAGGCCATGATATTACTGTGTGTATGTGTGTGTGTGTGTGTGTGTGTGTTTTAATGCTCTGATATTAACCAAGAAATAAACATTAACAATGCATCTAAAAAAGACAAGAATACTTTGAATTACTTGTTTATGCATTTGCTCATTTATTGAGTTCCTTCTGCTTGCACCCATAATAGTCCTTTACTGTCTCTTCACCAACGAAATTGTCATCCCCTATCCAATCTTATCCAAAACCTGGAAATATGAGTTTGTGGACCATTTTAACTCAGAAACCTAATTGTCTTAATTTTGTCTAGGATTTGTGGATTCTTGAAATTGTAAAGAATCTTAAATTTGATTTGTAAGAAACATTTTTCCAGCAAAAGTTTACCTGCCTCTCCAGTCATTTGGACATAGAAAGACAAGCTTCTGAAACAGACTGATTGGCAAACCCATTGTATTTTTGCCTTATTGCCCCTTCCATCCACACCGCATGTTTTTTGATTTCATTTTTTCTGATGTTGTTTTTATAGATTTACTGTTTTTTTGCTGTTGTCTATTTTTAGGTGGCTCCAGTGGTAAGGAATCCAACTGCCAGTGCAGGAGACACAGGAGATACAAGTTCAATCCTCAGATTGGGAAGATCCCCTGGAGGAGGAAATGGCAACCCACTCTAGTATTCTTGTCTGAAAAATCACAGGAACAGAGGAGTCTGGTAGGCTACTGTCCGTAGGGACACAGAGTCGGACATGACTAAAGCAACTTAGCACACACACATGAACAAACTGAACACACACATCCCATCTTTTTTTAAAAAAATACTTTGAAGTATAGCTGATTTACTGTGTTGTGTTTAACTTCTGTTGTGCAGCAAAATGACTCAGTTATACATATATGTATATTCTTTTTCATTATAGTTTACCACAGGATATTCAATGTAGTTCTCTGTATTATGCAGTAGGAAATTGTTATTTATTCATCCTATATGTATTAGTTTAGATCTGTTCATTCCATACTCCCTGTATCTTTTAAGAGTCATATAATAAGATTCATCTAATTCTTATATCCGAATATAGCATATGTATGTCCAGAAATATCTGGATTTCAAACTCTTTAAGTGCCAAGTTATATTTTATTATTTTCTTGCATCCATTGTTGAGGTCTTCCCTGATAGCTCAGTTGGTGAAGAATCCACCTGCAATGCAGGAGACCCCAGTTCAATTCCTGAGTTAGGAAGATCCATTGGAGAAGGAATAGGCTACCCACTTCAGTATTCTTGGGCTTCCCTTGTGGCTCAGGTGGTAAAGAATCTGCCTGCAATGGAGGAGACCTGGGTTCTTTCCTTGGGTTGGGAAGATCCCCTGGAAAAGGGAAAAGCTGCCCATTCCAGTAGTCTGGCCTGGAGAATTTCATGGAGATTTCCATACATTGCAAACAGTTGGACACAACTGAGAAACTTTCAAGAAAACAATAAATTCAATTGTTGAGAAAACAGCTATCATTCTGTTTATTATTATTTGTAGGCAACTTTTTCTCTCCAAAGATTTTCATCTTTTATTTTCCTTTCTCTGTGTTTTGGAAGTATAATTGACATATAAAGTTTTATTGCTTTAAAGTATAGAATACAGTGATTTGACATTTTTACACATTATGAAATGGTCATCATAATAAATCTAGTTCCCATTCGTCATCATCTGAAGTTATTACAATATTATTGGTTATATTCCCTATTCTGTGTATTATACCCCAATGATTTTCTCCATTTACCTATCAGTGAAAGTTAGATTAATGGCTTCCTTAGTGGCTCGGCTGATAAAGAATCTGCCTGCAATGTGGGAGACCTGGGTTCAATCCTTGAGTTGGGAAGATCCCCTGGAGAAGGGAATGGCTACCCATTCCAGTATTCTGGCCTGGAGAATTCCACGGACATTCAGTTGCATGAATCAGACATGACTGAGCAACTTTCACTTTCATATCTTGGCTTGTGTAATTAATGCTGTAATAAACATTGGTATAGATATATCTTTTCAAAGTACTGTTGTCATTTTCTTCAGGTAAGTACCAAGAAGTGGGTTCGTGGATCCTATGGTAGTTCTACTTTTGAACAACTTTCATACTGCTTTCCATAGTGGCTGCACAAATTTACATTCTTATGAATAGAGAATGAATATTTTCCTCTACACCTTTGCCAGCACTTGCTTTATTTTGGTTTGGCTTTTGCCTTTTTAATAATAGCCATTCTAAGAGGTGTGAGGTGATAGCTCATTGTCGGTTTTGCTTTGCCTTTCTCCAATGATATAGGTATGTTGAACACTGTTTCCTGTGCCTGTTAACCAGAAAGGAAAATGTCTGTTCAAGTTTTATGCCCATTTTTCAGTCATATTGGTTTTTTTTGTTGTTGTTGTTGTTTGTGTTCTTTCTATATTATGGAAATTAACCAGGTTTTGCTTTGCCTTTCTCTAATGATATAGAGATGTTGAACACTGTTTCCTGTACCTGTTAACCAGAAAGGAAAATGTCTGTTCAAGTTTTATGCCCATTTTTCAGTCATATTGTTTTTTTGTTGTTGTTGTTGTTTGTGTTCTTTCTATATTATGGAAATTAACCCCTTATCAGATATATGATTTGAAAATATCTTATTCAATTAAGTATGTTGTTTCTTTATTTTGTTTTGTTGATAGTTTCTTTCTCTTGCCCAAAAGCTTTTTAGTGTGATGTAGTCTTTTTTAGTTTTGTTTTTGTTGAGGAGATAGATTTTTTTAAATGCTGTTAAGATCTATGTCAAAGACCTGACTCCTGATGCTTTCTTCTAAGAGTTTTATGGTTTCAGTTTTTACATTCCCATCTTTAATTCATCATGAGCTTATTTTTGTAGTGGTGTATGATAATGGTCCAGATTCACTCTGCATGTAGTTGTCCAGTTTTCCAACACTAGTTATTGAAGAGATTGTCTTTTTCCATTGTGTATTATTGATCCCTTTGCCATGGATTAATTGACCATGCATAAGTTTATTTATGGGCTTTCTGTACCTTTGTACTTTTGATTTATCTGTCTGTTCTTCTGCAAGTACCATAATATTTGATTATATAGCTTTGTAGTGTGGTTTGAAGTCAAGATGCATGATACCTTCAATTTTGTTCTTCTTTCTGAAGTTTGCCTTTGCTATTCAGGGTTTTTTGTGACTTCATGCAGTTTTTTTATTTCAGTATCATTTATTCCAGTTCTGTGGAAAGTGTTACTGGCATTTTAATAGATTTTACATTGAATCTATAAATTGCTCTGGGTAGTTTGTAACATTTTAATGCTATTAATTCTTCCAATCAATATGCAAGTTATTTTTTCCATTTATAGGCACGCACACATGCTAAGTTGCTTCAATCATATCTTTGAAACTCTGTGGACTGTATCCTGCCAGGCTCTTCTGTCCATGGAATTCTCCAGGCAAGAATACTGGAGTGGGTTGCCATGCCTTCCTCCAGGCTATCTTCCTAGCCCAGGGATCAAACCCCTGTCTCTTGCATCTCCTGCATTGGCAGGTATGTTCTTTATCAGCAGCACCATCTGGGAAGCCCATTTATAAGTATACTTTGTTTTATTATGCTTTGCCTTTGTTGTGCTTCACAGATACTGCATGCTTTACAAATTGAAAATCTCTGGCAACTCTCCACAGTGCAATGCTATCAGCATCATTTTTCTAACAACATTTTCTCACTTTGTGTTTGTGTCACATTTATTAATTCTCAAGTGTTTCAAGCTCTCTGATAGCAAAAAGATGATGAGTTGCTGAAGACTTAGATAATAGTTATCAGTTTTTGGAACAAACTGTGTTAATTTAAGATATGTACATTTTTATATAAATAATGCTACTGCATGCTTAATAGATTACCATATAGTATAAATATAACTATTACATGGACTGGGAAACAAAAAATTATGTCACTGGCTTTATTGCTCTATTTGCTTTATTGAGATGTTCTAGAACTGAACTTGCAGTGTCTCCTAGGTATGCTTCTATTCATTCATATCTTTGTAGTTGGAAAAGATGTTTGAAGGATTTCAGTTATTTTAAATTTGAGACTTGTTTTGTGGCCTAATATGTAACCTTTATGGGGAACATCCAGGTGTACTTGAAAAGAGTGTCTTGTATATATCTATTAACTCAATCTAGCTAAAATGTCTTTTAAAGTCAGTTTTCCCTTACTGGTTTTCTGTCTAGATGATTTATCCATTACTTTAAGTGGAGTATTAAATCTTATATTATTATTGTGTTAATGTCAGTTTCTCTTTTTTTGTCTGTCAAATGTGCTCTATGTATCTAGATGGCCCTATATTTGGTACATAAATGTTTACAAGTATTTGATTCTCTTGGAGGATTGATCCCTTTATCATTATGTAATACCTTTTTTTTAATCTCTAAGTATAACTGGTTTTAAAGTGTATTCATCTGATGTATCTATTGCTACCCTGGCTTTTTAAAAATTTTTACTTTATATTGTAGTATAGTTAATTAACAATGTTGTACTAGTTTCAGGTTGCTGTACTTCATTTTCACGAAATATATTTTTCTATCCTTCATTTTCAGCCTATGTGTGTCTTTAAATCCAAAGTAAATCTTGTAGGTAGTATATATCTGCATCTTTTTTTTTTTTAACCCAATAAGCAACCCTATGCCTTCTGATTGGAGCATTAGATAGGTATCTTTATGACCATTACATTGAACTCTTTATCTGGTAAATCACTTATCTCCATTTCTCTTTTTCTGAAGTGTCTGTGTATTTGTTTAGAACATATTCCTTTGTTGTCTTTTCATTTTGCCCAACTATTCACATTTTTCCTATATATTAGGTAGATCAACTATGTCTCCTGGTCTTGAAGGAGAGGCCTTATTTAGCAAGGCTTCTATGGGAAGAGCAATCCAATCTGGTCACCAGAACCAGGCACTGGTTGTACTCTGTGTGGTCTGTGTACTCTGTGTACTACAAGTAAATCTTGTAGGTAGTATATATCTGCATCAGATAAGTTTTACTCTGTGTGGTCTGTGGGTACCCTCCAATTGTGATGTGGTTTCTGTAGATGTGCTGGTGGGAAGAGCTGTCCTTGATGAGGCTGGCTATGCAGCACAGCTAGGACTGCTATGGGTGCACTGGTAGGCAGTGCTGGCCTGGCATGGCATGAGTTGCTCTGGAGGAGCACCTGTCCTGTCCTAAGCCTTCCACTAGGTGTAATGGAGCAGGAGCCACTTTCGATGGGTACAGGTTCTGGCTCAGGCTGCCTGTTTGGTGTGCTAAGACAGGACCTACTTTGGAGGAGCACCAGAACTAGCTAAGGCTGCCTTCTGGGTGTGATAGGGTAGGAGGCCCTGTAGAAGATCACTAGCTGGGTACGTGTAGTGTGGATTCACAAGAAAATGCTAGGACCTATGGTGATTCATGTTTAGGTTTAACAGAAAACAGCAAAATTCTGTAAAGCAATTATCCTTCAATAAAAAATAAATAAAAAAATTTTTTTAAGCTCAAAAAAAAAAAATGCTAGAATCAGGTGAACAGTGCTAGCAAGGTTGGCAACAAATATCAGAAAGGCATCCACCAGAGTTAGGTCAAGTAGATAAAGAGAGAATTTTCTAAAATGGTGCCAACTGGCACTTTGGCTCCCAGTTGTTGCTGTTCAGTTGCTCAGTCACGTCCGACTCTTTGTGAGCCCATGGACTGCAGCATGCCAGGCTTCCTTGTGCTTCACTAACTCCCGGAATTTGCTCAAACTCATGTCCATAGAGTCAGTGGTGTCATCCAACCATTTCATCCCCTGCCATCCCCTTCTCCTCCTGCCCTCAATCTTTCCCACCATTAGGGTCTTTTCCAGTGAGTTGTCTCTTTACATCAGGTGGTCAAAATATTGGAGCTTTAGCTTCAACATCAGTCTTTCCATTGAATATTCAGGGTTGATTTCCTTTAGGATTGACTGGTTTTATCTCTTTACAGTTCAAGGGACTTTAAAGAATCTTCTCCAGCACCATCAATTCTTTGGCTCTCAGCTTTCTTTATAGTCCAACTTTCACATGTATACATGATTGCTCCTGCTGCTGCTGCTGCTGCTAAGTCACTTCAGTCGTGTCCGACTCTGTGTGACCCCATAGACAGCAGCCCACCAGGCTTCCCCATCCCTGGGATTCTCCAGGCAAGAACACTGGAGTGGGTTTCCATTTCCTTCTCCAATGCATGAAAGAGAAAAGTGAAAGTGAAGTCGCTCAGTCTGTCCGACTGTTAGCGACCCCATGGACTGCAGCCCACCAGGCTAGTCCGTCCATTGGATTTTCCAGGCAAGAGTACTGGGGTGGGGTGCCATTGCCTTCCCCAGTATACATGATTACTGGAAAAAAATATAACTTTGACTATATGGACCTTTGTCTGAAAAATGATGTCTCTGCTTTTTAATACATTGTATAACACTGTCATAGCTTTTCTTCCAAACAACGAGTGTCTTTTAATTTCTTGGCTGTAGTCACCATCTGCAGCAGTTTTGGAGCCCAAGAGAATAAAGTCTGGCACTGTTTCCATTGTCTCCCCATCTATTTGCCATGAAGTGATGAGACCGGATGCCATGATCTTCGTTTTTTGAATGCTGAATTTTAAGCCAGGTTTTTCACTCTCCTCTTTCACCTTTATCAAGAGCCTTTTTAGTTCCTCTTTGCTTTCTGCCACGAGGGTGGTGTCATCTGCATATCTGAGGTTATTGATATTTCTCCCAGCAATCTTGATTCCAGCTTGTGCTTCATCCAGCCTGGCATTTTACATGATATACACCACATATGAGTTAAATAGGCAGGGTGACAATATACAGCCTTGACATACTGCCTCACCAATTTAGAATCAGTCCATTGTTCCATGTCTGGTTCTAACTGTAGTTTCTTGACCTGCATACAGGTTTCTTGCAAGCAGATGAGGTGGTCTGATATTCCCATCTCTTTAAGAATTTTCCACAGTTTGTTGTGATCTACACAGTCAAAGGCTTTAGTATAGTCGATAAAACAGAAGTTTTTCTGGAACTCCCTTGCTTTTTCTATGATCCAACAGATGTTGGCAATTTGATCTCTGATACCTCTGCCTTTTTGAAATCTAGCTTGAACATCTGGAAATTCATGGTTTACATACTGATTAAGCCTAGCTTTCAGGATTTTGAGCATTACATTGCTAGCAGTGAAATGAGTACAATTGTCCAGTAGTTTGAATATCCTTTGGCATTGCTCCTCTTTGGGATTAGAATGAAAACTGACCTTTTCCTGTCCTGTGGCCACTGCTGAGCTTTCCAAATTTGTTGGTATATTGAATGTAGCATTTTAACAGCTTCATCTTTTAAGATTTGAAATAGTTCAGCTGGGATTCCATCACATCCACTAGCTGCCTTCATAGTAATGCTTCCCAAGGCCCATTTGATTTCACACTCCCGGATGTCTGACTCTAGCAGAGTGATCACATCATCATAGTTATCTGGCCCCCATAGAAAACATGCTGCACCTTTGACATTCACCATAAAATTAGTTAATAAATATCCTTCTTTTATGGCACAGGCGCTGTGCCGAGACCAGAGCAAGTGAGTTTGTGTGCAAGGTCCTTAAGAGGTGAGTCTCTGTTTGCTATACCCCTCCTGTTTTCCTGGATGTAAGTTTCACTGGTTTGCAAAGCCAAATATTGAGGAAGCTAAGTCTTCCTGCAAGTCCTCAGGACTGAGGTGCTCAATGTGAAGTTCCAAACCCTCCCTTCTTAGGGAGGACCTCTGTGTTTGTGATATCAACTCCATTTATGGGTTGCTGTGTGAAGGCTGTGGGTCTTGACTAGACTGCATCTCACCCCTTCTATCCTAGACCTGTTCTTTTTCTTTCATGTGTATCCTTAATTGAGGAAGAGACGTGCTACTAATTTTTAGGTAGTTCACAGAGAGATTATTCTAAATGTAGTCATAGTTTCTATGTGTGAGGGAGGAAGTGAGCTCAGGATTTTCTTACTGTCATCTTCATTCTCTCCCTTTTTCTATTCTTTTCTCATGGAACATTTTGTAATTAGACTCAGAAATTTCATTTTGTAGTGTGAATATCTCACAATTGCTTATTTATTGAGGTGAAACATGACCCACAAAGTGACCATTTTAAAGTGTACAATTCAGTGAAACTTAGTACCAGGCAATATTGTACAGCCACCAGCTCTAACAACTTATAAAACATCTGTGAAAGTGAAAGTTGCTCAGTCATGTCTGAGTCTTTGCAACCCCATGGACTATACAGTCCATAGAATTCTCCAGACTAAAGTACTGAAGTGGGTAGCTGTTCCCTTCTCCAAGGGATCTTCCCAACTCAGGGATCAAACCCAGCTCTCCTGAACTGCAAGCAGATTCTTTACCAGCTGAGCCACCAGAGAAGCCTATAAAACATTTTTATTACCCCCAAAAATAGCCCACATTCATTAGGTAGTCACTACTTATTTCTTCTTTACCCCAGAACACTATTAAGTAATAAACAGTCTTCTTTCTGTATCAGTGGATTTACCAATTCTATATATTCCATACATGTGGCATGAGACTATATATGTCTTTTTGTATCTGGCTTCTTTCATTTAGCATGTTCTTGAGGTTTATTCACACAGTATCAGGTATACTTCCATTCCTTTTTAGGGTTGAATATCATTCCATTGCAGGTATATATACCATATTTTGTTTATCCATTTATTCATTAATAGACACTTGGATTATTTCTTCCTACTCATCATTGTGACTAGTGCTACTATAAGCATACTTATACAAATATTTGTTTGAAAATCTGTTTTCCATTGTTATGGGGACATATCTAGAAGTGGAATTGCTGGGTCAAATAGTTAATATTTAACTTTTTGAGGAACTATCAAACTGTTTTCAGTAGCAGCTGTATCATTTTACATTTCTACCAGCAATATACGATGGCTGAAACTTTAAGTAGATGATAGATGGATAGATGACAGATAGATAGACAGATAGGCAGCTGACACTCATGTGGACGGTAGAAAGTGAAGAACTAAAGAGCCCCTTGATGAAATTGAAAAAGAAGAGTGAAAAAGTTGGCTTAAAACTCAGCATTCAAAAAATGAAAAACATATCATCTGGTCCCATTACTTCATGACAAATAGATGTGGAAACAGTGACAGCTTTATTTTCTTGGGCTTCAAAATCACGGCAGATGGTGTCTGGAGTCATGAAATTAAAAGATACTTGCTCCTTGGAAGAAAAGATATGACCAACCTAGACAGCATATTAAAAAGCAGAGACATTACACTGCCAATGAAGGTCTGTCTAATCAAAGCTATGGTTTTTTCAGTAGTCATGTGTGGATGTGAGAGTTGGACTATAAAGTAAGCTGAGCTCTGAAGAATTGATGCTTTCGAACCACAGTTGGAAAACACCCTTGAGAGTCCCTTGGACTGCAAGGAGATCCAACCAGTCCATCCTGAAGGAAATCAGTCCTGAATATTCATTGGGAGGACTGATGTGGAAGCTGAAGCTCCAATACTTTGGACACCTGATGCTAAAAATTGACTCATTTTCCAATGAGACCCTAATGCTGGGAAAGACTNCTGCAAGGAGATCCAACCAGTCCATCCTGAAGGAAATCAGTCCTGAATATTCATTGGGAGGACTGATGTGGAAGCTGAAGCTCCAATACTTTGGACACCTGATGCTAAAAATTGACTCATTTTCCAATGAGACCCTAATGCTGGGAAAGACTGAAGATAGGAAGAGAAGGGGACGACAGAGGCTGAGATGGTTGGGTGTCATCACTGACTCGATGAACATGAGTTTGAGCAAGATCCCAGAAATTGGTGATGGACAGGGAAGCCTGGCATACTACAGTTCATGGGGTTGCAAAGAGTTGGACATGACTGAGCGACTGAACTGAATTGAACTGAGATAGATACTACATTCGAAGTTGTTGGTGGTGGTGGTTAGTCACTAAATCCTGTTTGACTCTTTTGTGACTCCATGGACTACAGCCTGCAAGGCTCCTCTGTCCATGGGATTTCCCAGGCAAGAATACTGGGATTTCCCAGGCAAGAATAGAATGGATTGCCATTTCCTTCTCCAGGGGATCTTCCTGACCCAGATATCAAACTTGTATCCCCTGCATTGAAGGAGGATTCCTTAATGCTGAACCACCAGGGAAGTCCATATGAGAAGTAAAAATGAATAAATTTTTAAAATATATACTTTAACATAAGAAAAATAAACTGAGTATTAAAATATATCTTTATTAAGTTAATGTTCAAAAACTGCAATGTGAATAGGGGATTTGTAGCCTTGAAGCTTTTAAAATATTTTTGCAATTCCTCTGACTTAAGAGTAGACATCTATATTTTCATATCAGCTTCCAAATATAATCTAATGCAATATTATATGTCAGATAGTCTCTGGAAAGCAATGAACACTAAAATAATATTTTGGTGTTGTTTTAAGAGTAGCTTTTAACCTATGGATCCTCTGAATAGGTGTCAGAGAAATCCACAGAAATCCAAAAACACACTCTGAAAACAACTCACTTAGATCTAGTACTTTTTTAAGTGGTATGTAAGGGTAACATACCCTCTTTCTAAATTAGAATTTTTCTAAAAAGATATATTCTCCTAAATAAGTATCTCATTACCCTGAGATAACCAAAGGCAGAATAAGTACTTGATTCTTCCCGCGTATTTATCAATGTACAAGAGAATAAGTTTTTTTATATAGGTTCCTGGAAGACTAATGGTTTAGTTTTGCATTACTGAAAATTCATGAATTTCAGCATGTTGAAAGTGTTTGAATCTATCCTAGCCATTGTTTCTCTTGAGACTTAAAATGATGGAATCCTTTTCAAGGCAGTTGTGTATGAATCCTTTCAACATACCTTTATCACTGAGCTTCCAATTAACCTTCTGGCATGACAAAATGTTTACAGACCCTCGTAGACAAAATTGTTACAGACTCCTCCTGCTCCAACCTAGAAATTATCTGTTCCTTCAAGGTGTTCTGGTTCCTTTTTGTGAGAAAGTATTATATGGAAGCCACAATCTTGTTTTTGATTCTGGGTTTTTCAAGTGGTCAGAACATTTTTTTCTTCCTATTAATGAGTTTATATCTATACCTTCAAGTTTAGAGCTACAGAGGTTTACTCATCTATCTCACATCAACTTGCCTTCTCCTACACAGAAAATCCTGGTTCCCAATGAATCAACACAATTGTGTACTCAACTAATCCTATTGTACACTATATATTATCCCTTTGTCCCATTATACAGTATATCTCAATAGCCTATACACACATGTTAGTCTTCAGTTCAGTTCAATCACTCAGTCATGTCTGATTCTTTGTGACCCCATGAATCGCAGCACACCAGCCCTCCCTATCCATCACCATCTCCTACAGTTCACTCAGACTCACATCCATTGAGTCAGTGATGCCATCCAGCCATCTCATCCTCTGTCGCCCCTTTCTCCTCCTGCCTCCAATCCCTCCCAGCATCAGAGTCTTTTCCAATGTGTCAGCTCTTTGCATGAGGTGGCCAAAGTACTGGAGTTTCAGCTTTAGCATCATTCCTTCCAAAGAAATCCCGGGGCTGATCTCCTTCAGAATGGACTGGTTGGATCTCCTTGCAGTCCAAGGGACTCTCAAGAGTCTTCTCCAACACCACAGTTCAAAAGCATCAATTCTTTGGTGCTCAGCCTTCTTCACAGTCCAACTCTCATATCCATACGTGACCACAGGAAAAACCATAGCCTTGTCTAGATGGACCTTAGTTGGCAAAGTAATGTCTCTGCTTTTCAATATGCTATCTAAGTTGGTCATAACTTTTCCTCCAAGGAGTAAGCGT
>SJYX01018114.1:0-12254 GCA_006410675.1 Oreotragus oreotragus
TTTTCCAGTAGTCATGTATGGATGTGAGAGTTGGACCATAAAGAAGGCTGAGTGCCAAAGGATTGATGCTTTCAAACTGTGATGCTGGAGAAGACTCTTGAGAGTCCTTTGGACTGCAAGGAGATCAAACCAGTCAATCCTAAAGTAGCTTAACCCTGAATATTCATTGGAAGGACTGATGCTGAAGCTGAAGCTCCAATACTTTGGCTACCTGATGCGAAGAGATGACTCACTGGAAAAGACCCTGAAGGTGGGAAAGATTGAGGGCAGGAGGAGAAAGGGATTATAGAGGACAGGATGGTTGGATGGCATCACTGACTCAATGGACATGAGTGAGCAAATTCCAGGAGATACTGAAGGATGGGGAAGCCTGGAGGGCTGCGGTTCGTGGGGTTGCAAAGAGTCAGACACAACATGGTGACTGAACAACAACAAAAGAAATAAATCACATAAGTGAAAAAACAGATATGTTTACAAAGTTATTCAACGCAGTAGTATATATGATACCATGTAACTGGAGGCAACCTAAGTGTTCACTGACAACCTGATGGTTGAGCAAGTTACTGATCAGCTATACTTGGAGACGGTCCCAAGGACAAACTGTAGACATTGAAAGAGCTTTATGGTACGTTGTTAAGTGAGATTGTGTGGGCTGTACCCATGTTGGAAAAAGACACTCAGTCTACACATAGTTTCATGGGCTGACTGGTGTTTCCAAATGCCAGTGCTAGAGCCCTGCCCCGACGCACACTGGACCACACCTGTATTGGAATCAGGGTCTTGAAGAGATAAGTTATTATAAAATGAGGCTGCTAGTGTGAGTCCCAGTCCAATCTGACCAGTGTTGCTGTAAGAAGACAAAATGCGGACACACAAAGATTCCCAGGGGAAGAAGGGGCATGTGAGGACACAGCCAGAAGACGGCCATCTGCAGGCCAAGGAGAGCGGCCAGACCTTCTGTCACCTTGATCTTGGACTTCCAGTCTCCAGAACTGTGAGAAAATAAGTTTCTGTTGTTTAAGCCGCCTGGACTGTGGTGTGTGTTACAGACGCTGCAACTGACTAATACTAACAAGTAAGGGTGTTAGGAATGTACGCACCCAGCTGAAAATAGAGGTCACTTCTGGAGCTCTGGAATAAGAGGGGAAAAAGGAAACAGATTAAATACATATATACATATACACACATACATATATGGTTTTACTATATATATACTTATATATATTTATATATATATACACTTTACTACATGTATATATAATTTTACGTGTATAATTTATAATTTATATATACTTTTACTACACATATAAAGTATAAGTACTTTATATATGCTCTCATGTTGCTAGAAATGTTGAGAACAGTTATTTCTTTCATAGTTTTTTAAATTAAAGTTTAGTTGATTTACAGTGTTGTGGTACTTTCTGCTGTATAGCAAAGTGACTCAGTTATACACTATACATTGCTTTTCATATTTTTCCATTATATTTTATCACAGGATATTGGATATAATTTCCCATGCTCTACAGTAGGACCTTATTGTTTATACATTCGATAATAATTGTTTACATCTGCTAACCTTAACCTCTCACTCCACTCTCCCCATCTTTCATAGTTAAAAAAGAAAAAAAAAAGGCAGGGGTTGTTCTGACAAGTAGGGGAACATTTGTAGATACACACAAAGAAGACTTTCACCCGTTACATGATATTTTAAACAGAGTAGATGCAAACAGTACGTTTTGCGTTTAGTTATACAGGAATGTCATAAAGTTTATATATGGAGTATGTATTTTTGAAAAGACTTATAATATCACTTCTACTTTCAGAAGGTACATTTTCAAAAAAAGAAACTTCACAGCGAGTGTAATTTTAGGTCCAAAGACCCTAATAGAAGACTGCTCCATTTCCTCGATGCCTGTCCATCACTGCAGCAAGCTGCCACCATATTTAGCAAAATCTGAGTTATTCCAAATTAAATAAAGAACATGTACAAATTCAGAAACATTTCCATCCCAGAGAGGGCAGCAGAATCCACAACAAAGCTCTGTGACTCCATCATCCATGACCATGCCTCCTGGACACAGGTTCTGATGGGCTGTCTGACCCAATGGTTGGCTCCAAGGACTTACTATGTGTTTAGGTCACTAAAGGACAAATTCAAGGAAAAAAAAAAAAAAGCAAAGGGATGAGGAAGTCATCACGATTCCCAGTTCTATAACAGGTGGAAACTTAAAATCATTGGCTAGAAGCATAAAAACTCTACTATCAAAGAGTCAAACAACCTAGAAGGGTGGGATGGGATGGGGCAGGAGGTCCAAGAGGGAGGTAGCACATGTATACTTGTGGCCGATTCATATTAATGTATGGGAGAAACTAACACAACACTGTAAAGCAATTATCATCCAATTAAAAAAAATTCAATCTTAAAAAAAATGTTTCAAATGTCTAGAAGCTGTGTTTTAACCCAGCACTACTTTCCACTCTCTGACGCATTCATCCTCCCTACCCACCCCAGGATTAGGATTTGGCTCTATATTGTGACATTTTTTAACCTGAATATTGTGGTGTGGGTTTTGCCAGAGAAGAGTTCACTCTGAGATAAATGATGTTGGAGGCTCTGAGCAGAGGAACCAGGTACTTAGAGTAGAGCTATAAAATGACACTCAACTGCTGCATCAACAATAGATTGGAAGGGGGAGCAGGGGAGAGCAAGCAGACAGAAGAGTTAAGCATCAACAGTCTCATGAAGAAGATGCTAGTGTCTTGGACCAGAGAATAGAGAGGCTCTGAGCAGAGGAACCAGGTACTTAGAGTAGAGCTATAAAATGACACTCAACTGCTGCATCAACAATAGATTGGAAGGGGGAGCAGGGGAGAGCAAGCAGACAGAAGAGTTAAGCATCAACAGTCTCATGAAGAAGATGCTAGTGTCTTGGACCAGAGAATAGGAAGGGAGGGATGAGAAGCAGTCAGATTCTCGATCTTTTGAAGATAGCACCAAGAGAATCTCCTGGTGATTGAATCTGAGGGGTGAGAGTTAAAAAAAAAAAGAATAGAGGATCATTGGAGTCTGGGGCAAAATCAACTGGAAGATTAAGTTGCCGGGTGCAGGGGTTTTGGAGAACCAAGAGTGTGTTTGGGCACATTTTGGAGAATTCACAAAAAACACTCAATATAGGAAACTGCCCTGGTCATCCAGTGGTTAGGATTCTGCTCTTCCAACATAAGGAGCAGGTTTGATCCCTGGTCGGGGACCTAAGATCCTGCATGCCTTGTGGTACAGTCAAAATAAATTAGTTAACTAATTTTTTAAAAGGATGACACCAAGATTTAAAACAAAACAAAAACATTAAGTATATGATTAGACTTTTGAACAAAAGTCTAAGCTAAAAATAAAGATCTGGGAATGGGACTGTGGAACTGGTGTCTGATGCCAGTGAGCCTGGGTCTGACAGAGGTGTGATCCAAGTTCAGAGAGATGAAGAGGGACAGCAGAAGAGAAGAGAGGAAGACATGACATCCTGGAAGCCCAGGGGAAGAAGGGGCTTCACGGAAAGGAGGTGACCAAGCATCCTCATTTGCTGTCAGAACATGAAGGGCAAGGAAGGGCCACTGGTTTCACGTCCTGCAGCTATTGCTGTTTTCAGTCGCTCAGTCCTGTCTGACTCTCTGTGACCCATAGCCTGCAGCACGCCAGGCTCTTCTGTCTTTCACTGTCTCCTGGAGTTTGCTCATATTCATATCTGTTGAGTCGTGCAGTTATTGGGCACAGTGATAAAAACACTCTTCAGGCTGTGGTGCTGTGCTATGCTTAGATGCTCAGTTGTGTCTCACTCTTTGAAACCCCATGGACTCCTCTGTCCATGGAATTCTCCAGGCAAGAATACTGGAGTGGGTTGCCATGCCTTCCTCCAAGGAATCTTTCCAACCCCAGGCTGTGGTGGTGCAAAGCAATTTCATATGCTTATGAACAAGATTGCAGCATACTGTCTACTATTTCTTTCACTTATGTCATAGGAGGAAGAACAGTAATAAATAATATTGTTTGGAATCAGATTATTATGAGATTTCTGGTAAATTATTGCTATGAATCTATGCTGATGTGATAGAGAAGAGATACATATACATTGAAATACTATAATTTAACTTGAGAGGAAATCATGGAAGCACAAATAAAAATCACAGAATCTTGCCAAAAGTTTATTTTTATATTAAAAACAAACAAACAAACTCCTTCCCATTGAATCTTTTCCAAATCCAGTAAAGAGGACAAAACTGACTGGCTGAGATAAGTCACCTCCTGGTGATCTTAGGTACAACTGGCAAATGCATTAAAACAGAGGCAGAACCAGGAGAAGCAGAAGCCCCGGGTGACCTCCAACCTGGATAATCACCAAACATCACAAAGTATCTGCAGTTCAGACAAAGCTGGCATGCAGTTCCCAGGCCTGTGTTTCTGCATCGCTTTTGCCATGAGCCAGCTGCCTGCACTCTGACAGGCCTCTGGGCCTCCAATTTTTCACCTATAAAATAAGGGATGAGAACAAAACCTCCAATTCTAAAACTCCACAAGTCTATGAGTGTGTGTGTGTGTGTGTGTGTGTGTATGCTCAGTTGTGTCTGACTCTGTGCAACCCCATGGTCTGTAGCCTGCCAGGTTCCTCGGTCCATGGGATTCTTCAGGCAAGAATACTAGAGTGGGTTGCCTTTTCTTCCTCCAGGGGATCTTCTAAACGCAGGGATTGAACCCAGATCTCCTGCACTGGCAGGCGGGTTCTTTACCAGCTGAGCCACCAGGGAAGCCACCACAAGTCTATACCAGCATGAAAATGTGAGTGTCATTCAGTGCAATCATCAAGGGTATATACAAGTGAACTCCATTCTACTAGACATATTTTCAAGCTCAGAAGATTATTCTCAGGTACAAACTTGATGCTCCTGACAGCTTTAGTTCCCAGAACCCCATTCTCTATGCAAATAGACTGACCCATGGATGCACTGAACTGATGTGACACTGTTGGATCGTTACATGCAGGGAAGATTCAAATATTTACACCTTTCTCTTCCTCCCCAGAAAACTAGTCAACTCAGAAGATTTAGTAATAACATACAACTATTGCCTTCAACAGTCATGAGCAGGAAGATGGTGACATTGTCCCCCAAGGGCTTTCATGGGCTGTGGCACTAAAGGAGATGTTTAGCTTGCTTCTCCAACAAAGAGATCCTGAATCTAATATTTCAAGCTTTGTCTATTGATGTAGCAGAACTGAAAATCAAATCAAAATGAAACAAAAAACTCATAAGGAAAGGCACGGGTTAGATGAAGATATCTTTGCCTTCCAGAAATAATTCACAAAATGCAGACACTTGACTTATAAGCATTTACTTTTCTTATGAAATAGGTTCGAGAAAATAATGAATAACAAAAATGCAAATCGGCACTCTAGGGCAATAAAAGTCTAAAGAAAGAACAATGTTGGCTTTCAAGTTCTCTTTAGGTGTCAGATGATACTCATGAGCAAAAACAAAAAACCACCGCTTTGTCTGGTGGATGTCCCAGGTGGCTCTAGTGGTAAAGAATCTGCCTGCCAAGCAGGAAACACAAGAGATGCAGGTTCAATCGCTGGGTCAGGGAGATCCCCTGAAGGAGGGCATGGCTACCCTCTCCAGTATTCTTGCCTGGAGAATCCCATGGACAGAGAAACCTGGCGGGTTACAATCCAAAGGGTTGCAAAAAGTTGGACAAGACCCAAGACTGAGCACGCACACACACCTAGATTAAAATCTTCCAGATTGATCCTTTATTGTGAAGTAAATAAGTTGTTGTTTCTTATTTTTACCCTCATAAACCAAGACGTGATGAGCATTTTTGTAGTTTTCCCATTATTTCCTATGGTTAAATTCCTAGGATTGAGTTTACCCTGGTTCAAAGGATGTCAATTTTTGAAATTTTTATACAAGTTCAAATTATTCTCTAGAGAAATGCAAATCAAAACCACAATGAGGTACCATCTCATGCTGGTCAGAATGGCTACCATCAAAAAGTTTACAAACAATAAATATCTGGAGAGCATATGGAGAAAAGGGAACCCTCTTACACTGTTACACTGTTGGTGGAATGCAAACTAGTGCAACTCTTACGGAAAATAGTGTAGAGATTCCTTAAAAAAACTGGAAATAGAACTGCCATATGACCCAGCAATCCCACTGCTGGGCATATACACCAAGAAAATCAGAATTGAAAGAGACACGTATACCCCAATGTTCACTGTAGCACTGTTTACAATAGCTATGACATGGAAGCAACCTAGATATCCATCAGCAGATGAATGGATAAGGAAGTTGGGGTACATATACACAAAGAAATATTACTCAGCTATAAAAAAAGAATGCATTTGAATCATTTCTTATGATGTGGATGAAACTGGAGCCTATTACACAGAGTGAAGCAAGTCAGAACGAGAAACACCAATACAGTATATTAATGCATATATATGGAATTTAGAAAGATGAGTAACATTTAGAAGGATGGTAACAACAACTCTATATGCAAGATAGCAAAAGAGACACAGATGTAAAGAACAGACTTTTGTACTTTGTGGGAAAAGGCGAGGGTGGGATTATTTGAGAGAATAGCATTGAAACATGTATATTACCATATGTGAAATAGATGGTCAGTCCAAGTTCAATGCATGAAGCAGGGGACTCAAAGCTGGTGCGCTGGGACAACCCAGAGGGTTAGGGTGGGGAGGGAGGTGGGANACTCTTACGGAAAATAGTGTAGAGATTCCTTAAAAAAACTGGAAATAGAACTGCCATATGACCCAGCAATCCCACTGCTGGGCATATACACCAAGAAAATCAGAATTGAAAGAGACACGTATACCCCAATGTTCACTGTAGCACTGTTTACAATAGCTATGACATGGAAGCAACCTAGATGTCCATCAGCAGATGAATGGATAAGGAAGTTGTGGTACATATACACAAAGAAATATTACTCAGCTATAAAAAAAGAATGCATTTGAATCATTTCTTATGATGTGGATGAAACTGGAGCCTATTACACAGAGTGAAGCAAGTCAGAACGAGAAACACCAATACAGTATATTAATGCATATATATGGAATTTAGAAAGATGAGTAACATTTAGAAGGATGGTAACAACAACTCTATATGCAAGATAGCAAAAGAGACACAGATGTAAAGAACAGACTTTTGTACTTTGTGGGAGAAGGCGAGGGTGGGATTATTTGAGAGAATAGCATTGAAACATGTATATTACCATATGTGAAATAGATGGTCAGTCCAAGTTCAATGCATGAAGCAGGGGACTCAAAGCTGGTGCGCTGGGACAACCCAGAGGGTTAGGGTGGGGAGGGAGGTGGGAGGGGGGTTCAGGCTGGGGGACACACGTACACCCATGGCTGATTCATGTTGGTATATGGCAAAAGCCACTGCAGTATTGTAAAGTAGTTAGCCTCCAATTAAAATAGATTAATTAATTTAAAAAATTATTCTCTGGAAAGACTGATCCAATTTTCACTCTCATCAACAGCGTGAAATTTCCAGTAAAACTATCTTGAATGGTTAATGAAACCAGCTCCCCACTTGATAAACTAACACTGCTTCATCCCATGCACACACATGTATTGGTTCTTTTCCTCTCACATCATTCATCATTTCTGTGATATATCTAAACATCTACATAACATTTTGAGTAAAAATAATTTTCCAATGTAAAAATCTATACAGAATACTCCAAATTTCATTCAAATAAATGCATAGAAAAAAACCTGGGGACTTCCCTGGAGGTCCACTGGTTAAGACTTTGCCTTCCAATTATATTTAGAAATTTGAATGCATTTATATGTGCACATTTTTATTGAAGAATTTTTATAGATTTCATCAAATTCCCAGAATGGTCTCATTCCAGTTCTAGTATCGGAGATCCCAGTAATAAACTCATGGCGTCCATTTCACAGAGGAAGAAATATAACAGATGACTAAAGAACACATTCATAAGTGCAACAATTGAATTCCCTACAATTGAGACCAATTATGAGTTTAGCTTCACAAATAAGTCTATTGTATTATAGTTATCTGTTTAACTAGAAGCAATTGTACTCCTATTATCTACTGCAAAACTCTAAACTGCTAAACTCTCTGTGCAAGTGGTCATTTTTCTACTATAAAATACTCATCTGGGTAAAAATGCCTGCGATAATAAAAAATTCCATCTTTTTAAAGACTCTCGTATGTTAAAATAAGAATATCTGGAATTAAATAAACCAAAGACTCATAATAAGAGACCATGAAAAAAACAGACTTTGCCTTCTAATGAAGCAATGGAGTGGATGGTGGGTTCAATCCCTTGTCAGGGAGCTAAGAAGATCCCACCTGCCTCGAGGCCAAGAAGAAAAATCCTGGAAAACACCCTCCCGAATATTAATAGTGATTATGTTTTGATGGCAGGAGAGAGTCAGAAAACAAAATGAACAAATGAACACATCAGTCTAAAACATGATTTCTGCCTGTGAAATGTTCTTTCTCTGGGAAAACTATAAAGGGCAGTGTGATAAAATGGAAGCCAGAGAGGGTGGGAGGAAGCTGTGCAAGGCTGAGAGAGAGCAAAGACCCGCTGAGATTCAGATAAGCTGAGCTCCAATGATGAGAAGGAACCAGATCACAGAAAATGAAAACGAGTGAGGGAAGGAAGGGACCAGGGGATGGGAGAGCTGGATCAGATCCTGGGAGGCCTGCAGGGCCCTGGCAAGGAGTAAGGTTTATTCTACCTATAGTGGGAGAAGGTTGGAAAATGCTAGGCAAAGGCTGGCAGGATAAGAGCTTTGTTAAGATGGAAATGTATCTGGGAAGGGAGACAAGCTGCTGCCAGTAGGAAATAGAAATGGTAATTCCATAGCTGAGCAGAGCGGAATAATTCTGAATGATCCATGCCAGCCACACTGAGTAAGACTAATTGGACACCTCCATGTAGGCTTGCGGATGCTCCAGGGTGCCTCAGCCCAGCAGGAAGACAAGGGGGTCCTCTGGGCAGGAGGGAGAAACACACTGCCAAGGTGCTCCCCATGCTTGGGGATCTGGCCAACAGCAGCCAGTGTCCTAGAGGCTTAGATACTGCCTCCAAAACACAACAGTTTTCTACCCCGAAGGTTGCCCTTGCCTGGCATCCTTTCATTTATCTCTTTTCGCTAGCTCTGATCTCCCTAAACTCAACAGAGAGAGGAGGTAGCTAAGAAAGAAAGAAGATATCTAATGGGAGGCAGGAGGGATGGTAAATTCACTGTTTCCAAGATCTCAGCAGAAGTTGAGTCTTTCCTCAAAGCTTGGGGTCCTGGAAGGAAAATCAGAGTTCTGGAAACAAATCAGCTGGAGAGCCCTGCATATAATATTGTGAGACAGGGTCTTCCGTGAACAGAACCTCTTTGTATTCGGCCATGGAATAGACAGCACTCAGGCTCTGAAGTCAAGCAAGCTGAGATTCAAATTCCTAGGGGTGAATCACTTCATGTCTGAACCTCAGCTTCCGACAATGGAAAATGGGTTTTATAATTATGCTGACACCATATGATCCTCAGCAGGTTAAATAAGGCAAAAACGTATATGCCAAAATTCCTCAACAGCCTGAGATATGCAGATGACGCCAGCCTAATGACAGGAAGCAAGGAAGAACTGAAGAGCCTCTTGATGACAGTGAGAAAGGAGAGTGAAAAAGCTGGCTTAAAACTCAACATCCAGAAAACTAAAATCATGGCATTCGGTCCCATTGCTTCATGGCAAATAGATAGGGAAAAAATAGAAATAGTGGCAGAGTTCATTTTCTTGGGCTCCAAAATCACTGCAGAAGGTGACTGAAGCCATGAAAAGACACCTGATCCTTGGAAGGAAAGTTATGACAAACAGCATATTAAAAAGCAGAGACATCACTTTGCCAACAAAGTTCCGTCTCGTCAAAGCTTTAGTTTTTCCAGTAGTCGTGTATGGATGTGAGAGTTGGACCATAAAGAAGGCTGAGAGCCAAAGAGTTGATGCTTTTGAACTCTGGTGCTGGCAAAGACTCTTGAGAGTCCCTTGGACTGCAAGGAGATCAAACCAGTCAATCCAAAAGGAAATCAATAATGAATATTCACTGAAAGGACTGATGCTGAAGCTGAAGCTCCAATACTCTGGCTACCTGGTACAAAGAGGTGACTCACTGGAAAAGACCCTGATGTTGGGAAAGATTGAGGACAGGAGGAGAAGGGAATGACAGAGGACAAGATGGTTGGATAGCATCACTGACTCAATGGACATGAGTTTGAGTAAACTCTGTGAGAAAGTGAAGGACAGGGAAGCCTGGAATGCTGCAGTCCATGGGGTCGAAAAAAGTTGAACACAACTTAGCGACTGAACAATACCAACAAAAAAAAATCCCTGGCCTGTAATGAAAGTGTAAGTGAAAGTTGCTCAGTCGTGTCTGACTCTTTGTGACTCCATTGAATCTTCCTAGACCAGGGATTGGATCTGGGTCCCGTGCATTGGCAGGCAGATTCCTATCCACTGTACAAGCAGGGAAGTCCTTCTATTTATGTTTGAGTCACGTAGGTATGCACTCTATTATTATCCCTAGCATAAGAACCAGGGGAGAACTGGTAAACAATATTAGAAGCAAAGTCAGACTTTGCTTTGAGATGTGTGGTTGTTCTGTGCCTTGTATAATATGCATATAAGAATCACCAAGCAGTTAGCAAAATACTAGGCAAAAATTGAGAGAAAATGTGCATCTTACAGACACAACCCAAACCATTCTTATACTCTGTTCTCTCTCCTAGTGCGAAGTCATTGAATCACTTTGATCTTTTCTAAAATTTTGTATTATATTTTCTTTATGTTCTTGTTAAAAGCAAAGTCAGAATACAATCAAATACTCAAAAAAATACATTTTTGCATTAAAAAGTAAATGAAATTCATGACAACCCTAATTATAATCTCAGAATCTTTTTTATAGGAACTGACCAGCGAGTTCTTAAGTTTATATGGAAATCAAAGGACACAGAAGAGTCTGAAGAAGACTAAAACTGGAGAACTTACACCACCTGACTTCAATACATACTGCAAACCTACAGGTTTCAAAACAGTGTAGTACTCAAATAAGGATCAATAAATACACCAACAGGGCAGAATACAGAGAAGAAAAACAGATCCAAGCTTATAGGTTTATTTGATTTTCAGCAAAGAAGACAAAAATATTAGAAAAATGGGCAATCTTTTCAGCAAATGGTACTAAAACAACTTGATATTTGGTGGTGGGTGGTGATGGAAATAAAGCGTGATCCCTATCTCACACTATATACAAACATTATTTTGAGATGGACCATACACCAAAATGTAAAAGCTCAAACCATGAAATTTTCAGGAGGAAACATAGGAAGCTAGTTTTCTGACTTAAATGTTTCCTGAAAAAAAAAAAAAAGAAACAATAATAATAATAGGAAAAAAGTAGTCATTAAAAACAAAATGTTAAAAGGAAAAGTGATAACCTGGACTTAATTATAATTAAAAATTTCTTATTAAAAGACACCTTTTAAAAATGAATAAGCAGGACTTCCCTGTTGGTCCAGTGGCTGGGACTCTGAGCTCCCAATTCAGGAGGTCCAGCTGTGATCCCCTGACTGGGGAACTAGATCCCACATGCTGCAACTAAGACTCAAGGCAGACAAATAAATAAATATATTTTTTTAAAATGAATAAGCAAACCATCAACCGAGGGAGCATATCAATCAGACAATGGACTGGTATTTATGGGAAATAGGTGGAGAAACAGTAGAAACAGTGTCAGACTTTATTTTGGGGGGCTCCAAAATCACTGCAGATGATGATGGCAGCCATGAAATTAAAAGACGCTTACTCCTTGGAAGGAAAGTTATGACCAACCTAGATAGCATATTGAAAAGCAGAGACATTACCCACTAAGGTCCATCTAGTCAAGGCTATGGTTTTTCCAGTAGTCACATATGGATGTGAGAGTTGGACTGTGAAGAAGGCTGAGCGCCGAAGAATTGATGCTTTTGAACTGTGGTATTGGAGAAGACTCTTGAGAGTCCCTTGGACTGCAAGGAGATCCAACCAGTCCATTCTGAAGGAGATCAACCCTGGGATTTCTTTGGAAGGAATGATGCTAAAGCTGAAACTCCAGTACTCTGGCCACCTCATGCGAAGAGTTGACTCATTGGAAAAGACTCTGATGCTGGGAGGGA
>SJYX01018115.1:0-38506 GCA_006410675.1 Oreotragus oreotragus
GACACAATTGAGTGACTTCACTTTCTTTCACTTTTGTGAAGGTATATTTGTAAAACAAGGAAGAAGAATGTCATATGGTTTTTCATACAAAACTAACAATGGAGCTCAGGGTAAGGTTTTCTCATTGTTACTAGAAAACCCTTAAAATATTGAAATGTCTACAAAAGCAATACAATGATCACAGGATTATATGGTGATTTTATTTTTTGTACAAGTTAAATATCACTGATAATTAACTGTTAGAAGTTTATTTTGAAGTGACATTTTCCTGGAATACTAAATCTTTACAATATAATTTAAGATTTTTTTCATTTTAATAGTGCCCTATTGCTGATATAAAATTACTTTAAAATTATTCTACTTTATAAATTATTGTACATATATAACATGGAAGGATTTTATTTTTGTTTTCTTATTATGAAATCGTTTACCAAAGAGTTCAGGTAGTGATGTTTTCTTTTCTTGGATAGTATAACAGAATAGTCGAGGTTGGAGTTATAGGTGTTGGAAAATGATTTGGGGCAGCCAATCTGTAAGCTTTGCTGTTGTTCAGTTGCTAAGTCATTTCTGACTCTTTGCAATCCCATGGACTGCAGCATGCCAGGCTTTAATTTTAATAGTGCCCTATTGCTGATATAAAATTACTTTAAAATTATTCTACTTTATAAATTATTGTACATATATAACATGGAAGGATTTTATTTTTGTTTTCTTATTATGAAATCATTTACCAAAGAGTTCAGGTAGTGATGTTTTCTTTTCTTGGATAGTATAACAGAATAGTCGAGGTTGGAGTTATAGGTGTTGGAAAATGATTTGGGGCAGCCAATCTGTAAGCTTTGCTGTTGTTCAGTTGCTAAGTCATTTCTGACTCTTTGCAATCCCATGGACTGCAGCATGCCAGGCTTTCCTGTCCTTAAAAAAATAAAATAAAATCGGATTCATTCTTAAATAGCCCAAATAATCAATAACCATAATGGTATTTATAAAACAATAATATTTATCTCTGCTGTAATGGACTGGCCTCCATGAAGAAATTGTGATGATGTCTCCTTTAAAAGATGATTTCCTTTCACCAGCCCTTCTCATTCCCTAATCAGCTGCTTCCACATATTCCTATTGCCAAAAATTTCTTTATGAAGGCTCTCTGTTATAAAACACGTTGTTGTGTACTTATTTCCTTTTTTTTTTTTTTACATTTATGCCTTTTATATCCATTTTACTCTAATGTATTTAAATCTGGTACTGCTTAAAGCTTGTAATATCTCTTCTGGGAATATTTATTATGCTGTTTTATATTATCTTTTGTTTTTCCATTTATTCCAGTTACACTGGCATTGACAAGTCCATTGTGATCTTTGTTTTATAGTACGGGATCCTACACTTACACTATGAACTATCTTCAGAACTTTTGTTCCCTTAGGCTCATGGGCTCCCCTAGTGGTCATTCTCCACTCTTGCGTTTAGAGGATGTTACGTGGTGCGCCTGAGGATGCCTCAAGGCAGACTTTCCTGTTGTAAATCAACTTCTGCTCGCTTAGTGGCTGCGCTACCTTCCGCAAACAAGCAACGGCCCTCGTGCCTCTTCCTAGGACTCAGCTCTTCCGTCCAACTCTTGGCACCATCCATTGGAACCAGTCTGCCAAGTCAGAACTGAGGAAGAATCCTGGAGAGGACAGTCAGGGCGCTGAGTATCGTGCTCATTGCTGTTAGCTCCCCACTCCATCCAGCCCTGGATGGTGTTGCCCTGGGGTGGCTCCTGGACTTTTAGGCTGTGCTGCTGCTCACCTTCTTCCTGATGACAAAGCAACAGCCAGCCATCTGTTCAAGGTGATGTGAGAGAATGACCAGGGTTCATACAGAACAATTCTCCTCAGCTGGTTTGCACCAGCCTACTGACTTAACATGAGTCCAATTTGTGTGTGTGTGTGTGTGTGTGTGTGTGTGTGTGTGTGTGTGTTACTAGGGACTTCCCTGATGGCTCAGATAAAGAATCTGCCTGCAATGCGGGAGACCTGGATTCAATCCCTGGGTTGGGAAGATCCCCTGGAGAAGGGAACGGTTATCCACTCCAGTATTCTTGCTTGGAGAATTCACTGGACAGAAGAGCCTGGTGAGTTACCGTCCTTGGGGTTGCAAAGAGTAAGACGTGACTGAGTAACTAACATACTGGTAACTATGTGTGGCTGTCAGTTTCATCACCCTCTGCACATCACCTTTGGTTTTCATCTTAAACAGAAGTCATTTATGTCTTCTTTTGGATATGTTTCTTATTTTTCAGATCACTGTTTCTCTTTTGTTCTACCTAATATACTCGTATTTTTCACATATATATTACACATTTTTTAATCACTTTGAGGAATATAGTGGTTATTGCAACCAATTTTCTTAGGTTTCTCTTTCTTAGGTGGGTGGAAATCAAACTTCTGAAAAGAATGAGTAAAACTTACAGCATGTTAAAACGTACTCTACAGAGCAAAGTCATATAATCAGCTGTCTGTAAGTCCAGAGAATTCTGGAATAATAGCCAGACTTTTGAATTTTGTTGTCAAATTCCAGCTGTCTCTCTGATTACACCCAGCTAGATCAGCAGATACAGAGATCTCAGTCAGATGGTATGCTCATAAGCCATCTATTGGTTTACATTAAATAATTTGCTCTCACATGGCACCTCTCTTCAAAGTGTTTTATAAATGCCAGTTAATTGCCATGCCCTCAGGAATTGTTCAACATTATGATTTTCATCATACACATTAAGAAACCAACATGCAGTGAGGTTAAGATGCTTTAATACCTCACAGTAGTCGTAGCAGATGAAATCTGGCAAATCAGGCAAAACAGAAATCAACCAATTTTCATTTCTTAGCTCACATTTTAAAACTAGGATTTATCTCAGTCATTGGAAAAGCATTATATGTCTCTTTTATCACAGAATCCTCAGAAATTGGCAATGTTCAGGCTTATTGACTGATATCTTGGCATCCTGTTTGCCACTGAGATCTAACTAGATGACCTAATCAAACACTTCATTTGAAGGAAAATTCTCACACCCAAAAACTCACTTGGTCTAAGACCAGTCATCATGTTATTATACCTAAGTCCCATCACCTCTGTCACTAGCCTTGCATTTTATTGATTTTTGAGACCAATTGTTATTCATATACATGACTTAGAGTCCTGTACCTGGATGTAGGTATGACCTTTTCAGTAACCCGTGTATCTGAACATGGTTTTAGGTCATGGAACAAACTGCATCTGTCTGTTATAGCTATTTATCTAGTCTCCCTGGGGGGAAGAAAAAGAATCATAGTTATTCTAAGCTAGAGCTGTGGAACACTTTTTAAAGAAAAGCAAACACAATAAAAGTATGTTTAGGGACTCTTCAAACAGTTTTCACCCAGAAATGGTAGCCTGAATATTCTATTTCTTTATCCTTCTATCTCCATCAGTGTAGGTGAAAACTTGCTTTAGCACTTTTATTTAAGAACCTTGGTATGTTTATTTTAGCAAGGGATTTTTAAAGAAGCTAGCTATGTTTACTTTTGCTTTTGGCAATAGTTTCAAAGGCTTTGTTTTGTGAGGCCCACAAGCCATTCACACATTTCTATAATTCCACATCATCATAACATTATTCCTAATAAAATCAGAATAAATACTTATTAACACTCAAAGCGTAATTGCTATGAATCTCACACACATAATGATTCTAATCCACCAATAGGAGGAGGTCAACTAATACAAAAAGGAGGAAAGAGATAGAAAATTATAATGTGAAAATACTGAGAACAATAGATTAAAGGACACAGCACCAAATTAGGGATGTTACAAATAGCCTCGCAATGAAAGAATAAAGGATATTGTGATGTAAAGATTCTGAGAGAGAATGCTGCATGGATATATTAGAGACCCACAGGGCTTTTAGGACAATAAGACTTCTTCAGCAAATATGTTAGAATTTGTGTATGAACTGAGCCTGCAGGGATGTATTTCCTAAAACAGTATAGCAACCTTCTCAACAACTGATCAGGTTTTACAGGAAAAGTAAGTGTGTACTGAAAAGTATTCATACACTTTTGAGAATCTGATTTATTTCATCATTCTGATGACAATCACATTATTATAACATGTTTCCTCCTTTATTCAATATGCATCAGTGACACTTCAGACTAGGTGTAGAGCTAACCCAGCAGTTCTTTGCCTGCACCCACCCATTTCTCCATTCTCGCGTTCGTGCTAAGTTGCTTCAGTCAGGTCAGACTCTGTGAAACCCCATGGACTGTAGCCTGCCAGGCTCCTCTGTCCATGGGATTCTCCAGGCAAGAATACTGGAGTGGGTTGTCATACCTTCTTGCAGGGGATCTTCTTGACCCAGGGATAGAACCTGCGACCTGCGTCTCTTACATCTCCTGCATTGGCAGGTGGGTTCTTTAAGGATAGTGCCATCAAGGAAGCCCATTTCTCCATCCACCCATTTGCAAATATATTTATTGCAGACAAAATAACCAATGAGGTGCTAAATCCCAAGGAAATAATAAAATGTATGACCCCTTTACTAGAACCCTTAGAGTTTAATAGTGAAGAGAAAGCTCACATAGATAGGCAGTACTGAGTACATATTCAATCCTACGGTACATATGAGACACACAGATCTCAGAAAAGGGAAACCACAGAAAAGTCCTCTTGGAGGCTGTAGAACAGAGCTGGGTTTTCTACTAATGAAAATAAGTGAGAGAGGAAGGGCACATTTTGAAACAGAGAACACATCACCTACAGAGTGAGAATGGGTAGATAAGAACAAGAATATGAAATAGATCTTTTCTTCCGCAGTCTGGTGTCTTTGAAAATGCTGTTTGCTCTAGTCTGTTACTTTTCCTGCTTGTGTAGGAAAAAATCTACTAATGAAAAAAGTCTACTAATATTTCTCACTCTATCTTGCCTGTTTATGGACTAGTTTCTAGCAATAATATGAGTTCTTTATGTATCCCCCAAATCTAGCAGTACTAGTAGCAATTACTTTTTCTGAATTGTGCATGCATACTAAGTCACTTCAGCAGTGGCCGACTCTTTGCAACCCTATGGACTGTACAGCCCACCATCCTTTGTCCAAGGGGTTCTCCAGGCAGAAATACTGGAGTGGGTTGCCGTGCCTTCCTCCAGGGGATTTTCCTGACCTAGGGATCGAACCCATGTCTCCTGTGGCTCCTGCATTGCGGGTGGATTCTATACCACTGAGTCACTGGGGATGCCCCCCTTTTAATTCTGTATCACTTTTTCTAGTTTATATTGAAATATATTTGATTTAAATATGTTAGTTTCAGGTGTACAGAAAAGTGATTCAGATATATACAATATTGTTTTCTAGATTCTTTTCCATTATAAGTTATTAGAAGCTAATGAGCATAGTTCCCTGTGCTGCACAGTAGGTCCTTGATTATCTAATTTACAGTGGGGGATATATTTTTAGTCCACAGCTCCTAATTTATCCCTCTCTCCACCACCTCCTGCTATTTCCCCCTTAGTAACTTTTCTGTTTTTCATGCTCATTGTCACCACCTTCGTTCAAGGTTGTGTCACTTCTCAACTCAATCATACAACAGATTAACTGTCATCCACTTATCAACTAAGACTCAGTAATCTTGTCTTCTACATGGCTACCAAAGTTATCTTCATAAAATTGAAAATTATCATGCTTGCTACTGAATAAACTCCATCTCCACTTAGTTTGCAGGATAAAATCTTAAACTGATATAATATTAGAAGTCAAATATAGCTAAAAATTAAAAAAAAACACCTAAATTCTCCAGGATAACATATATGATCCCTTCTTATATGGGCCTTGCTGGCTCCTCAACCCCAATTACACCCCCACCGAGCTTTCAGATTCTGTGCTCCTTTCATCATCTCAGTGTTCCATACATTCTCCCACTTCTGGACATTCAGGCTTGCTCTGCCCTACCCCTTATATCAGTGAGAGAGGAAGGGCACATTTTGAAACACAGAGAACACGTCACCTACAGAGTGAGAATGGGTAGATAAGAACAAGAATATAAAATAAATCTTTTCTTTCTCAGTCCGGTGTCTTTGAACATGCTGTTTGCTCTAGTCTGTTACTTTTCCTGCTTGTGTAGGAAGAAATCTACTAATGAAAAAAGCCAAACTCCTGTTTATTCTTTTGGGCTGCGCTGATGAAATTCTTCTAGGCATCATTTGAATAAGAAAACACTTGTTGCTGTTGAGTTACTAAGTCATGTCTGATTCTTTGAAACCCCCATGGAGTAGGCCTGCTGGGCTCCTTTGTCCTCCACTAGCTCCTGGAGTTTCCTCAGACTCATGTCCCTTGAGTCAGTGATGGTATATAACCATCTCATCCTCTGTCAGCCCCTTCCCCTCTTGCACTTAATCTTTCCCAGCATTAGGGTCTTTTCCAGGCAGTCAGCTCTTTGCATTAGGTGGTCAAAGCACTGAAGCTTCAGCCACAGTCCTTCCAATGAATGGTTGATTTCAAGCTGACTGGTTTGATCTCCTTGTGTTTCAAGATCATTGGCATTAATTTCATGGCTGCAGTCACTGTCCACAGTGATTTGGAGCCCACAAAAATAAAAAATTGTCACTGCTTCCAGTTTTTCCCCTTTTATTTGCCATGGAGTGACAGGACCGGATGCTTGATCTTAGAGAAGAAATTAGAGATGGTCTATTTGTTTTATGTCATTTCAGTTTGCCAAATGGTTGCACACGTTACTTAGATTATATGAATTTTTGTGATTTTTTTTTAATAAAGAAAAAAAGGAGATAGAATTGGCTTCATAGGAAGGCCTTACAGATCTGGAATACTACTGATGAGGAAATATTGATTCTAGTGTGATGTGGGGCAGATTAAGGGATCAAAAGAAACACTCATTTTTTGCTTTTGTTTTTTTCCAGATACAAGCATTATTACTTCTTATTATAACATCATTATTCCCATGGCTCAGCTCTAATAGTTAATATCTTATTCTACTCCTTACAGAGACCAACTTGGGTCTTTCTTCGGCTCCATTTTATGGCTCCATCTGTTTAAAGCTCTGCTTACCTCTGGCTTCTGGCATTCCACAGTTTCACCACCTCAGGTCAGCGAGTCTGAATCTGTCTTTGGCCCCTTTCCTCTCTCTGGTTATACTAAACTCATCTGATACGTTACAAAATGAATCGCTACAAAAAGGGGATATAATTGTTTGGAACAGGCATTTTCCCTGTGTATAGAGCTCTCATTCTAGACCTCTACATAACACAGTTTTCAGTTGGATTCTCTTGGTTCAGGGCCTTACTTACTCCAGTGTCTGATTTTGGCATGGTCCACTGGTCAGCTTCCCACAAAGATGGCTATGGAAATGACTTATATTTAAAAATCACAGTGATTATCTTTACAAATCTCAGGCCAACCACCTTATTTCACAAAGGAGAAAGTTGAGGGCTTAAAAAAATTTTAACATGTACAAAAGATTGTTTATTTACCATGATCACTATTGTTATAATATACAAACTACCGCATTTGAAGGAATCAATGTGGCATTGAAAGAAGGTGTCTAACACATAAATCAAAAGTAAATTTTGACACAAAAAATTCATAAATATTGCTCACCACGGAGAAGTAAAAGTAATAGGCATTAATGTAGAAATGCAAATTTAATGATTCTCTTATTTTCTAATCAGTGCAGTTCAGTCACTCAGTTGTGTCTGACTCTTAGCAACCCCGTGGATTGCAGCACACCAGGCTTCCTTGTCCATCACCAACTCCTGGAGCTTGCTCAAACTCGTGTCCATCGAGTCAGTGATGTCATCCAACCATCTCATCCTCTATCATCCCCTTCTCCTGCTGTCTTCAATCTTTCCCAGCATCAGGGTCTTTTCAAATGAGTCAGTTCTTTGCATCAGGGAGTCAAAGTATTGGAGCTTCAGGTTCAGCAGCAGTCCTTCCAATGAATATCCTTCCAATGAATATTCAGGACTGAATTCCTTTAGGATGGGCTGGTTTAATCTCCTTGTAGTCCAAGGGACTCTCAAGAGTCTTCTCCAGCATCACAGTTCAAAGCATCAATTCTTTGGTGCTCAGCTTTCCTTATGGTCCAACTCCCACATACATACATGACTACTAGAAAAACCATAGCTTTGACTAGATGGACATTTGTTGGCCAAGTAGTATTTCTGCTTTTTAGTAGACTGTCTAGGTTGGTCATAGCTCTTCTTCCAAGGAGAAAGTGTCTTCTAATTTCAAGACTGTAGTCACAATCTGCAGTGATTTGAAAGCCCCAAAATATAGTCTCTCACTGCTTCAATTGTCTCCCCATTTATTTGTCATGAAGTGAAGGGACTGGATGCCATCATCTTCACTTTTTGAATGTTGAGTTTTAAGCCAGCTTCTTCACTCTCCTCTTTCACTTTCTTCAAGGCTCTTTAGTTTTTCAGTTTCTGCCATAAGGGTGGTGTCATGTGCATATCAGAGGTTATGGATATTTCTCCTGGCAATCTTGATTCCAGCTTGTGCTTCTCCCAGCCCAGTGTTTCTCATGATGTACTCTGCATATAAGCTAAATAAGCAGGGTGACAATATACAGCCTTGAAGTACTCCTTTTGCAACTGGGAACAAGTCTGTTGTTCCATGTTCAGTTCTAACTGTTGCTTCTTGAGCTGCATACAGATTTCTCAGGAGGCAGATCAGGTGGTCTGGTATTCCCATCACTTTAAGAATTCTCCACATTGTGTTGTGATCCACACAGTCAAAGGCTTTGGTATAGTCAATAAAGCAGAAGTAGATGCTTTTCTGGAACTCTCTTGTTTTTTCAATGATCCAATGGATGTTGGNGGCTCCTCAACCCCAATTACACCCCCACCGAGCTTTCAGATTCTGTGCTCCTTTCATCATCTCAGTGTTCCATACATTCTCCCACTTCTGGACATTCAGGCTTGCTCTGCCCTACCCCTTATATCAGTGAGAGAGGAAGGGCACATTTTGAAACACAGAGAACACGTCACCTACAGAGTGAGAATGGGTAGATAAGAACAAGAATATAAAATAAATCTTTTCTTTCTCAGTCCGGTGTCTTTGAACATGCTGTTTGCTCTAGTCTGTTACTTTTCCTGCTTGTGTAGGAAGAAATCTACTAATGAAAAAAGCCAAACTCCTGTTTATTCTTTTGGGCTGCGCTGATGAAATTCTTCTAGGCATCATTTGAATAAGAAAACACTTGTTGCTGTTGAGTTACTAAGTCATGTCTGATTCTTTGAAACCCCCATGGAGTAGGCCTGCTGGGCTCCTTTGTCCTCCACTAGCTCCTGGAGTTTCCTCAGACTCATGTCCCTTGAGTCAGTGATGGTATATAACCATCTCATCCTCTGTCAGCCCCTTCCCCTCTTGCACTTAATCTTTCCCAGCATTAGGGTCTTTTCCAGGCAGTCAGCTCTTTGCATTAGGTGGTCAAAGCACTGAAGCTTCAGCCACAGTCCTTCCAATGAATGGTTGATTTCAAGCTGACTGGTTTGATCTCCTTGTGTTTCAAGATCATTGGCATTAATTTCATGGCTGCAGTCACTGTCCACAGTGATTTGGAGCCCACAAAAATAAAAAATTGTCACTGCTTCCAGTTTTTCCCCTTTTATTTGCCATGGAGTGACAGGACCGGATGCTTGATCTTAGAGAAGAAATTAGAGATGGTCTATTTGTTTTATGTCATTTCAGTTTGCCAAATGGTTGCACACGTTACTTAGATTATATGAATTTTTGTGATTTTTTTTTTTAATAAAGAAAAAAAGGAGATAGAATTGGCTTCATAGGAAGGCCTTACAGATCTGGAATACTACTGATGAGGAAATATTGATTCTAGTGTGATGTGGGGCAGATTAAGGGATCAAAAGAAACACTCATTTTTTGCTTTTGTTTTTTTCCAGATACAAGCATTATTACTTCTTATTATAACATCATTATTCCCATGGCTCAGCTCTAATAGTTAATATCTTATTCTACTCCTTACAGAGACCAACTTGGGTCTTTCTTCGGCTCCATTTTATGGCTCCATCTGTTTAAAGCTCTGCTTACCTCTGGCTTCTGGCATTCCACAGTTTCACCACCTCAGGTCAGCGAGTCTGAATCTGTCTTTGGCCCCTTTCCTCTCTCTGGTTATACTAAACTCATCTGATACGTTACAAAATGAATCGCTACAAAAAGGGGATATAATTGTTTGGAACAGGCATTTTCCCTGTGTATAGAGCTCTCATTCTAGACCTCTACATAACACAGTTTTCAGTTGGATTCTCTTGGTTCAGGGCCTTACTTACTCCAGTGTCTGATTTTGGCATGGTCCACTGGTCAGCTTCCCACAAAGATGGCTATGGAAATGACTTATATTTAAAAATCACAGTGATTATCTTTACAAATCTCAGGCCAACCACCTTATTTCACAAAGGAGAAAGTTGAGGGCTTAAAAAAATTTTAACATGTACAAAAGATTGTTTATTTACCATGATCACTATTGTTATAATATACAAACTACCGCATTTGAAGGAATCAATGTGGCATTGAAAGAAGGTGTCTAACACATAAATCAAAAGTAAATTTTGACACAAAAAATTCATAAATATTGCTCACCACGGAGAAGTAAAAGTAATAGGCATTAATGTAGAAATGCAAATTTAATGATTCTCTTATTTTCTAATCAGTGCAGTTCAGTCACTCAGTTGTGTCTGACTCTTAGCAACCCCGTGGATTGCAGCACACCAGGCTTCCTTGTCCATCACCAACTCCTGGAGCTTGCTCAAACTCGTGTCCATCGAGTCAGTGATGTCATCCAACCATCTCATCCTCTATCATCCCCTTCTCCTGCTGTCTTCAATCTTTCCCAGCATCAGGGTCTTTTCAAATGAGTCAGTTCTTTGCATCAGGGAGTCAAAGTATTGGAGCTTCAGGTTCAGCAGCAGTCCTTCCAATGAATATCCTTCCAATGAATATTCAGGACTGAATTCCTTTAGGATGGGCTGGTTTAATCTCCTTGTAGTCCAAGGGACTCTCAAGAGTCTTCTCCAGCATCACAGTTCAAAGCATCAATTCTTTGGTGCTCAGCTTTCCTTATGGTCCAACTCCCACATACGTACATGACTACTAGAAAAACCATAGCTTTGACTAGATGGACATTTGTTGGCCAAGTAATATTTCTGCTTTTTAGTAGACTGTCTAGGTTGGTCATAGCTCTTCTTCCAAGGAGAAAGTGTCTTCTAATTTCAAGACTGTAGTCACAATCTGCAGTGATTTGAAAGCCCCAAAATATAGTCTCTCACTGCTTCAATTGTCTCCCCATTTATTTGTCATGAAGTGAAGGGACTGGATGCCATCATCTTCACTTTTTGAATGTTGAGTTTTAAGCCAGCTTCTTCACTCTCCTCTTTCACTTTCTTCAAGGCTCTTTAGTTTTTCAGTTTCTGCCATAAGGGTGGTGTCATGTGCATATCAGAGGTTATGGATATTTCTCCTGGCAATCTTGATTCCAGCTTGTGCTTCTCCCAGCCCAGTGTTTCTCATGATGTACTCTGCATATAAGCTAAATAAGCAGGGTGACAATATACAGCCTTGAAGTACTCCTTTTGCAACTGGGAACAAGTCTGTTGTTCCATGTTCAGTTCTAACTGTTGCTTCTTGAGCTGCATACAGATTTCTCAGGAGGCAGATCAGGTGGTCTGGTATTCCCATCACTTTAAGAATTCTCCACATTGTGTTGTGATCCACACAGTCAAAGGCTTTGGTATAGTCAATAAAGCAGAAGTAGATGCTTTTCTGGAACTCTCTTGTTTTTTCAATGATCCAATGGATGTTGGCAATTTGATCTCTGGTTCCTCTGCCTTTTCTAAATCCAGCTTGAACATCTAGAAGTTCATGGTTCACATATTGCTGAAGCCTGGCTTGGAGAATTTTGGGCATTATTTTACTAGTGTGTGAGATGAGTGCAATTGTGTGGTAGTTTGAACATTCCTTGGCATTGCCTTTCTTTGAGATTGGAATGAAAACTGACCTTTTCCAGTCCTATGGCCACTACTGATTTTCCAAATTTGCTGGCATATTGAGTGCAGCACTTTCTCAGCATCATCTTTTAGGATTTGAAATAGCTCAACTGGAATTCTATCACCTCCACTAGATTTGTTCCTAGTGATGCTTCCTAAGGCTCACTTGACTTTGCATTCAGGATGGCTGGCTCTAGGTGAGTGATCACATCATCGTGGTTATCTGGATCATGAAGATCTGTTTTGTACAGTTCTTCTGTGTATTCTTGCCACCTCTTCTTAATATCTTCTGCTTCTGTTAGGTCCATACCATTTCTGTCCTTTATTGCGCCCATCTATGCATGAAATATTCCCTTGGTATCTAATTTTCTTGAAGAGATCTCTAGTCTTTCCCATTCTATTGTTTTCCTCTATTTCTTTGTATTGATCACTGAGTAAGGCTTTCTTATCTCTCCTTGCTATTCTTTGGAACTCTGCATTCAAATGGGTATACTTTTCCTTTACTCCTTTGCCTTTAGCTTCTCTTCTTTTCTCAGCTATTTGTAAGGCCTCCTCAGACAAACATTTTGCCTCTTTGCATTTCTTTTTTTTTTTTTTGAGTATGGTCTCGATCACACAATGTCATTAACCTCTGTTCATAGTTCCTCAGGCACTCTGTCTATCAGATCTAATCCCTTGCTTCTATTTGTCACTTCCACCATATAATTGTTAGGGATTTGATTTAGGTCATATCTGAATGGTCTAGTGGTTTTCCCTACTTTCTTCAATTTCAGTCTGAATTTGGCGATAAGGAGTTCATTATCTGAGCCACAGTCAGCTCCCCGTTTTGTTTTTGCTGACTATATAGAGCTTCTCCATCTTTGGATGCAAGGAATATAATCAATCTGATTTTGGTATTGATCATCTGGTAACGTCCATGTGTAGAATCTTCTCTTGTGTTGTTGGAAGAGGGTTGTTATGACCAGTGCATTCTCTTGGCAAAACTATTTGGCTTTGCCCTGCTTCATTTTGTACTCCAAGGCCAAATTTGCCTGTTACTCCAGGTATCTCTTTGGCTTCCTACTTTTGCATTCCATTCCTCCATAATGAAAAGGACATCTTTTGGCGGGTGTTAGTTCTAAAAGGTCTTGTAGGTCTTCATAGAACCATTCAACTTCAGCTTCTTCAGCATTACTGGTTGAGACTTAGACTTGGATTACTGTGATATTGAATGGTTTGCCTTGGAAACGAAAAGAGATCATTCTGTCATTTTTGAGACTGCATCCAAGTACTGCATTTTGGACTCTTTTGTTTACCATGATGGAGTCTCATGTCTTCTTAATTAACTTATGAACTCATGTTGTTGAATTTGTTCAGATCTCTAGTTTGAATCATGTTTACTTGTATAATTGTTAAATTATGTCTATATGCCATGTATTTTATATGTAATTGCATGCTATATTCTCACCCATTAAAACTGGTGTATGTATATAGGCCAACTTGAAAAGGAGAAAATATCATGGGAAAAATTTAGCCTACCTGGTTTAAAGCTCAGCATTCAAGAAACTAAGACCACAGCATCTGGTCCCATCACTTCATGGCAAATAGTTGGGAAACCATGGAAACAGTAAGAGACTTTATTTTCTTGGGGTCCAAAATCACTGCAGATTGTGACTACAGTCATGAAATTAAAAGATATATGCTCCTTGGAAGAAAAGCTATGACCAGCCTAGATAGCACATTAAATCATGTTTGGGAGTTCGTGTACACCCATGGCGGATTCATGTCAATGTATGCCAAAACCAGTAGAGTACTGTAAAGTAAAATAAAATGAAAAAAAAAAAAAAAAAGATGAAAAAAACAAACAAACAAACAAAAAAAAGGGCATAGAAAAAAAAAAAAAAAAGCAGAGACATTACTTTGCCAGCAAAGTCCATCTGGTCAATGCTATGGTTTTCCCAGTAGTAATGTATGGATGTGAGAGTTGGACTATAAAGAAAGATGAGTGCTAAAGAATTGATGCTTTTGAACTGTGGTGTTGGAGAAGACACTTGAAAGTCCCTTGGACTGCAAGAAGATCAATCCAGTCAATCCTAAAGGAGATCAGTCCTGAATATTCATTGGAAGGACTGATGCTGAAACTGAAGCTCCAGTCCTCTGGCCACCTGACGTTTAGAACTAACTCATTGGAAAAGACCCTGATGCTGGGAAAGATTGAAGGCAGAAGGAGAAGGGGATGACAGAGGATGAGATGGTTGGATGGCATCACTGACTTGATGGACATGAGTTTGAGAAAGCTCCAGGAGTTGGTGATGGACAGGGAAGCCTGGTGTGGTTCAGTCCATGGGGTTGGACATGACTGAGTGACTGAATCGAACTGAACTGATCCATGGGAAAGTTAATACCATCTTGGAAGTCAAGCAAGTCTGGGGAGCATCTCAACTTTGCCATAAATTAGCTGTATGACATAAGTAAATTACTTGTATTTTCTGAGCCTCAATTTAACATTTGTAAAAATGGAAAGAGTAATACCTCTCCATTTGGGTTGTTGTGAGAAATATTTTAAACAAGAAAACAAGATCTATCAATGTACTTTATGTCTGGGTACATGTTTGCTTTAAAATGACGAACTTTCTATAATTTTTATCCCATTTAGGTACAATCTGTTTCTATGTTTACATTTTGACATAACTGAGTAATTTTAGAACAAGTCCCTTATTAGAGATCACAATAGAATTTTTATATAAGGTAATGAAATAACTTCAAATTAACTTTAAGCTGTAATTTTAGAAATACACTTCTAACTTAACTTTTTTTTATAAAAGTAATATGATAATTGTACTTTTAACTGTCAAACTAGTATATAAAAAATTTAGCCTAGTTGTTTCAGCAAAATTAAAAAATTTCCAATGGGAAGTATTAACAGAAGTGAAAAGTACCTTTCATCTTAAACCAGACTGTGACTGTTGGATGGTTTGTGTTGGGAAGGACTGTGAAGTCACATCTTAGCTCATGAGGAACTAGAGCAGAGGTTACTTAACGGCACTATACGAAAAGGACTTAATAGCTCTGTTGTTTTGAAGGTGCCACCCTTAAACAAAAATAACTGTGAAACTTTATTTCATGTATCACCATCTCTATTGTTTCCCCCATGAAAAAGCAAGCATTTTACAATTTCTTATAAGTGGCCACTGGGGTTGAATGTTTTCTACTCTCTGATATATATATGCTTTGTTTATTAACAAAAATGTCCCCCACACCGTATTTCATTTCAGAGTCTAGGCCAGATTAATTTTACCCTAATAACAAAAAACAAATATGAACAGAGAATATACATGACTTCAAGAAACAAGAAACCAGACTAATATGTTACTACATTATATCAGCCTACATGATCCTATTTTTTTCTACATGAATATGATTGCATGTATAAAGTGCAACTAAAATAGGAATTTAATGAGTCACTCCTAAAACACAGTAATAAATGCCTATCTTAATTAGTAAGACATGGTTTTGACAACAGAGGCAACTAAAATCCTATGTTCCAAGTGTTCTATTGCATAACAACTAACCTCTAAGAGGGTGTTTGTCATAAAACAATACATCCACTGTTTTTCATAGCATGAACAGTAAGTATGTATGCTATGGAACATAGAGGGAGCTGTTGGCAAAGGTATGGCAAACCAGTCAGAAAATATACAGTGAAATTTTACATTGAAATATACTTATGAAACTTTATTTCCAACACATGAATTGATGGCTAGAATCTGAGACTAAATATAACTGAAGTCCATATGTTTGGAAGGAGTGTAACAGAAAATTATAATTATTTATTTTAAAGATTTTCATTAAAAAAATGGGCCTTTTACTATCTAAAACAAGAGTATTTTTAAGAGGATGAAGGGTGATGTAATTTATACTTTGTTGCTTTCACTGTATGTTCTTCCCACAATAATGACTCAGGGATTTACTTAAAATGGCAAACTTTGTCCTATTCCTGTTTTAGGTTGTATACTTATTGAAAGGAAAATGTAAATTGGTCTTAAGGTGTTTACTTTTCTAGTAATTTCATTTTACTCTAAAGTTACAATTTAATAATTCAGGTGATATGATACAGGCAAAACATATTTGGTAAGGTCAACATCACAGTGATTCATGACAACATAATTGCCACAAAAATTCATTACATAAAAATGGAGAAACATTTGGTTGATGACAGGTACTGAAGACAAACAACACACTAACGTAATTGAACATATAATCTGAATTTGCACCACCTGGTTAGTTGTGAATTAAACCAACATGAATGATAGCATTACCCAAGAACATGCACTGTCAATTAGTATTTGAATGAAAATTGTAAAGTGGATTAACATTGTTAAAAAATGATTAAAGAAGACAATTGAGGTGCTTCAAACAAACTTTATTTAACACTTCAGGAAGCAAACAGCCTCCATTCTGAGAACTGCAAAATCAGTCAGAAGGCAGAAAAGCTTCTATAGTATAAGAATAAAGAACAGGGAAGAGAACAATGGAAAATATCTGATTGGCTGGGGCCAAGTAGTCAATGTTGTTTGGGGTGAGAAAGCCCAGAGATGGCATAGCATTTGGGATTAGTTTGGCTATTTATACTGAATTTCTGAAAAAGTGAAGCATACACAAGGACACAAAAATTGTCTGTATTTCAGTTTGCTGGTACAAATATAACCTAAAGAATGTTTAGCATCACTTATTTAACAATGCTTCCCATGCAATTTAGCGTATCAAATAAGCTGAATTAATTAGCAATTTTCTTTTTAAAAAGAGAGAAAACAAAATTTTTTAAGATGTTCCAGGGGCCCTCTCAAAAATCCCAGTTAGTTTGAGATCAAAAGACTTCATATAGAATTTGATTTTTAGGAAGTTTGTCAAAAATAGCCATTTAACCCAAAGTGACAAAGACTTCAGAGGCAAATGCAGAAAAAATTAAATGGTTTTATGCAAACTTAGCTCTTTTAATATTGAGAAAACTAGGTTTTCGCAACTACTCAAAGACTTGATAAAGACAATATGAAGCAAAGTAAATTATCTTGGTGAGATACAAAAGTTTTTGTTTTTGAGGTAGATCACATAAAAAGTAAGAAAAAAAATCTTATTAAGAGGAGACCAGTAATCTAAAATGTCTTTGTCCTTTTAACAAAAAGAAAACCAAATTCTTATTTTGCACTAATGTATTTTTGATCCTAAAACTCATTAAAAAAATGACAAAAAAACTTAAAGCCTTTATGATCTTAGTATGAGCACACATAAAATTCCTTTCTCAAGATTCCTTCTCCACAAATCTTCTGTAACTTTTTATACTGATGCAATATTTTCTGTTAAAATACTGATCACTATGCTGCACACCTAAAACTAATAAATGATTATAAATCAATTATGCTTCAATATAAAAAATAAAACATTTTATGAAGTGGACAGTATCATTTGGAGAAATTAAAAATGGGACAAAAGGTAGAAAGCTTTTAGAGCATAAAGATAAAGGACAAGAACAGAAAAACAAATGATTGGCTGAGACCAGAGAGTCAACTATGTTTGGGGTAAGATGGTCCAGAATTGGCTTGATATTTGGGGGCTGGCTCACTAAATGCCATGAGCTTGTGGTCAAGCAGAGCATTTATATAATATGCAACTTATCCACGTTTTGATTTGCTGACATGGCACCCTGGACAGGACTGGCTCCATTTGGGTGTTGGGTCTAGTAAGTTACTTCAACCCCAGATAATCATTTTTAATAGCTTCTGTTTTACCTCCTAAGTCTATTTTTGGAAAAAAGTCAAGCTCCTAAATACAGTCTGATCTCTCATTATTACATCTAAGGTTTTGCATTCTGCTCTGCTTTCTTAAAATAAATCCATTTACATCCTGTCATAGAGATATTCCTCAGTCCTTCAGCTGCTTATTACTCCATTGCATGCACTTATATTTTATTCAACTCGTCTTACAGTTGAACACTGAGGTTATTTTCCAAACATATCATTACAAAATTACTGTAATAAAAAACTTGTACATATATAGTTTTATATTACTGAATATTTATCTTCAATATAAATGGCTAGAAATTGTATTCTGGGCTGAATGGATAAATGTGTATAGTGTTTTGTTATTTATTACAAAATCTCCCACCTTAATGTTATAACATTTCATACTTCGTGAAAAATATATGAGAGTGATCTTTTGTTGACAGAAGTCTTGCCTTTTCTTTTAACCATTTCCTATGATAGCAGAGTATCTAGAACTTCTTAGTAATTAAAAAGGTTGTTCTAATTCTAAAAACTACCACCATTTACTTCTAAGATTTTTCCAACATGAGAAGCAAATTGTATGTCATGTTTCATTTAAAGTTTGCTTTTTTTTTTTTTTTTTTTTGAGCTATATTGGAAAGAGGATAAATGAACTCAGGCAGATTTCAGAAAATTTCTTCATTTACTAGACAAAATTTTTGAAATCATCTACCCATGAATATTTTCTCCTACAACATAGGAACTCAATAAAAATCCTTGTTATATAAATCAGTGTATTTTTGACCATACTTATAAATAGATGGTAATAATCGTGAAGTATTTGTAGAATCAGGATTTGAAGATAAATTTGAAAATGAGAGGAAAAAAATATCCACTAGAATGATGTGGGCTTCCATGATGGCTCAGATGGTGAAGAAAACACCTGTAGTGCAAGAGACCTGAGTTCAATCCCTGGGTTGAGAAGATCACCTGGAGAAGGGAATTACCCACTCCAGTAATCTGGCCTAGAGAACTCCATGGACATAGGAGCCTGGCAGGCTACAGTCCTGTGGGTCTCAAAGAGTCAGACATGACTGAGCAACTAAAACTTTACTCTCTCTTAGAAACATACAACCTTCCTAACACTTTTGTCAAAAATGACCAAGAAGATGTGTGTAGCAAAATACACTCTGCTAAAGAATTACTTCTGCATCTGAATGATAAAGAGTAAAACGGTGAGGCCCACTATCAAAAAATCTGGGCATCCACATCTGGAAGCTAACAGAATGTGTTACAATGCAGCACTGAATTCCAGAGTAGACTAACAACCTGTTAGGCAGCAGTGCTTTCACACTTCCTTAAGGTCTCAGAAACCAGGGCTCAACACATTTCTGACATCCATCTCCTTGGACAGTTTCATCTACACTTAGTTGTTCCATTGGATTGTAACAGAAAAGACAAGATCATTAATAATGAAATCCTAGCTGCTGACAGTCTGCCATGATTTAACCACTGCTTAGAATAATGAGCTTGCAGCAGTGGTCATAGACACACACTGAATCAACAGTTATCTCCATGCATTGGATAGGTCTTTTATTAGAACACCAGTTTAACAACTATTTCAAATTTTAGATTATTTATATTTCTAGTAATAACTTGCCAAAATAGCTTTCTTCCCAAGATTGTACTGACCCTTCCCCATGGTGCCACATCAGTAAACCAAAACTTAGATAACTTTGATGCCCATGTAAATAAATGCTCTGTGTGGATGCATGCTTAGTTGATAACTCATTTCTGACTCTTTGCAAGCCCATGAACTGTAGCCTACTAGGCTATTCTGTTCGTGGAATTTTCCAGGCAAGAATACTGGAGTGGGTTGCTATTTCCTGCTTCAAGGGATCTTTCAGACACAGTAATAGAACCTGTGTCTCTTGTGTCTTTCACATTGCAAGCAGATTACTGCTTGCAGCACCAGGGAAGCCCAAATAATTTCCTGATTGGTCATACATACGTTATATTCAATCAGCCAAGTCTCACACTCCAAGCCAAGTCTTTGTCTTTTATCCCAAATAAGGTTGAATATGTGGCCCCAGTCAACCAGATATTTTATTTATTTCTCTTCCTTTTTCTTCTTTCTTTATACTGTAAAAGCTTCTTTCCTTCTGCTCATTTTGAAGTTCTCTGAATGGAGACTGTTTCAGGATGTCTTAAGTTTAGAACATCCCAATCTTCTTTAATCATTTTTAATATTGTGGTGTGGGGAGTTGGTAATGATGGAAGGAGATGGGGATTCAGAGTAAGACTTCTCTGAGTAAACAAGTAAACATGTCCATATTACAAAATGTTGGCTTGTGAGCCAGGTTTTATATATTAAAAAATTAAGTTAAGAAATGAAAATGCAAACCCTGAACATGAGCATGAACAATAATGAAGAAATGCTGTTTTTTAATAAAATATAATCCTAGAGGAAGTATGTATAATTTTTTAGCAAAGCACACAAATTTGGTAGGATATATTCTAAAGAAAAAATAAATTTAAAAATTTGAATTTTCCTTAATAGGTTTTCTGTCAGTAGTAATTATATATATTTGTATAATCCCCAGTTTGATTCCTGGGTCAGGAAGATTCCCTGGAGAAGGGATAGGCTACCCACTCCAGTATTTTTGGGCTTCCCTGATGGCTCAGATAGTAAAGAATCTGCCTGTAATGTGGGAGACCTAGATTCAATCCCTGGTTTGGGAAAATCTCCTGGAGGGGGGCATGGCAACCCACTCCAGTATTCTTGCTTGGAGAATCTCAAAGACAGAGGAGCCTATCGGTTACAGTTCATAAGACTGCAATGAGTTGGACACAATTGAGCAACCAAGCACAGCACAGCATACTTGTATGAATTGTGGAATTGAACAAATGAGTAAACACACTGACAGTTCAGAGCCAGGATTTTCACATGAATATACATGAATGTGGAAGGAATGAGGAAGAGGAGGAGAAAATTCTGCAGAGTGGTATTTGGATGTGAGATTGTCATATAATCTTATAATTTTATATAATTCCTAGTGCTATTCATTTAAATTGCCTAGAAGCATAAGAACAGCAAAATAAGAAATCAGTTTTCAGATCTTGGGTTCCGATGTTGATCCATTCTTTATAAAAAACAAAATTGAGCCCTGAGGACAAATGGCAAGTCTAGGACAGAGCCAAAGGAAGCAGAAGTTGAGACTGCAATGTCTTGAAATGATAGAAAGAAAGAGGAAAAAAATAAAAAGGAAAGAATAAGTTGCTTGCACAAGTCAAACAAGAAAATTTCATTGGCCAAATTTAGGATCACTGACTTGATGGACATGAGTTTGAGAAAGCTCCAGGAGTTGGTGATGGACAGGGAAGCCTGGTGTGGTTCAGTCCATGGGGTTGGACATGACTGAGTGACTGAATCGAACTGAACTGATCCATGGGAAAGTTAATACCATCTTGGAAGTCAAGCAAGTCTGGGGAGCATCTCAACTTTGCCATAAATTAACTGTATGACATAAGTAAATTACTTGTATTTTCTGAGCCTCAATTTAACATTTGTAAAAATGGAAAGAGTAATACCTCTCCATTTGGGTTGTTGTGAGAAATATTTTAAACAAGAAAACAAGATCTATCAATGTACTTTATGTCTGGGTACATGTTTGCTTTAAAATGACGAACTTTCTATAATTTTTATCCCATTTAGGTACAATCTGTTTCTATGTTTACATTTTGACATAACTGAGTAATTTTAGAACAAGTCCCTTATTAGAGATCACAATAGAATTTTTATATAAGGTAATGAAATAACTTCAAATTAACTTTAAGCTGTAATTTTAGAAATACACTTCTAACTTAACTTTTTTTTATAAAAGTAATATGATAATTGTACTTTTAACTGTCAAACTAGTATATAAAAAATTTAGCCTAGTTGTTTCAGCAAAATTAAAAAATTTCCAATGGGAAGTATTAACAGAAGTGAAAAGTACCTTTCATCTTAAACCAGACTGTGACTGTTGGATGGTTTGTGTTGGGAAGGACTGTGAAGTCACATCTTAGCTCATGAGGAACTAGAGCAGAGGTTACTTAACGGCACTATACGAAAAGGACTTAATAGCTCTGTTGTTTTGAAGGTGCCACCCTTAAACAAAAATAACTGTGAAACTTTATTTCATGTATCACCATCTCTATTGTTTCCCCCATGAAAAAGCAAGCATTTTACAATTTCTTATAAGTGGCCACTGGGGTTGAATGTTTTCTACTCTCTGATATATATATGCTTTGTTTATTAACAAAAATGTCCCCCACACCGTATTTCATTTCAGAGTCTAGGCCAGATTAATTTTACCCTAATAACAAAAAACAAATATGAACAGAGAATATACATGACTTCAAGAAACAAGAAACCAGACTAATATGTTACTACATTATATCAGCCTACATGATCCTATTTTTTTCTACATGAATATGATTGCATGTATAAAGTGCAACTAAAATAGGAATTTAATGAGTCACTCCTAAAACACAGTAATAAATGCCTATCTTAATTAGTAAGACATGGTTTTGACAACAGAGGCAACTAAAATCCTATGTTCCAAGTGTTCTATTGCATAACAACTAACCTCTAAGAGGGTGTTTGTCATAAAACAATACATCCACTGTTTTTCATAGCATGAACAGTAAGTATGTATGCTATGGAACATAGAGGGAGCTGTTGGCAAAGGTATGGCAAACCAGTCAGAAAATATACAGTGAAATTTTACATTGAAATATACTTATGAAACTTTATTTCCAACGCATGAATTGATGGCTAGAATCTGAGACTAAATATAATATAAAAATGGAGAAACATTTGGTTGATGACAGGTACTGAAGACAAACAACACACTAACGTAATTGAACATATAATCTGAATTTGCACCACCTGGTTAGTTGTGAATTAAACCAACATGAATGATAGCATTACCCAAGAACATGCACTGTCAATTAGTATTTGAATGAAAATTGTAAAGTGGATTAACATTGTTAAAAAATGATTAAAGAAGACAATTGAGGTGCTTCAAACAAACTTTATTTAACACTTCAGGAAGCAAACAGCCTCCATTCTGAGAACTGCAAAATCAGTCAGAAGGCAGAAAAGCTTCTATAGTATAAGAATAAAGAACAGGGAAGAGAACAATGGAAAATATCTGATTGGCTGGGGCCAAGTAGTCAATGTTGTTTGGGGTGAGAAAGCCCAAAGATGGCATAGCATTTGGGATTAGTTTGGCTATTTATACTGAATTTCTGAAAAAGTGAAGCATACACAAGGACACAAAAATTGTCTGTATTTCAGTTTGCTGGTACAAATATAACCTAAAGAATGTTTAGCATCACTTATTTAACAATGCTTCCCATGCAATTTAGCGTATCAAATAAGCTGAATTAATTAGCAATTTTCTTTTTAAAAAGAGAGAAAACAAAATTTTTTAAGATGTTCCAGGGGCCCTCTCAAAAATCCCAGTTAGTTTGAGATCAAAAGACTTCATATAGAATTTGATTTTTAGGAAGTTTGTCAAAAATAGCCATTTAACCCAAAGTGACAAAGACTTCAGAGGCAAATGCAGAAAAAATTAAATGGTTTTATGCAAACTTAGCTCTTTTAATATTGAGAAAACTAGGTTTTCGCAACTACTCAAAGACGATAAAGACAATATGAAGCAAAGTAAATTATCTTGGTGAGATACAAAAGTTTTTGTTTTTGAGGTAGATCACATAAAAAGTAAGAAAAAAAATCTTATTAAGAGGAGACCAGTAATCTAAAATGTCTTTGTCCTTTTAACAAAAAGAAAACCAAATTCTTATTTTGCACTAATGTATTTTTGATCCTAAAACTCATTAAAAAAATGACAAAAAAACTTAAAGCCTTTATGATCTTAGTATGAGCACACATAAAATTCCTTTCTCAAGATTCCTTCTCCACAAATCTTCTGTAACTTTTTATACTGATGCAATATTTTCTGTTAAAATACTGATCACTATGCTGCACACCTAAAACTAATAAATGATTATAAATCAATTATGCTTCAATATAAAAAATAAAACATTTTATGAAGTGGACAGTATCATTCGGAGAACTTCAAAATGGGGCAAAAGGTAGAAAGCTTTTAGAGCATAAAGATAAAGGACAAGAACAGAAAAACAAATGATTGGCTGAGACCAGAGAGTCAACTATGTTTGGGGTAAGATGGTCCAGAATTGGCTTGATATTTGGGGGCTGGCTCACTAAATGCCATGAGCTTGTGGTCAAGCAGAGCATTTATATAATATGCAACTTATCCACGTTTTGATTTGCTGACATGGCACCCTGGACAGGACTGGCTCCATTTGGGTGTTGGGTCTAGTAAGTTACTTCAACCCCAGATAATCATTTTTAATAGCTTCTGTTTTACCTCCTAAGTCTATTTTTGGAAAAAAGTCAAGCTCCTAAATACAGTCTGATCTCTCATTATTACATCTAAGGTTTTGCATTCTGCTCTGCTTTCTTAAAATAAATCCATTTACATCCTGTCATAGAGATATTCCTCAGTCCTTCAGCTGCTTATTACTCCATTGCATGCACTTATATTTTATTCAACTCGTCTTACAGTTGAACACTGAGGTTATTTTCCAAACATATCATTACAAAATTACTGTAATAAAAAACCTGTACATATATAGTTTTATATTACTGAATATTTATCTTCAATATAAATGGCTAGAAATTGTATTCTGGGCTGAATGGATAAATGTGTATAGTGTTTTGTTATTTATTACAAAATCTCCCACCTTAATGTTATAACATTTCATACTTCGTGAAAAATATATGAGAGTGATCTTTTGTTGACAGAAGTCTTGCCTTTTCTTTTAACCATTTCCTATGATAGCAGAGTATCTAGAACTTCTTAGTAATTAAAAAGGTTGTTCTAATTCTAAAAACTACCACCATTTACTTCTAAGATTTTTCCAACATGAGAAGCAAATTTTATGTCATGTTTCATTTAAAGTTTGCTTTTTTTTTTTTTTTTTTTGAGCTATATTGGAAAGAGGATAAATGAACTCAGGCAGATTTCAGAAAATTTCTTCATTTACTAGACAAAATTTTTGAAATCATCTACCCATGAATATTTTCTCCTACAACATAGGAACTCAATAAAAATCCTTGTTATATAAATCAGTGTATTTTTGACCATACTTATAAATAGATGGTAATAATCGTGAAGTATTTGTAGAATCAGGATTTGAAGATAAATTTGAAAATGAGAGGAAAAAAATATCCACTAGAATGATGTGGGCTTCCATGATGGCTCAGATGGTGAAGAAAACACCTGTAGTGCAAGAGACCTGAGTTCAATCCCTGGGTTGAGAAGATCACCTGGAGAAGGGAATTACCCACTCCAGTAATCTGGCCTAGAGAACTCCATGGACATAGGAGCCTGGCAGGCTACAGTCCTGTGGGTCTCAAAGAGTCAGACATGACTGAGCAAATAAAACTTTACTCTCTCTTAGAAACATACAATCTTCCTAACACTTTTGTCAAAAATGACCAAGAAGATGTGTGTAGCAAAATACACTCTGCTAAAGAATTACTTCTGCATCTGAATGATAAAGAGTAAAACGGTGAGGCCCACTATCAAAAAATCTGGGCATCCACATCTGGAAGTTAACAGAATGTGTTACAATGCAGCACTGAATTCCAGAGTAGACTAACAACCTGTTAGGCAGCAGTGCTTTCACACTTCCTTAAGGTCTCAGAAACCAGGGCTCAACACATTTCTGACATCCATCTCCTTGGACAGTTTCATCTACACTTAGTTGTTCNCATCCACATCTGGAAGCTAACAGAATGTGTTACAATGCAGCACTGAATTCCAGAGTAGACTAACAACCTGTTAGGCAGCAGTGCTTTCACACTTCCTTAAGGTCTCAGAAACCAGGGCTCAACACATTTCTGACATCCATCTCCTTGGACAGTTTCATCTACACTTAGTTGTTCCATTGGATTGTAACAGAAAAGACAAGATCATTAATAGTGAAATCCTAGCTGCTGACAGTCTGCCATGATTTAACCACTGCTTACAATAATGAGCTTGCAGCAGTGGTCATAGACACACACTGAATCAACAGTTATCTCCATGCATTGGATAGGTCTTTTATTAGAACACCAGTTTAACAACTATTTCAAATTTTAGATTATTTATATTTCTAGTAATAACTTGCCAAAATAGCTTTCTTCCCAAGATTGTACTGACCCTTCCCCATGGTGCCACATCAGTAAACCAAAACTTAGATAACTTTGATGCCCATGTAAATAAATGCTCTGTGTGGATGCATGCTTAGTTGATAACTCATTTCTGACTCTTTGCAAGCCCATGAACTGTAGCCTACTAGGCTATTCTGTTCGTGGAATTTTCCAGGCAAGAATACTGGAGTGGGTTGCTATTTCCTGCTTCAAGGGATCTTTCAGACACAGTAATAGAACCTGTGTCTCTTGTGTCTTTCACATTGCAAGCAGATTACTGCTTGCAGCACCAGGGAAGCCCAAATAATTTCCTGATTGGTCATACATACGTTATATTCAATCAGCCAAGTCTCACACTCCAAGCCAAGTCTTTGTCTTTTATCCCAAATAAGGTTGAATATGTGGCCCCAGTCAACCAGATATTTTATTTATTTCTCTTCCTTTTTCTTCTTTCTTTATACTGTAAAAGCTTCTTTCCTTCTGCTCATTTTGAAGTTCTCTGAATGGAGACTGTTTCAGGATGTCTTAAGTTTAGAACATCCCAATCTTCTTTAATCATTTTTAATACTGTGGTGTGGGGAGTTGGTAATGATGGAAGGAGATGGGGATTCAGAGTAAGACTTCTCTGAGTAAACAAGTAAACATGTCCATATTACAAAATGTTGGCTTGTGAGCCAGGTTTTATATATTAAAAAATTAAGTTAAGAAATGAAAATGCAAACCCTGAACATGAGCATGAACAATAATGAAGAAATGCTGTTTTTTAACAAAATATAATCCTAGAGGAAGTATGTATAATTTTTTAGCAAAGCACACTAATTACACAAATTTGGTAGGATATATTCTAAAGAAAAAATAAATTTAAAAATTTGAATTTTCCTTAATAGGTTTTCTGTCAGTAGTAATTATATATATTTGTATAATCCCCAGTTTGATTCCTGGGTCAGGAAGATTCCCTGGAGAAGGGATAGGCTACCCACTCCAGTATTTTTGGGCTTCCCTGATGGCTCAGATAGTAAAGAATCTGCCTGTAATGTGGGAGACCTAGATTCAATCCCTGGTTTGGGAAAATCTCCTGGAGGGGGGCATGGCAACCCACTCCAGTATTCTTGCTTGGAGAATCTCAAAGACAGAGGAGCCTATCGGTTACAGTTCATAAGACTGCAATGAGTTGGACACAATTGAGCAACCAAGCACAGCACAGCATACTTGTATGAATTGTGGAATTGAACAAATGAGTAAACACACTGACAGTTCAGAGCCAGGATTTTCACATGAATATACATGAATGTGGAAGGAATGAGGAAGAGGAGGAGAAAATTCTGCAGAGTGGTATTTGGATGTGAGATTGTCATATAATCTTATAATTTTATATAATTCCTAGTGCTATTCATTTAAATTGCCTAGAAGCATAAGAACAGCAAAATAAGAAATCAGTTTTCAGATCTTGGGTTCCGATGTTGATCCATTCTTTATAAAAAACAAAACTGAGCCCTGAGGGCAAATGGCAAGTCTAGGACAGAGCCAAAGGAAGCAGAAGTTGAGACTGCAATGTCTTGAAATGATAGAAAGAAAGAGGAAAAAAATAAAAAGGAAAGAATAAGTTGCTTGCACAAGTCAAACAAGAAAATTTCATTGGCCAAATTTAGGGCAATAAGAGCAACAAAAAAAACCTTATAAAGGATTATAATACACAGAATATAAAGAATCCATAAGTCCATATCAATACTCAAAAAATATAAAGAAAATGGAAAAAAGAAGAAAGCAAGATGGAGAAAATGAGGTCTTCTTTATACTAAAATGTTAGCTAATGCGTTTAGAAGAAGTACTTATAGAATTAAATGGAACAGTCTTTTGCAATCATGAATATCATTGATTGGGGAAAGGCCTATCAAAGGATATTGGACTTTCTGGATGAAGAACTATTGAGCAACAAAATATTCAGTATCAGTATGTAGCATGATTAACTATGTACTTTTTTTTTCTTTTCCAACCCTGAACCCCGCTCCCACAACCCTCCCTATATCATCTTTCTGGGTCATCCCTGTGCACCAGCCCCAAGCATCCTGTATCCTGTATTGAACCTAGACTAGCGATTCGTTTCTTACATGATAGTATACATGTTTCAATGCCATTCTCCCAAATCATCCCACCCTCTCCCTCTCCCACAGAGTCCAAAAATCTCTTCTTTACATCTGTGTCTCTTTTGCTGTCTCACATACAGGATTATCATTACCATCTTTCTAAATTTCATATATATGTGTTAGTATACTGTATTGGTATTTTTCTTTCTGGCTTACTTCACTCTGTATAATCGCCTCCAATTTCATCCACCTCATTAGAACTGATTCAAATGTATTCTTTTTAATGGCTGAGTAATACTCCATTGTGTATATGTACCACTGCTTTCTTATCCGTTCACCTGCTGATGTACATCTATGTTGCTTCCATGTCCTGGCTATTATAAACAGTGCTGCGATGAACATTGGGGTATATGTGTCTCTTTCAATTCTGGCTTCCTCAGTGTGTATGCCCAGCAGTGGGACTGCTGGGTCATAAGGCAGTTCTATTTGCAATTTCTCAAGGAATCTCCACACTGTTCTCCATAGTGGCTGGACTAGTTTGCATTCCCACCAACAGTGTAAGAGGGTTCCCTTTTTTCCACACCCTCTCCAGCATTTATTGCTTGTAGACTTTTGGATCCCAGCCATTCTGACAGTGTGAAGTGGTACCTCATTGTGGTCTTGATTTGCATTTCTCTGATAATGAGTGATGTTGAGCATCTTTTCATGTGTTTGTTAGCCATCCGTATGTCTTCTTTGGAGAAATGTCTATTTAGTTCTTTGGCCCATTTTTTGATTGGGTCGTTTATTTTTCTGGAATTGAGCTGTATAAGTTGCTTGTATATTTTTGAGATTAGTTGTTTGTCAGTTGCTTCATTTGCTATTATTTTCTCCCATTCAGAGGGTTGTCTTTTCACCTTGCTTATAGTTTCCTTTGTTGTGCAGAAGCTTTTAATTTTAATTAGATCCCATTTGTTTATATTTGCTTTTATTTCCAGTATTCTGGGAGGCGGATCATTGAGGATCCTGCTGTGATTTATGTCGGAGAGTGTTTTGCCTATGTTCTCCTCTAGGAGTTTTATAGTTTCTGGTCTTACATTTAGATCTTTAATCCATTTTGAGTTTATTTTTGTGTGTGGTGTTAGAAAGTGATCTAGTTTCATTCTTTTACAAGTGGTTGACCAGTTTTCCCAGCACCACTTGTTAAAGAGATTGTCTTTACTCCATTGTATATTCTTGCCTCCTTTGTCAAAGATAAGGTGTCCATATGTGTGTGGATTTATCTCTGGGCTTTCTATTTTGTTCCATTGATCTATATTTCTGTCTTTGTGCCAGTACCACACGGTCTTGATGACTGTGGCTTTGTAGTAGAGCCTGAATCAGGCAGGTTGATTCCTCCAGTTCCGTTCTTCTTTCTCAAGATTGCTTTGGCTATTCAAGGTTTTTTGTATTTTCATACAAATTGTGAAATTATTTGTTCTAGCTCTGTGAAAAATACTGCTAGTAGCTTGATAGGGATTGCATTGAATCTGTAGATTGCTTTGGGTAGTATACTCATTTTCACTATATTGATTCTTCTGATCCATGAACATGATACTTGTTGATAACAAAGACAACAGAGAACTCTTTGCATGAGCATTCTTGCAGTCCTCACTTTGACAATTATTGGGGAAAACTGATATGACTTCTGATGTGAAGTGACAGAAAACATACTTAGTGTCACTGATATATTAATTGCCCCAAAATGTTTAACCATAAGAAAACCATTAACAAGTCTGGATTTTGAAACAGTAGAATGATGACTACACTTGTTCACTCATGTATTCATTCCACAATTATTTACTGAGCATCTCCAGTTCCAGTTCAGTTGCTCAGTTGTGTCCAACTCTTTGTGACCCCATGAACCATAGCATGCCAGGCCTCCCTGTCCATCACCAACTCCTGGAGTCCACCCAAACCCATTTCCATTGAGTCAGTGATGCTATCCAACCATCTCATCCTCTTCCATCCCCTTCTCCTCCTGCCTTCAATCTTTCCCAGCATCAGGGTCTTTTCAAATGAGTCAACTCTTCACATTAGGTGGCCAAAGTATTGGAATTTCAGCTTCAGCATCAGTCCTTCCAGTGAATATTCAGGACTGATTTCCTTTAGTATTTACTGGTTGGATCTCCTTGTAGTCCAAGGGACTTTCAAGTGTCTTCTCCAACACCACAGTTCAAAAGCATCAATTCTTCAGTGCTCAGCTTTCTTTATAGTCCAACTCTCACATCCACACATGACCCCTGGAAAAACCATAGCCTTGACTAGATGGACCTTTGTTGACAATGTAATGTCTCTGCTTCATCTAGTATGTGCCAATTATGATCTAGACATAAAGCTTTACAGGAAAGACACATATTTTCTCAACATTTAACAGTTCACTTTGAAATACTTGACAGGGTAAAAGGTTGGTAAGACTAATATTGAGACCACATGGGTAGAGAAAAAGCCTCTGGTGAAATAATATTTGACTGAGTAGGATCCAAAATAAAGTGAAAGGAGCCAAAGAGCCATGTCAGGAACTTGCTTGGCATATTTGAGGAACAGCAATAAAGTTGGTTAGCATAACTGTTGTTGATTCAGCACAGAAAAAGGAGAGGAAGGTTGCCAGGAGACATTTAACATAAAACAGTTCCTTTAGAATATGGTAAGGTATTTGGATTTTATTTGAAATACAATGCAAAATGATTGAGAAAACCACACTGGCCCACAGAAATTTATATCTTGTAGATGAAGACCGTTTACTTGCTGATTTTATCTTACTTATTGAGAAGAGAAAAGAGGAAATGGTTTGCATTTCTTAGAATGTATTTTATGTAGATTTATGCTAAATGCCTCAGGAGTCACCTCTTCAGCTTTTAAGCAACCAGAGATTATTAGAGAACAATGAAAAAGTCTAGACGAATTGTTAAATAAGACCCTTGTCTTTAAACACAATTATATGGAAACTAGGGGAGGCTCTGTTTCAGTATAGGGGACTGGAATGCAAAAGTAGGAAGTCAAAATATGCCTGGAGTAACAGTCAAATTTAGCCTTGGAGTACAAAATAAAGCAGGGCAAAGGCTAACAGAGTTTTGCAAAGAGAACGCACTGGTCATAGCAGACACCCTCTTCCAACAACACAAGAGAAGACTCTACACATGGACATCACCAGATGGTCAATACCAAAATCAGATTGATTATATTCTTTGCAGCCAAAGCTGGAGAAGCACTGTACAGTCAGTAAAAAAGACCGGGAGCTGACTGTGGCATAGATCATGAAGTCCTTATTTACAAATTCAGACTTAAATTGAAGAAAGTGGGGAAAACCACTAGACCATTCAGATATGACCTAAATCAAATCCCTTACAATTATACAGTGGAAGTGACAAATAGATACAAGGGACTAGATCTGATAGACAGAATGCCTGAAGAACTATGGACGAAGGTTCATGACATTGTACAAGAGGCAGTGATCAAGAAGATCCCTAAGAAAAAGAAATGCAAAGAGGCAAAATGGTTGTTTGAGGAAGCCTTACAAATAGCTAAGAGAAGAAGAGAAGCTAAAGGCAAAGGAGTGAAGGAATGATATACCCATTTGAATGCAGAGTTGCAAAGAATAGCAAGAAAAGATAAGAAAGCCTTCTTCAGCAATCAATGCAAAGAAATAGAGGAAAACAATAGAATGGGAAAGACTTGAGATCTCTTCAAGAAAATTAGAGATATCAAGGGAATATTTCATGCATAGAAGGGTACAGTAAAGGACAGAAATGGTATGGACCTAACAGAAGCAGAAGATAATAAGAAAAGATGTCAAGAATACACAGAAGAACTGTACAAAAAAGATCTTCATGACCCAGATAACCATGATGATGTGATCACTCACCTAGAGCCAGCCATCCTGGAATGCGAAGTCAAGTGGGCCTTAGGAAGCATCACTATGAACAAAGCCAATGGAGGTGATGGAATTCCAGTTGAGCTATTTCAAATCCTGAAAGATGATGCTGTGAAAGTGGTGCACTCAATATGCCAGCAAATTTGGAAAATCAGCAGTGGGCACAGGACTGGAAAAGGTCTGTTTTCATTCCAATCCCAAAGAAACACAATTCAACAGAATGCTCAAACTACTGCACAATTGTACTCATCCCAGTAATGCTCAAAATTCTTCAAGTCAGGCAACAACAGTATGTGAAACGTGAACTTACAGATGTTCAAACTGGATTTAGAAAAGGCAGAGGAACCAGAGGTCCAATTGCCAACATCCATTGGATCATTGAAAAAACAAGAGTTCCNTCAAACTACTGCACAATTGCACTCATCTCACATGCTAGCAAAGTAATGCTCAAAATTCTCCAAGCGAGGCTTCAACAGTACATGAACCAAGAACTTCCAGATGTTCAAGCTGGATTTAGAAAAGGCAGAGGAACCAGAGGTCCAATTGCCAACATCCATTGGATCATTGAAAAAACAAGAGTTCCAGAAAAACATCTGCTTCTGCTTTACCTTCTATGCCAAAGCCTTTGACTGTGTGGATCACAACAAACTGTGGAAAATTCTTCAAGAGATGGAAATACCTGACCTCCCTCCTAAGAAATCTGTATGCAGGTCAAGAAGTAGTTAGAACTGGACATAAAACAACAGACTGGTTCCAAATCAGGAAAGGAGTATGTCAAGGCTGTATATTGTCATTGTGCTTATTTTACTTATATGCAGAGTACATCATGTGAAATGCTGGACTGGATAAAACACAAGTTGGAATCAAGATTGCTGGAGGAAATAACAATAACCTTAGATATGCGGATGATACCACCCTTATGGCAGGAAGTGAAGCTAAAGAGCCTCTTGATGAAAATAAAGGAGGAGAGTTGAAAAAGCTGGCTTAAAACTCAACATTCAGAAATGAAGATGATGGCATCTGGTCCCATCACTTTATGGTAAATAGATGGGGAAACAATGGAAACAGTGAGATACTTTATTTTCTTGGGCTCCAAAATCACTGCAGATGGGGACTGCAGCCACGAAATTAAATGATGTTTGCTTATTGGAAGAAAAACTATGACCAACCTAGATAGCATATTACAAAGCAGAGATATTACTTTGCCAACAAAGGTCTGTCTAGTCAAAGCTATTGTTTTTCCAGTAGTCATGTATGGATGTGAGAGTTGAAATATAAAGAAAGCTGAGGGCCAAAGAATTGATATTTTTGAACTGTGATGTTGAAGAAGACTCTTGAGAGTCCCTTGGACAGCAGGAGATCCAACAGTCCATCCTAAATGAAATAAGTCCTAAATAAGTCCATTGGAAGGACTGATGCTGAAGGTGAAACTCCAATACTTTGGCCACCTGATGCAAAGAACTGACTCATCTGAAAAGACCCTGATGCTGGGAAAGATTGAAGGTGGAAGAAGAAGGGAACAACAGAGGATGAGATGGTTGGATGGTATCACTGACATGATGGGTGTAAGTCTGAGTAAGCTCCAGGTGTTGGTGATTGACAAGTAAGCCTGGCATGCTGCAGTCCATAGGGTCACAAATACTGGGACACGACTGAGCGACTGATATGCAGATGATACCACTGAACTGAGGGGAGGCTCAATGGTAAAGAATCCACCTGGCAATACAGAAGATGAAAGAAACCGGTTTGGATCCTTTGGAGCAGAAGATCTCTTGGAGGAGGAAATGGCAACCCACTCCTGTATTCTTACCTGGAGAATCCCTTGGACAGAGGAATCCATGGGGTCGCAGAGTCAGACACAACTTAGCGACTAAGCAAGCATGAGGGCACATTAATATGTGATTGTAAATATTGTTTGTAGCCAACAACAAACTCCTCAGAAGTCCCTTGTTGATTTATCTTATCACTTACATTTTATCTGAAATTGTTAGGAATTTCTGATGAATCACTATTTTATTAGTCCAATTTTAAGGTATTAAAAAAAATAGCCACTGAATAACAACAACGAAAGTCCAAATTATATCACAAGAGAGAAAGTGTGTAAGGCAGCTCTGAATGAAATGTGATAAACATCACTCACTACTATTTGAGGAGCCCCCCTGTGGCTCAGATGGTAAAGAATCTGCCTGCAGTGCAGGAGACCTGGCTTCGATCCCTGGGTTAGGAAGATCCCTCGAAGGAGGGCATGGCAACCCACTCCAGTGCTCTTGCCTGGAGAATGCCCATGGACAGAGAAGCCTGGTGGGCTACAGTCCGGGAGGTCACAAAGAGTCAGACATGGCTGAGCTACTAAAGACACATTTGAGGAAGTAGTGGGAGAAGGTCCTTTCATGCTTGTATTATACCAAGTGCTTCATTGCTAGCGTGGGGAATCTGGGAAATGCTGCCAGGGGAGGCACTAAAAAATCTCTGAAAATGCTTAATTTCATTTTCAATTTAAGTAGCCAGAACCTACTCAAAGAGATAGTCCCTAGAGTGAAATTTTGCAGCTGAGAAATTCTTTCAAGTCTTTCCCATTCTGCTGCTAAAGTTTCCTAAGCAAGAAATAAGCAGTTTGGTTCAGTTCTTGTTTTAGTCACATCTAAGGGAAGAGAATCCCTCTCAGGCTCCCTCCCGTCTGTCTTCACTAATGTCTCTATCACAGCTTCTGATGATGCTTTTAACCCAGATGGGCAGGCTAGTCCACGTAGAGTTTTCCTTAGGGCGAACATTGCCCTCAATCCTCTCATGAAATTTCACTGAAGTCAGTGAGAACTACTTGACTAGATCAAGGTGGGATATGTGGCCCCATGAGGTTATTATAGATTTAAACTCTTTGAAAGAAAAGAGAAATGAGGAAAAATGTGATGAAATGACTGCAGCTGAAAACTGGAAATTAATTAGAGATAACACATAGAGACTTGTTGGGGTATCAGGTTCTATTTATTGAAGCTACAGCTAAGGAAATGAATGCAGTCACATGTTAAAGAAGACTGGCACAGAATCCCAAACACCATGATGGACTAAAGCAGAAGGTCCTTCAGGACATAACGTTTGAACAATGGTATGATTTAGAGTAAATTCAACATCAGACTTTGGTACAGCCAGGTATTATTTTGAAAGCTCTCATCACTGTCATATCTTAGATCAAGAGAACAATAGACTACGTTTGAATTTTTTTTCCTGATCTGTTTCATCATTCTAACCCCCAACTGATCAGAAGAATATTCTAAGCTTTTCTTGTGCCTGTACAAGCTTATCAAACTTTCTCAGCCACTGATTTATCTTTCTGAAAATACAGTTAACACTTTGCTTACTGGCTAGTATATTTTGCATTCATTTTAATTGTTGTGATTATTTGGGGAGTTTTCTTGCAATTCTTGGGTGAACGGTATATGTAAAGTACTCTTATTTCTCTGGTTTGAATCTTTTCGAAATGAAGGTCATCTTTGAATTTGTAAAGTGTGAGTTCTGCATACTGCCTCCTCTAATAACATCATAATCATTTCAACAATATAAAATTTTTAGAAAGAAAAATATGCTATAGACAATTTCAACAATTATTGAATTTAAACTGTGGGAGGGGGCTATTGTCAATTTTACTCCCGAAAACAGAAAATTGATTACCAAAAGACACACAGGCAAAGAACAAAAAACAATTACAACTTGCTGCCTCCATCCCATGCTATCACAAAACTGATTGAGAACAGATGTAATTTTCACTGTTGTTGTTTAATATTTCAGTCATGTTCAACTTTTTTGTTACCCCATGGACTGTAGCCTGCCAGGTTGCTCTGTCCATGGGTTTTTCCAGGCAAGAATACTGGAGTGAGTTGCCATTTCCTTCTCCGATTGGACTGCATCTCCTGCATTATTGGCAGGTGGATTCTTTACCACTGAGCCACCACGTAAGTACTGGGATGTCACAGGTGTCCCATCACTCAGTCATCTAGTCTAGAAGTTCACGGCCTCTGAAATTTTATCTAACTCATTACAATCCTGATCTGATTTTCCTTCCTGAGTGTATGCAGACTCTGCAACATCCCTGAGCTCTGATGGGCATTAAAGTGAACCACCAACCTAACCTCATTACCAAGTAGCCTTAAAATTTTGCCCAAAATACTGTGGCTTCATAAGCATATACAGAGATTTTGATTTAAAAGCATTTTCTCTACCATTTGATTTGGTGCCTGAAATGCCACATTAGAATTCATTCCTTGTAGGCTGAATTATTTTATTTTCACTCTCCAAATAATTCTCTATTAAAATGCAGATATGATAGGAGATTTAACACCTAAGGTTAATTTCTGAAAATCAACAAATATTTTGAGTGATGGAAAGTAAAAACTAATGAGAATAAAATAAAGAATATGGCCTAAACTAATAAATGAGGTGCTAAGCACAGGAGAATGGGAGAGGGAAATTGGAAGAAGAAATGGAAGAACCTTAAATACAGACTTATTACTTCAGAACCCAAGATACTGAAGTGCAAAGAAGGTTGCAACTAAAAGGAAGAAACCCATTAATAGTTTCAAATAGCTATCTTAGGGCAATGTTTGCAAAAAGGCATTACTCATAAAATTTATTCATGGGATCATCTAGGAAAAAAGAAATTTCTTGTACAAGTAAAGAGATTTTGATTTAAAAGCATTTTCTCTACCATTTGATTTGGTGCCTGAAATGCCACATTAGAATTCATTCCTTGTAGGCTGAATTATTTTATTTTCACTCTCCAAATAATTCTCTATTAAAATGCAGATATGATAGGAGATTTAACACCTAAGGTTAATTTCTGAAAATCAACAAATATTTTGAGTGATGGAAAGTAAAAACTAATGAGAATAAAATAAAGAATATGGCCTAAACTAATAAATGAGGTGCTAAGCACAGGAGAATGGGAGAGGGAAATTGGAAGAAGAAATGGAAGAACCTTAAATACAGACTTATTACTTCAGAACCCAAGATACTGAAGTGCAAAGAAGGTTGCAACTAAAAGGAAGAAACCCATTAATAGTTTCAAATAGCTATCTTAGGGCAATGTTTGCAAAAAGGCATTACTCATAAAATTTATTCATGGGATCATCTAGGAAAAAAGAAATTTCTTGTACAAGTAATTTGGGAAACCCTTACCTTATTCCTCTTTCCTTTAGTTTTATGATGGATATTATTATTAGTAAGGGGCTCTGTTTGTGTTTAACTCAGCTTCCTTATATTTAGGTGTCACAAACCTTTTCTTTACCAAATGCACAAGAGAAAACTGACACCACACAAATAACAACATCATTATAATAAATATCCAAAGTATATAGCAAAGAACCTTGCTTTGGACTCGGACCTTGCTTTCTCAAAAAACAAACAAACAAAAAAAAAAACACATAGATTTATTGGGTTGCCCACTATATACATCTGTGATTTCCCAAAACTTTAGTTTCTGCATCAGTTAATGGGAAGATAAATTTTTCATTGGACATCCATCCCATGATTATTGTGAAGGCTCAGGATAGCACATAATAAATTGGAAAATGTACAGGTGTAAGTTATTACCTAAATCTGACTTAACCTGTTCATGCTTTTTGTGCTGTGTGCTAAGTTGCTTCAGTCATGTCTGACTCTGCAGTCTCATGAACTGTAGCCCACCAGTCTTCTCTGCCCATGGGATCTCCCAGGAAAGAATACTGGCATGGGATACCATTTCCTCCTCCAGGGAATCTTCCCAACTGAGGGATCAAACTCATGTCTCCTGCACTACAGGTGGAGTCTTTACCACTGAATCACCTTGGAAGCAAATTTGAACACAGACTTATACAAAAGGATGGCTTTGCAAAGACACAGAGAGAAGACAGCTGTCTATAAGCCAGGAAGAAAAGCCTCAGCAAGACCCCACTTTTCTGATGTTCTGATCTTGTTCTAGCTTCCAGAACTGTGAGACAACAAAAATTTCTGTTGCTTAAGCCATTCAGAAAATGAAGATAATGGCATCTGGTCCCATCACTTCATGAGAAATAGATGGGGAAACAGTGGAAACAGTGTCAGACTTTACTTTTTGGGGCTCCAAATCACTGCAGATAGTGACTGCAGCCATGAAATTAAAAGATGCTTACTCCTTGGAAGAAAAGTTATGACCAACCTGGATAGTATATTCAAAAGCAGAGACATTACTTTGCCAACAAAGGTCTGTCTAGTCAAGGCTATGGCTTTCCCAGTGGTCATGTATGGATGTGAGAGCTGGACTGTGAAGAAAGTTGAGTGCTGAAGAATTGATGCTTTTGAACTGTGGTGTTGGAGAAGACTCTTGAGAGTCCCTTGGACTGCAAGGAGATCCAACCAGTCCATTCTAAAGGAGATCAGCCCTGGGATTTCTTTGGAGGGAATGATGCTGAAGCTGAAACTCCATTACTTTGGACACCTCGTGCAAAGAGTTGACTCATTGGAAAAGACTCTAATGCTGGGAGGGATTGGGGGC
>SJYX01018115.1:38547-48931 GCA_006410675.1 Oreotragus oreotragus
ATCCAAAGAGTTGACCAATTGGAAAAGACTCTGATGCTGGGAGGGATTGGGGGCAGGAGGAGAAGGGGATGACAGAGGATGAGATGGCTGGATGGCTTCACTGACTCGATGGACATGAGTTTGAGTGAACTCCGGGAGTTGGTGAGGACAAGGAGGCCTGGCGTGCTGCAATTCATGGGGCCGCAAAAAGCTGGACACGACTGAGCGACTGAACTGAACGGAATATGCATGTATGTGCACATGCACACACACACATACACAGAAGCATATCAGAGGCTGAAAACCAAAGACAAAAAGAGAATCTCAAAACCAGTGGGAGAAAATGAAACATTAAATACAAAGGAACAAAGATAAGAATTTGAGAAGACATTCTGTCAGAAGGTATTCAAATAAGAGAAAGAAGCAACATCTTGGAAGTACTGAAAGAAAACTGTCAACCCATAATTCTATACCTAGTGAAAATATATTTCAAAAATGAAGGGGAAATGACTGCAACAGGCAAACAAAAACAAGAAAATTCACTGGCAGGAGACCTACACTACACAAAATCTAAGGATTTATAGGCAGAAAGAATATGATGCCAGACAGAAATCTGGATCTACACAAAGAAATGATAAGTGCTAGAAATGGAATTGAAGAAGGTGATGGCACCCCACTCCAGTCCTCTTGCCTGGAAAACCCCAAGGACGGAGGAACACAAAATCTAAGGATTTATAGGCAGAAAGAATATGATGCCAGACAGAAATCTGGATCTACACAAAGAAATGATAAGTGCTAGAAATGGAATTGAAGAAGGTGATGGCACCCCACTCCAGTCCTCTTGCCTGGAAAACCCCAAGGACGGAGGAGCCTGGTGGGCTGCAGTCCATGGGGTTGCGGAGAGTCGGACATGACTGAGCGACTTCACTTTCACTTTTCTCTTTCATGCATTGGAGAAGGAAATGGCAACCCACTCCAGTGTTCTTGCCTGGAGAATCCCGGGGATGGGGGAGCCTGGTGGGCTGCCATCTATGGGGTCGCACAGAGTCGGACACAACTGAAGTGACTTAGCAGTAGCAGCAGAAATGGAATAAATGAAAGTCAAATACAATCCTCTTTCTGATATTAAAATTGCTATAAAAAGTAACTGAATGTTTAAAGCCAAAAATAAGCAACTATGGCGTGCAAAGAAAATCATTCTACAATCTGTCTTAGTATTACCTATGCGCAATGAGTGGTTTTTATATTTTTGAAGTGCTGTTTAGGAATAAGAGAAGTATATGTAGCAGAAATCATATGTGGCCTCAGAGCAAAATGTTTGCTTTCTGGGCCTTTACAAAAAAAATGGGGAGGCTTGCTGACCCCAGGTCCAAAATAAAAACAGCAACAATGTTTTGTTTACAGCAATATGTAGAAGAAAAATGATGACAACAATAGCAGAAGGGAAGGATTATCAATATACTGCTGAAAGCTCCTTAGACTACACATGAAACAGTCAATCACTAAAAATGTTAAAGAAGCATAATAAGAAGTGGAGATAAAAGGGAATCATAGAAATTCTCAGGTATTAGAGAAACAGAGAGAACATAACTAGCAAGATGGTAGGTTTGTAACTAAGCCAAATAAATACCATAGTAAAAGTGAATGGTCCAACACACCACTTAAAACACAGATATTGTCAGATTAAAAAAATAAGACCCAACTATCTGAGTTTCACAATGAACCTGTCTTACATATACAGACACAGACAAGTTAAAATTAAAACAATAGGAACAGATATGGATACGAACACTAAGAACAAGAAAGCTGAAGTAGCTAAATTGTTGTTTAGTTGCTAAGTTGTGTCTGACTCTTTTGTGACCCCATGGACTGAGGTTCACCAGGGTCCACTGTCCATGAAATTTCCCAGGCAAGAATACTAGAGTGGGTTGTCATTTCCTTCTCCAAGTAGCTATATTATTAACACCCAAAGTAGACCCCAGAACAAGGAATATTAACAAGGGTAAAAATGAATATTATCTAATGAAAACAGGATCAATTTTCCAAGAGGACATTATATCCTAAATGTATATGCACTGTGAAATTAAAGAAACTTCAGCTAAAATTGAAGTTGGAATGGCACATATGGGGAGCTCTCAGGCCCCCATTATGCAGTATCAATTATTCCAGACAACAAAGTACTGCTGCTGCTCCCGCTGCTAGAAGACAGCCCAGGCAATCAGAGACTAAAGCAGCACAATGATGAAAAGTCTCCATACACTGAACTCCTAGCTTCCTGCGACAGGTGCGTGTGTGCATGCTAAGTTGCTTCAGTCCTGTCCAACTCTTTGCAACCTCATGGACCATAGGCCGCCAAGCTCTTCTGTCCATGGGATTCTCAGGCAAGAATACTGGAATGAGTTGCCATGCCCTCCTCCAGGGCATCTTTCCAACCCACGGATTGAATTCATGTCTCTTATGCCTTCTACATTGGCAGGCAGGTTCTTTACTGCTAGCACCATCTGGGAACCATCCTGCAACAGGCCTCTTTGGTTATTACAGTCTCTCCCAAGTTCCTGCTTTTACCCATAAAAGCAAGTTCCCCTTCCTTGTTCTTTGGAGTTGCCTATGGTCCACCATGGTTCACATATCCTGAATTGCAATTTCTCTGGCTATTCCCAAATAAACTTGCCTTCACTGGAAGAATAACTGGCTATTACATAAGCTGCACTTAGAAACAAATGGTCAAAATATATGAATCAAAAAGTGATAGAACTGAAAACAGAAATTTAGGATCCACAATTGTAGTTGGAGAGTCTAACATGCCTCTCTGTAATTGACAAAACAAGTAGGCAATCAGGACACAGGACACTTGAACAACCCTATCAGACAACTTGAACTAATATTTCCAAAACATTCTACCCAACAGTAGCAGAATGCACATTCTTTTCAAGTGCNATCCACAATTGTAGTTGGAGAGTCTAACATGCCTCTCTGTAATTGACAAAACAAGTAGGCAATCAGGACACAGGACACTTGAACAACCCTATCAGACAACTTGAACTAATATTTCCAAAACATTCTACCCAACAGTAGCAGAATGCACATTCTTTTCAAGTGCACACTGAACATTCACCAAGATAAACCATATTTTGGGCCATGATACAAACATGAACAAATTTAAAAGAATAAAAGTCATGCAAACTATAATATGGAATAATAAGAGAATTAAACTAAAAATCAGTAACAAGAAGAAGTCTGGAAAATTCCCAACTACTTGAAAAGTTAATGACACACTTTGAAATAATACATGGGTCAAGAGAAGGTCTGAAGGAAAAATTTAAATATATTAAAATGAAAATATACATATCAAAATTGTGGAATGCAGGCTAAAGCAGTAGTTAAAGGGAAATTTAAAGCATTAAATGCTTAGTTTTTAAAACTGAGGAAAAAAATCTCAGATCATTAATATATGCTTATCCCTCAAAAAACAGGAGTGTAAATTAAACCCAAAGCAAAGTGAAGGAAATAAAAAGGGCAGAAACTCAATAAACTTAAAAATAGAAGAACAGGCAAACTTAATGAAATCAAAATCTGGATCCTTGAAAGATCAATAATGCTGATAAAGTTCTAGACAGACTAAGAAAACAATTGAAGACACAAATTACCAATGTCAGGAATAAAAGGGGGAACATAACTACAGACCCCAAAGACATTAAATGTATAATAGGAGAATACCACAGCAATTCTATATCCATAAATTTGACTACTTATGTTAAGACAACAAATCACTAGAAAGATATAAACTATCAAGACTTATCAAGAAGAAATAGGTGACCTGAATTGTCCTCTATGTATTCAAGAAGTTAAAACTGTAATTTAAAAACTTTCTGTCAAAGAAAACTCTGGGCTGAGATGAATTCTACCAAAGAATTCTACAAAACACTGAAGGAAGAAAAAATAGCAATCATAAACAGTCCCTTCCAAAAATACAACACAACCAAGTAGGATTTATCCTAGGAACACAAAGCTGGTTCAACACTTGAAAATCAATCACTGTAACTTATCACAGTAAATATGAATAAATCACATGATTCTGTCAATAAAGAAAAAGCATTCAACAAAATTCAAAATCTATCCACAATAAAAATTTTCAGTATATAACAGATACAAGTGAAATTCCTTAATCAAATGGGGTATCTACAAAAAAATCAAATGGGGTATCTACAAAAAAATCTCAGCTAACATCATACTTCATAAAGAAGATTCAGTTCAGTTGCTCAGTCGTGTCCAACTCTTTGAGACCCCATGAATCACAGCACACCAGGCCTCCCTGTCCATCACCAACTCCCGGAGTTTACTCAAACTCATGTCCATCGAGTCGGTGATGTTATCCAGCCATCTTATCCTCTAGTCGTCCCCTTCTCCTCCTGCCCTCAATCCCTCCCAGCATCAGAGTCTCTTCCAATTGGTCAACTCTTCGGATGAGGTGGCCAAAGTATTGGAGTTTCAGCTTTAGCCTCAGTCCTTCCGCTGGACACTCAGGACTGATTGCCTTTAAAATGGACTGGTTGGATCTCCTTGCAGTCCAAGGGACTCTCAAGAGTCTTCTCCAACACCACACTCTTATACACATCTAGATGTGTATAAGAGACAGGCAATATTTTGTTCATGGGTTTAAATACTGGATATTGTAAAGATGTCAACTCTTCCTACATGAATCCATAGATTCAATGCAATCCTATTCAAAAATCCCAGAAGGATGTTTCATAGATATTGACAAGCTGACTACAATTTATATAAACAGTCCACGGAACTAGGAGAGCCATGATGATTTTGAAAAGGAATAAAATTGGAGGATTTATACTACCTGTTTTCAAAATTCATAATAAAGTCATAGTATCTAGACAGTGAATTGCTAGCACAAAGTAGGCATATAGATCAATGGAATAAAATTGAGAATCCAGAAAAAAAATTCTATGATTATGGCCAATTGATTACCTACAAAAACGTCCATACAATTCAATAGGAAAAGGATAGTCTTTTCCATAAATGGTGCTGGAACAACTGAAATTCCACATGTCAAAAAAATCTTCACATACAGTTTACATATTATATACAAATTAACCCCAAACAGATCATAAACCCAAGTGTAAAACATAAAACTATGAAATTTCTAGAAGAAAATGTAGAAAAGTTTCAAGACTTAGCTAGGCAAAGAATCTTAAGATACAACAAAAGTCTAATCCATAGAAAGACTGATACACTGGGTTACAAAAGTTAAAAGAAATTTTGCCCTTAGAAAGACACTGCTGTGGGAATAAAAGGATAAGGCATAGACTGAGAGAATTTATTTGAAAATCACATTTATGACACAGAATATGTATCCAGATTATGTAAAGAACTCTGAAAACTCAACAATAAGAAAACAAACAACCCAATAAAAATAGGCAATCAAAATTACCTCTGGGTAATTTGTATGCTATACATTTTAATTTATTTATTTCCATAGCCAGTCATGAGTCCAAGCTTAAATCTTCACTATTTTTTATTTATACCATATTATTTGACTCTCAAATTAGGCTTTTGATCTTTGTTAACCTTTAATGTGGAGAAGGCAGTGGCGACCCCCTCCACTATTCTTGCCTGGAAAATCCCATGGGTGGAGCAGCCTGATAGGCTGCAGTCCATGGGGTTGCTAAGAGTCTGACACGACTGAGCGACTTCACTTTCACTCTTCACTTTCATGCACTGGAGAAGGACATGGCAACCCACTCCAGTGTTCTTGCCTGGAGAATCCCAGGGACAGAGGAACCTGGTGGACTGCCACCTATGGGGTCGCACAGAGTCGGACATGACTGAAGCAACTTAGCAGCAGCAGCAGCAACCTTTAATGAACGTCATACTAATCTAAAAAAAAATACTATACTGTTTCTTCCTATCAAATAAAATTGGCTCTTTTCACACACACCCCAGAAATTATAACTTTCTGAGGCATCAAAGATTTACATTAAAACTTTTAAAATAATGAACCCTGAACATAAATCACTACATTTTAAATCATTTCCTTCATCTCCTGCTACCAAATCTAAACTATTCTAGACACAATGATGAAAGAAAGGACCCCCACTTTCCCTTTCTTCATTCATATTTCTTCACTTATTTCTCATCATCATTTGTGGTGGTGGCTGGTGGGATTTAGTCCCTACATCATGTCCAGCTTTTGCAAACCCATGGATTGTAGCCCGCCAGGCTCTTCTGTCCATGAAATTGTCCAGGCAAGAATACTGGAGTGGGTTGCCATTTCCCTTTCCAGGGGATCTTCCCAACCCAGGGACTGAACCCACGTCTCCTGTATTGCAGGCAGTTTCCTGCATTGCAGGCAGATTTTTTTTTTTTTTTTTTTTTTTTTTTTTACCACTGAACCACTAGGGAAGCCCCACATATATGTTTCATAAGTCACTGTAAATCATGTTTGGGAACAATGTGAAGTATAGCAAAGAAATTCTCCATAAAAGAAATCCTTTAAGATCAAGTTACTCAATATGTAATCCTCTTCCTCCAGGTGAAGGTCTTTTTTTTGCCCCATACCATGCCGGCTCAGGCCATATTACTCTGCTGTAAACCAGAGAGAGACTAAACTTTGATGTTTTCCAACACTGTGCCTAGCTTGTTTCCAACTACTGCAGTCTTCTCTTTTCTTTATAGTACTTATCATCTGACACAGGAGGCAAACTAACATATCTCCTTCCAGTGAAGTGTGAGCGCCATGAGAACAGAGCCTATGTCTTTCTCATATACTCTTTATATTCCAGAGCAATGTCTGCCACACAGTGGGTGTTCAATAAATATGTGTGAATGAATGACTGTCCAAGGCATCTCTCTACTTTATCCCCTCACACTCTTCCAGGGACTCTGAGCAGGACTGCTGATGGAAACAAAATATGCTGGCCTTCACTCCCTTCTTTTTTCCAGGATTAGTGACTAGATCTTTCTGCCAAGTTCTGTGCTAAGTAGACACTGAGGATGAAGGATCAAGACAATTAGCACCCTGGTGGCCCGATCTAATGCCAAACGCCCACCGTGTCCACCATGTCAAACGGAAACAAACGGCAGCTCACTTCAAACTTCAACGAAAACAGGCGAAATGCTCCAAAAGCAGTGGACACTAGAGGCTGGCTTCCTCCTGAACAGAGTTATAAAGTACTCGCTGAGAATCTTTCTCTAATCCAGGACCTGCAACTAATTGCATCTTCACCAAGTCCCAGCCTGTTAGTTTGAAGACAGGTAACACCACCAAACAAAGTCATGACTGAGAGCAGATGTTCTCAATAACGGACAGGGAGAGGGTGAAGGGGATGCTATGGGGTGGGAGGCAGAGCAGAACCAGCTGTGAGGCTTTTTCTAACTATACTCAGCCCCGCCCTAAACCACCCACAGTTACCCCCATAAAGTGAGCTACTGTTGCCGTCACTAGGGAACTATGAAAGACTCGAACACATCGCCAGGTTCTGACTGTAAATTCTTTGAGGAATGGGATCGAGATTTAGGTTTCTTAATGACGCCCAGAGTGGTTCTCTTGTTTCTACCTGCGCCTCCAACCTCAGTCCCTTCCCTCCTCAGTCACATCCTACACTTCTGTTGTCCTGAGCTTCTCCTGTCTGCCCACAAGGCCATGTCTTTCATCATCTGTCACCACCTCTGGGAGACTCGGATGACTGCCTACTAACAGCCCGACAGGCAGTTTCACTTTCTGTCTGGCTAACAGAATTCCAATTTTCAGATAGGGGCACCAGTGTGTGTGACCCTCCCCCAGCTCCAGAACATGGCTTGACCAGGACAGTCACAGGCACTTTCTCCTCCTTTCCCAGTGATGGTTGAGCATGGACATATGACCACTCTGGCCACAGGGAATTTCTGAGAAATGTTGACTCTTGTTATCTAGAGAATCACTGAGAAGCAAGATGTCTCCTCCCCTTTTTGGTTTAGCTGTTTAGCATGTGAAGGCATGATGGAGCTCCAGTCACCCTGTGGCTGCTGCTGCTGCTGCTGCTGCTAAGTCACTTCAGTTGTGCCCGACTCTGTGTGACCCCATAGACGGTAGCCCACCAGGCTCCCCCATCCCTGGGATTCTCCAGGCAAGAATACTGGAGTGGGTTGCCATTTCCTTCTCCAATGCATGAAAGAGAAAAGTGAAAGTGAAGTCGCTCAGTCTGTCCGACTGTTAGCGACCCCATGGACTGCAGCCCACCAGGCTCCTCCGTCCACAGGGTAGGGAAAACCAAGAGAATCTTTAAGCAGCCAACCCAGAGCTGTGGCCACTTTGAACCACCTACCTCTAGACTTCTTAAGGATGACAGTAAAGTAACCCAAATTATGTTCCTCAGAACAGAAAGTACCGAACAACAGAAAGAGAACAAGCCTGGCAATCCTATGGGGGCCCCTGGAGCAAGCTATACTGCTTGGCCTGGGAAGTCCCTCCAACTTTTCCTCCTCAAGCGGCCCTACTCATCTTCAGTTTACAGCTCAATCAGTTTCCTTGGGAAGTCTTTGATTGTCCCCAGTTAAATATTCACAAACTCTGTTATCTGCATATCTCCCTCTCCAACTAGACTGTGAGCTTCTCAAAGCAAACATTTTCACCCTTGGCAGAGGCACTGTTATATGTTGGGGAATAACACTGAATGAATGAGTAGATGGATGAATAAATGAATGAACCAACAAGCAAACAAAAAATCAAAGGATAAACATGCAGGACACCTTCCATGCCTTGGATAAAACTTGATGACTGACAAATGGAATATGGCACCCAAACCGTCTGTCTTCTACCAAAGACTTCCTTTAGGTGGTGGTGAGTAAAGGCCAAAATAGGACAATGAACAGGTCCTATTTTATCTGCCCAGAACTCAGACCTCTCACTGGGAACTATTCTTGACCAATCCCTGGCAGCTGGGGTGGGGCTGTCTATCATAGTGGCATCTGAGCCAAGCACTCACTTCTATGGTGAAAAACCACTCCCTGTCCATGGAGATGGCTTGGCCCCACTTTGGTCTAGTATATCAATAAGATTTACTGTAAGAATGGAGGAGATGAAAAAAGTGAAAGATATCCCTACTAGCCTCCCCACCCAAGCCCCAAAGGAACAGATAAACCTGATGGTGCCAGTGCTTTTTATCACTCCATACTAAGAACCAGTTGACATAGCAGGAAAAAGAGCCAAGATTTGTGTGTGTGTGTGTGTGTGTATTTAATATATTTGTTGTTTAATCGCCAAGTCATGTTTGACTCTTTGTGACCCCATGGACAGCAGCGTACCAGGTTTCCCTGTCCTTCACTATCTCCCAGAGTTTGTTCAAATTTTTGTCCATTGAGTTGGTCATGCTATCTAACCATCTGCCACCCCATAGAGAGAGACAGAGAGAGAGAACAAGCCCAGCAACCCTATGTGAGCCTCTGGATCAAGCTGTTCCTGAAGCAAACATCCTCAGCCTTTTTGTTTATGTGACCCAGTCAATTTGTCAATTTCTACACTGCATAAGGCAATTTTCAAGGGACCAAAACCCAACTCAAAGAAGAATTCTGACAAATGCAGTCAGTAATGATGAAAGCAGACCAAACACATCCCTTCTGCATTCAGGACCTGTGTACTATCACTTCTCAAACTTGGCTTCTAGGATACTGTCAGGAAATAAGATCGCCTGGAGAAGACCTGACCACAAACAGGTCACAGCTGGAAAAATGCCAGTCCCTGAGACCCATATCAGGGACTTCCCTGATAGCTCAATAATAGAGAATCCATCTGCCAATGCAGCAGACTTGGGTTCGATCCCTGGGCGGGGGAGGGATGCCCTGGAGAAGGAAACGTCAACCCACTCCAGTATTCTTGCCTGGGAAATCCCATGGACAGAGGAGCCTGGTGGGCTACATGGGGTAACAAGGAGTCAAATAGGACTTAGCCACTAAACACCACCACCACACATATCACCACCAACACCACCTGCTGCTGCTGCTGCTGCTAAGTCGCTTCAGTCGTGGCCGACTCTGTGTGACCCCATAGACGGCAGCCCACCAGGCTCCACCATCCCTGGGATTCTCCAGGCAAAAACACTGGAGTGGGTTGCCATTTCCTTCTCCAATGCATGAAAGTGAAAAGTGAAAGTAAAGTCTCTCAGTAGTGTCCAATCTGAGCTTTCTCATCTCCCTTCAATTCAGAAACGAGTTTGAACCTCTGGGAAGCATGGAGTGTTACATTAACACATAGGGGGGAAAATGGAGAGAAATTTCACCAAGCAAGATGCTATGGGCTTTATGAATATCCTACAACTTAAGGCTGTTGTAAATCGGAGAAGGAAATGGCAACCCACTCCAGTATTCTTGGCTGGAGAACCCCGACAGAGTCGCCTGGTGGGCTGCTGTCCATGGGGTC
>SJYX01018115.1:53983-72557 GCA_006410675.1 Oreotragus oreotragus
TGAATGCAGAGTTCCAAAGAATAGCAAGAAGAGATAAGAAAGCCTTCCTCAGTGATCAGTGCAAAGAAATAGAGGAAAACAACAGAATGGGAAAGACTAGAGATCTCTTCAAGAAAATTAGAGATACCAAGGGAACATTTCATGCAAAGATGGGCTCAATAAAGGACAGAAATGCTATGGATCTAATAGAAGCAGAAGATATTAAGAAGAGGTGGCAAGAATACACAGGATTGTACAAAAAAGATCTTCCTGACCAAGATAATCATGAGGATGTGATCACTAGTCTAGAGCTAGACATCCTGGAATGTGAAGTCAAGTGGGCCTTAGGAAGCATCACTACAAACAAAGCTAGTGGAGGTGATGGAATTCTAGTTGAGCTATTTCAAATCCTGAAAGATGATGCTGTGAAAGTGCTACACTCAATATGCCAGCAAATTTGGAAAACTCTGGATTTCCCTGGTGGCTCAGGCGATAAAGCATCTGTCTACAATGCAGGAGACCCGGGATCGATCCCTGGGTCGGGAAGATCCCCTGGAGAAGGAAAGGGCAACCCACTTCAGTACTCTTGCCTGGAAAATCTCATGGACGGAGGAGCCTGGTAGGCTGCAGCCCATGGGGTCACTATGAGTCAGACATGACTGAGTGACTTCACTTTCACTTTCTTTGGAAAACTCAGCAGTGGCCACAGGATTGGAAAAGGTCAGTTTTCATCCCAATCCCAAAGAAAGAAAGGTAATGCCAAAGAATGCTCAAACTGCCACACAGTTGCACTCATCTCACATGCTAGTAAAGAAACGCTCAAAATTCTCCAAACCAGGCTTCAGCAATACGTGAACCGTGAACTTCCAGATGTTCAAGTTGGTTTTAGAAAAGGCAGAGGAACCAGAGATCAAATTGCCAACATCCGCTGGATCATGGAAAAAGCAAGAGAGTTTCAGAAAAACACCTATTTCTGCTTTACTGACTATGCCAAAGCCTTGGACTGTGTGGATCACAATAAACTGTGGAAAATTCTGAAAGAGATGGGAATACCAGACCACCTGACTTGCCTCTTGAGAAACCTGTATGCAGGTCAGGAAGCAACAGTTAGAACTGGACATGGGACAACAGACTAGTTCCAAATAGGAAAAGGAGTACATCAAGGCTGTATATTGTCACCCTGCTTATTTAACTTCTATGCAGAGTACATCATGAGAAACGCTGGGCTGGAAGAAACACAATCTGGAATCAAGATTGCCGGGAGAAATATCAATAACCTCAGATATGCAGATGACACCACCATTATGGCAGAAAGTAAAGAGGAATGAAAAAGCCTCTTGATGAAAGTGAAAGAAGAGAGTGAAAAAGTTGGCTTAAAGCTCAACATTCAGAAAATGAAGATCATGGCATCCGGTCCCATCACTTCATGGGAAATAGATGAGGAAACAGTGTTAGACTTTATTTTTCTGGGCTCCAAAATCACTGAAGATGGTGATTGCAGCCATAAAATTAAAAGACGTTTACTCCTTGGAAGAAAAGTTATGACCAACCTAGAAAGCATATTAAAAAGCAGAGACATTACTTTGCCAACAAAGTTCCATCTAGTCAAGGCTATGGCTTTTCCAGTGGTCATGTATGGATGTGAGAGTTGGACTGTGAAGAAAGCTGAGCGCCGAAGAATTGATGTTTTTGAACTGTGGTGTTGGAGAAGACTCTTGAGAGTCCCTTGGACTGCAAGGAGATCCAACCAGTCCATTCTAAAGGAAATCAGTCCTGGGTGTTCATTGGAAGGACTGAAGCTAAAGCTGAAACTCCAATACTTTGGCCACCTCCTGTGAAGAGTTGACTCATTGGAAAAGACTCTGATGCTGGAAGGGATTGGGGGCAGGAGGAGAAGGGGATGACAGAGGATGAGATGGCTGGATGGCATCACTGACTCGATGGGCATAAGTTTGAGTAAACTCCAGGAGTTGGTGATGGACAGGGAGGCCTGGTGTGCTGTGATTCATGAGGTCACAAAGAGTCGGATGCAACTGAGTGACTGAACCGAACTGAACCAGGACAGTGCTCGGATAGTGGCGGGAACCAGGGCCGGCCAGTTTCCACATAGCCTGTCCTGCTGGGGATGTGGAGCACAGAGAGTTGGGGCAGGACCCACCCAGCCGGAAGAAGGGAGACCAGTCCCTGTCTTTGTGGGCTGTAGAAAGCAAGAACTGAGACCCTCAGGCTGAAATTCATGCGGCCAAGGGCAAGTTCAGAATTGGAAAAACTCAGAAAGGCTTTGTCTAACCGTTCCACCCTCCCCACCCCCACTTCAAATGATTCTTCCCCTTTTAAAAATAATGGCTTTAAACTATAAATAAAGTCATTTCAGATACTCCAACCTCAGACTGTAAGCTCCAGGTGGGGCAGGAACCTCTCCTGTCCATGATGAATCACTAGACCAGTGAACAATCAATCCCAGGAGAGTTAATACCTGATCAATAAACGTTTTGTGATGAGATGTTTTGAGTTCAGTCTCCTACTGGTCCCCTCCCAACCCACCAACCCAGAATCAAGCTGCCTGGTTTCCAGGTCACCCACCCTCTCTGTTCTGCTTGCCTCCCCTCTCAGTGCCCATCTGGAAGCTGGCTTCTAGAAGGTTTATGCACCCTGGGCACCTTTGGAAGCTGTCAAGCAAATCTTTACCTCCTGAAGATGTCACAGGCAGAGGAACTTGGACATACAATGATGTCCTGCCAGCCCCACCCTGTGCAGGCACAGCTCAGAGTTTGGGCGACTGACCTGACATCCCACAGCTGATAGCAGAGCTGAATGGGGGGCCCTGGTAGGCTGCTGGGCCTTGTGGACAGGAAGTCTTAACCTGCAGAAATGGTCAAGTTGAAGGAGGAAACAGAACAGGCTTTATCTTGAAAGCAGGACTCCATCTTGGGCCGAACTGTGGACTTTGAGCTATATGCCCAGTATCTATGCAAACGACATACCAGCTGGAAAACCAAGCCCCCGGAAGGAAGAGCCCCAGGGCTCTCCATTGCCTAAAAGAATACCCTAATTATCTGTGCAACCGAACAGAATCATACATTCTATTATGCTTATTGGGGTATGACCACAAGCCTATTGATAATTGTCCACTGTTAACTACCTAGGCTTAAGGCATATGAATCATGGGTTAACTTTGATTGTATCTTTCTTTTTCCTTTGTTCAGACTAGTTTCAGGGAAACTTATACACTTAGGGTATATCAGGTTTTCACAAAAACTGGTCAGGGTCCTTGGCTAAGAGGAGACTCTGCCTTGGGCCCGCCGGAGTAATAAACTGCACTCNAGGCTTAAGGCATATGAATCATGGGTTAACTTTGATTGTATCTTTCTTTTTCCTTTGTTCAGACTAGTTTCAGGGAAACTTATACACTTAGGGTATATCAGGTTTTCACAAAAACTGGTCAGGGTCCTTGGCTAAGAGGAGACTCTGCCTTGGGCCCGCCGGAGTAATAAACTGCACTCCACTATCTGCATTGTCCTTCTGAGTGAGTTTGTTTGCCGGAATGTGTGGCTACAACAAGGTGTGACCTGAGTCATTTGTTTTTACTAAGGCCGTGATGGTTTCAGTAACAAAGACATGTCAAAATAGGAAAGAACAAATGTGGTATATTTTTTGTGTATGTTCCATTAAACAAACGAATGGTCTTAACACAAACACTCGTGCGTGTGCACACACACCCGCACAGGAAATGATGTGTGAGGCTGTGAGGCTGCTACTCAGACAGTTTCAAGACTCATTAAAGAAATCCATTCCAGGCCTACTGCAAGAAATGCGGTACAATGTTAAAGGTGCATGGAGACTATTTTTCCTTGTGACTATGTCAGTGCTTCCCTGGTGGCTCAGTAGTAAAAAATGCCTGTAATGCAGGAGATGCAGGTTCGATCGCTGGATCAGGAAAATCTCCTGGAGAAGGGAAGGGCAACCCACTCCAGTATTCTTGCCTGGAGAATCCCATGGACAAAGGAGCCTTGTGGGCTTCAGTCCATGGGGTCACAAAGAGTCGGACATGACTCAGCAACTAAACAGCAATAATAACAACAAACTATTTCAATATTCTTCAATGNTCAGGAAAATCTCCTGGAGAAGGGAAGGGCAACCCACTCCAGTATTCTTGCCTGGAGAATCCCATGGACAAAGGAGCCTTGTGGGCTTCAGTCCATGGGGTCACAAAGAGTCGGACATGACTCAGCAACTAAACAGCAATAATAACAACAAACTATTTCAATATTCTTCAATGACTGCACGTTAAACCTCAGAAGCCATAACCGGAGGCTGTCTGTTAAGGTGAAGTCAGGGCAAAGTGACCTGCCCACCCCTCCTGCCAACAACAAGCTCAAGATTCTCAAGGGGGAACCCATCCCCCTTCATCAGTAAGGCCTGCACAGATGGGTGTTTAAGATTTGGTACCGCCTAGTTGACCACATCATACTGGGCAAGACCAACCTGGAAAAAAGTCACAGGGGATGCTCCATCCAGTGTGCCCTCCTCTAGCTGCGCTCCCTCCACGGAGGGTGGGGAGGCTGGTGTCCTGGGTGGGACTGTCAAGGGACCTGCCCTTGGCATCTCTGCTTGTATCACCAGTTAAGGCTGAGCCCTGGAGCCCCTCTGGGTCTCACCCACATGACAAGGACCCAGCCCTTCTTGCGTTCAGTTTCAGTCAGTGGAGCGTGTGATCCCCTGTGATTGAGGATCCTCCTACTGTGTATGTGATGTTGGCTGGGCCACCAGTCGGGTAGGCGATACCACCCAGGCTAGCCTGAGAATCATCAGGAAAGTAAATATAAGTTGGGCTCTGTGTGTGTGTGTGTGTGTGTCTGTCTCGCTCTCATATCCCTGTCTCTCTCCCATTGAGGGAGGAGATCCTATCCCAGGAAGCACACAGAGTGAGGGAACAGGACAGGGGAGGGAGCAAACCCCTAGGAGAACTTGAATGAGCAGGTTACCTATGGGCAACTTAGTCCCCCCAGGACCTTAAGAGACATGTGTGGCTCATACTTGGGCATTGTCTCCTTGAGGGTTGAGGAAGTTGAGGCATTTATGCACCAATTCCTGGGATAAACATGCTTCTGGGCTCCTCTGTGCATTGACTGAACAACCTCTGTTCTTCCAGAGAGAGCTGCCTAAGGCTTCCTCGTGCAGGAATTGTCTGCATGTCACCTCAGGGTCAGCCAGGGGCTGTGGGCAGGGCAGTGGCACTTCAGCACAGCAATTCTTCACTTGTGTAACTTTCTCATTCAATGTCACTTCTCCCCCTGTTTGTCACAAATAGTGTTCTTTCCTCCCTCGTGGACTCCTTCCTTCCTGGGATTCCTCCAAGAACTTCCACAGTGTTCACTAGACCAGGGATCTAGATCTAACTTGATTATGTTCGACAGAAATCCAGGAAACCTCAGTCCATCAATAGTCCTCTTATTTTGAGAGCAGTTGTCACTGGCTCTATGCTGTTGAGACACTGATGATCAGGCCACCTGGCACCATGCCAGGCATTGCTGAAAACTCCACAGTGATGTGGTGAAGGGCACAGCATTCAAGTTTAATAACATGGCGGCCTGGGGTGACGTGTGCCCATTAAAGTGGGAGCTTTGATGATCCAGGTCCTGGGTTAGAGATGAGAATTCTTCAACTTCAATTGTTTTGCTCATTTAATGTAATTCTGAGCCTCCCCAGAATGGGGTTCCTGAAGTTACCAGCTCTTTCAGGTTTTAAATAAGTACACATATTCCCCCAGGCATTCCTATGGAGCCACAGCAGGCAGATAGGTCCGGAGAGCTTCTAGTCCTGGCTACAGACTACAACCAGAGTGAGTCCTCAACATCTGTTTGAAACCAGATGTGACTCTTTGCTTTTCAGTCCCAAGGGCTGACATTCACTCCCAGCCTCTCAAGGTGAATGACATTGTGGTAAGGCTAAGTCTCTATCTTCTCTCGCAGAGATGCACTGAAGAAGAGGCAGTACTTAGTAAGTAAACTTCTACCCAAGACCATCTCCTGCTGATCCCTTTGCACACTTTCCTCTTTACTCAGTCAAGTTCTAAGACTATGAGAGAGCCTGGGATCTAAGGGTGAGGCTGAGGAGGGGGTAGTAAGGAAGGCTAGAGATGTATGAACTGAGATAACACCCCTTTGGAGACAAAATACAGACAAATTTGGAAATTGGAAAGAAAGCTGGAAAGGCAGAGACATAGAAGAAAATAAGAAAAAGAGGAAGCATGCCTTTTTAAATCTTTACTATATTGAGAAAAAGAATGCTTATATATATGACAATATCTTAATGTTCACAGGGAAATATATAAATCAGTGCAAAATAATGTGGCTGCAGAGGACCATACAGGGAATTGCTCAGTGATCATAGGTTGGTGGTAGACCACGGGAAGTATATTACCATTGCTACTGTTAAGCAATCTGCTGCTGCTGCTAAGTCACTTCAGTCGTGTCCGACTCTGTGTGACCCCATAGACGGCAGCCCACCAGGCTCCCCCGTCCCTGGGATTCTCCAGGCAAGAATACTGGAGTGGGTTGCCATTTCCTTCTCCAATGCATGAAAGAGAAAAGTGAAAGTGAAGTCGCTCAGTCTGTCCGACTGTTAGCGACCCCATGGACTGCAGCCCACCAGGCTCCTCCGTCCATTGGATTTTCCAGGCAAGAGTACTGGGGTGGGGTGCCATTGCCTTCCCCGGTCTATCTCTCTATGCTGCTGCTGCTGCTGCTGCTGCTGCTAAGTCACTTCAGTTGTGCCCGACTCTGTGTGACCCCATAGACGGCAGCCTACCAGGCTCCCCCATCCCTGGGATTCTCCAGGCAAGAATACTGGAGTGGATTGCCATTTCCTTCTCCAATGCATGAAAGAGAAAAGTGAAAGTGAAGTCGCTCAGTCTGTCCGACTGTTAGCGACCCCATGGACTGCAGCCCACCAGGCTCCTCCGTCCACTGGATTTTCCAGGCAAGAGTACTGGGGTGGGGTGCCATTGCCTTCCCCGGTTAAGCAATCTAGTTGTATAATTTTTTTTTTTTTTGAGGCATAATCTGGATGTTGCCCTTCAAGATTTCTGCTACTGTGATTTCTACATATTTAACATATTGCCAGTTCACCATATTTTTCTCTTTAAAGTATATGTTTGTATATCAAAGTCCTCTTCCTTGAACTGACGTACAATTTATCCACTCTTGCTTTCCATTGGAGTAACTGGAAAAGTGTTGGTACATGCAGCCATACGAAGTGGCAGGCATGAGGAGAGGCCTAAACCAGAAATGTCCAATAGTTCAGGTAGTGCCAACTGTGATATCCCTGTTTTATTTGTCACCCTAGAGTATGCCAAGAAATAGTGTGCTCAGTTCGGTGTTGGTAGAGGCTATTATGAACTGAATGTTGCTGTTCACTTCCCCTCCCTTCATATGCTGAAATACCGACCCCAATACGATGGTATTAGAGGGGGTGGGGGTGGGGGTTGTGTGCTATGAGTGGTGAGTAGGTCATGAGGGTGGAGTCTTCATAAATTACACCGGTCCCTCTTGCTCTCTTTCTGCCATATAAAGGACTTCCCAGGTGGCGCAGTGGTAAAAGAGTCTGTCTGCCCATACAGGAGATGTGGTTTCGATCTTTGGGTCAAGAAGTCCCTGGAGAAGCGAATGGCAGCCCACTCTAGTGTTCTTGCCTGGGAAATCCCATGGACGGGTGGCAGTCCACGGGGTTGCAAAGAGTCAAACACCATGGAGCAAATGAGCACAAACACAAGGAGACAATGAGGAGTTTGCAGTCTGCAAGCCGGAAGAGTGTCAGCACCAGAGTATGGCCATGTGGCGCCCGAATCTCAGCCCTCCAGGCTTCAGATCTGTGAGAAGCAGATTTCTGTCATTCATATGCCATCCTGTCTCTTGCATTTTGTTGTAGAAGCCAGGACTAACTTGGACAGAGATCCACTATCAAATGTCTCAGTCAGTATTTCTACAAATGCTGCAAGAACTTGTACAACCTTTTGATCTAGTCAGCTCCTTGGCACATTTTGGCAAGCCAGTTAATTCTCTTTATTTTCTTTGTCATAGAAGCATTAAGACTCTTTTTCAGGGCATTGCTATTCAAAACTTAGTTCTATGAGTAAGTGTGATCATTTTTCTTACCGATGGCATTATTTTAACTCTTACTTTTCATGAGAAACAGATGGAGAAACTGAACTATTATGGTCATAGATCCTGGTTTCAAGAGGTTGCAGCTTTAATTTCCTTACCAGACCACATTAGTGGTCTTTTTTTTTTTTTAATCATTATTATTATCTACATCCATTCACTCAACAAATTCTTCCCGAGTACCTACTATATGTCAGACACTGAGGGTGTATACAAGGTTTTATTGGGCTTTGTAACAATAGGTCCTACCTTAAGATCAGCCAAGAAGACAAAAAACAAGAGTACAGATATAAAGATACTAATTTTCAAGACGTCAGAGTACATGCAAGCAGTATCTGTCATATTATAAATGTGATTGGCTTCACCTTCAGGGCAAAGGTATATGAGATGACCATCTTATTGTATTACTTTTTGTAATAAAGGGATTTTAAAATTTGAAACCATGCTGCAGTTTGCTTGTTTAGCTTGCAAGCATGAAGGAGGCTGGGCTGTTTGCTTAAGGAGTTATGCTGGACATGTTGAAATCAAGTTCTAACATATATTGTCCTCTCCAGTATTACTTTATCTGGTCCATAATAAGAAGAGAACAGAGGCTTTTACAAATTACATTTGAGTGTGATAATCTCATTTCAAAAGGGCTGTGGGTATGTGTTGCTGCATTGCTTCTGAATAAACTCAGATGCATGCTGATTGATTAAAATAGTTATAAGACTAACTTCTCCTTTAAGTTGAAAACAAAATCTCCATCTGTACATTTATTACAGTTACTATGTCAACTTGGCTTAGGGATAGCTGAGGAACTTCAAAGCTAGATATATGACATGTGTTAAAAAAATCTTTGGGCAGAATAGATATAGTCATTGAGGTAGAGTTCATCATCAGCTTGCCCAAGCCTGTGTCAGAGACCTTCAGAAGAATGGCTCATAATTTTCACAAATCATTTTGCTTCCAGAATGCTTTTGAGCTGGAAGGAGCTAAATATTCAGGCCATAACTTTAGAACTAAGTTCTCACCCTCTAAATGACCTTTAAAATGTGTTCTATCATGTTTCATCCCTGTTTATTTCTGATCCTTCTAAAAGTCTCACTTTCTTTCCCAACTATCTGTTATCACCTGGACTCTTTTCTACATATTGTTTCATACACCTCCTAATTTCTCTCTTCCCTCCAAAGTCCTTTCTCTGTATCCAGTTTATCTTTGGGCTCTTAAAATTCCTCACCTTCCCAAACACTATTATCCACCTGATATCCTAATATCTTAATTCCTCAATCTCCACAACCACAAATGCCTCTCATATTCTTGGCTTCATTTTCATCACTGTACTGGATATCAGTGCACTCAAGTCTATGCCCTCTCTCTACCTATAGCACATCTGTCTGCAAAACTTCCAGTTCACTCCATCCGTGTCACCTAACATGGTGAGAAAATCGTGAAAACAGTTTTCATGTAACAAACCTTCCTTATTTTCTTAATAAAGAAACTTTCCTATTTTTGAAGACAACTGCTCACTCCCATCTTTTGTCTTAATTTCCAGTTAATTTGCTGCTCTTAATTTCCAGTTGACAGTGTGCTTCCTGTTTCACAGAGAAACCAAAATCTATTGAACAGAGTTCTGAAATCTCAGGATAGAACCTGAAAGTGGACCTTCATGTGAACCTATCTTCTCTTCGTCCCCCTTTTCATCATGGATTTGTTAACAGCAAATCTCTCCTCTTTTTCACAAGATCTTATTTCTTTTCTAAACCTTCCAACTCCCTTTCTGGGGGCTTCCTTGATGGCTCAGCAATAAAGAATCCACCTGCAGTGCAGGAGACATGGGAGTTGCAGGTTTGACCCCTGGTTTGGGAAGCTTCCCTGGAGGAGGAAATGGCAACCCACTCCAGTATTCTTCCCCTGGAAATGTTTGAAAAATCTAGAACTAAAAAATATAATAATTGCAATGAAAAATTCACTGGGTGGATTTAATAGCAGATAGAAGAGGGTAGAACAGGAAGTCTGTGAAACTGAATGTCATAAAAAACATTCAGTCTGGAGAACATAGAGAAAAAAGACTGAGGTGAAATGAACACAGCCTTGGCGGCCTATCAAACCATGTGATTGGAGTCTAAGAAAAGAAAGAATATGTGGTATAATAAGTATTTGAAGAAGTATTGGCCTCAATTCCACAAATTTGATTTTTAAAAATATTCAAGAAACTCAGTGGTCCCCAGCAGAATAAACACAAAGCAAACCACACTTAGGCACATGACGATCAAGCTGCTGAAATCCAAAGATAAAGAGATAATCCTGAAAGGAGCCAGAGAAAGATGTCACATTACAGAGGAGAGTGATGATATGACTGGTGACTGACTCCCTGTCAAAACCAATGGAGCGAAAGTGGCTCAGTCACGTCCGACCCTTCGTGACTCCCGTGGACTGTAGCCCGCCAGGCCTCTCTTTCTGTGAGAAGCTCCAGGCAAGAATGCTGGAGTGGGTGGCTTTGCCTCCCTCCAGGGGATCTTCCTGACCTAGGGATGTAACCCATGTCTCCTGCATTGCAGGTGGATTCTTTACAGTCTGAGCCACAGGGAAGCCCAAAAACAATGACAAAACCCAAGACAACAGAGACCAAACAACATGAAGTCAGAGAAAAAGCAAATGTCTCTGTTCTGTATTTTATATATACCGATTTAAAAAATGAAGGTGGAATAAAGACTTTTTCAGATAAATGAAAGAATATGTAGCCAGCAAAACTGTATCAAAAAAAAAAAAAAAGCGAAATGCTTCAGGTTGAGAAATGAAAGCATGTGGAAACCTGGATCTACAGGAGTGAGAAGCACACAACACAGTAAATGTGTAAATATAACATCTGACCCTTTAGAACAAAAATGGTAACACTTTACAGTGGAGTTTATGATTAATGTAAGAGACGGGACAGCAGTGGCACAAAAGACGAGGGCGCAAGCAAAGCGAAAGTATACCGTTACAAAGCTTGAGATTTTCCAGTGGGAAACAGCAAGTGTGAAGCAGTTTAAAGGTGAAATGTGAAATGATAAATACCAACTCTAATGAGCAGTGACGATTGACAAGCTGGGTTCTAAGCTCTCTCCTAGGCGGTTTGATCTATTTCCAAAGCTTTGAAAGTCATCTCTATGTTGGTGCATCTCAAATGTGTAATTCTACTTCAGATCCCTCCTCTCCCACCTAAAATCATATTTCCAGTTGTGTACTTGACATAAGGCTCAATGGCATTTTTTTTAAAATGGAAATTTTGATTTACTCCCTTTCCTCCAACCTATTCTTTCTTTAGTCTTTTCTCTCAGTAAATGACACCACCATTCACACAGCTCAAACCAGAAAGGAGGAGTCATTGTGGTTCCTCCTTTTCCCTCATTCTTTCTGATCTATCACATCAGTAAGCCTTGTTATATCTCTAAAACATATTTCACCACTACCACCAATCTAGGGCAATCCCCATCTAAGCTTCTCCCTAGACACCCCATTTCTACTCAAGTACTCATAGTGTGAATGGTCTTTTAAAAATGCCAACAGAGTTTAACACACCTTTGCTTAAATCACTTAAACAACTTCCTGTGACCCCAGGAATAAAATTCATACTTCTACCACAACCTGAATCGCCCCTGCTTCCCTCTCTTATTACTTACCACACTCAAGTCACTCTCTCCTGCTTGTTTCTCACTCCCAGGGCTGGGGCCAGTGTGAGGCGAATGACTCACAAAACATAAAAATGTTAAAGACAGGACCAGTGTCAATGTTATGCTAAGCTGTACTGGAGCTTGAGGCAAAAGGAAAAGTCAATAATACTACACATCTTTCTTTGAAAGATTGATAGTTCGTTATCACAGATGGATTCATTTTTACTTTAATTTTATAAATTTTGCATTAAAATATTACTTTTTTATTTTCGGGCACCCCTTTGAATTTTACAACCTAGGTGGATGCCCCCTCCTAATTAATCCCTTCCCTGCTCAGACCACCAAGTTCATTTCTGCTTCATAATCTTTGCTCATCCTTTTGCCTTTGCAAGGAATCAACCATCCACCAGCTCACTGCAGGTATGGTTCCTTCTTGTCCTTAGATCTCAGCCTCAATGATACCTCCTTAGGGAAGGTGATCATCCTAGCTCAACAACAACCCCACCTGGCCCCTATTTATTATGGATAGCACTCTTTTTTCTTTTAAGGGGTTTTCACAAGCAATAATCATTTGGTTTGCTTATCTGTTTACCTGTCTATTATCTATCTTTCCCACTAGCCTATTCTCCAGCTGAGGTAAGGAGTCCAGCGTTATTCTCAGATCATAGGAACATTCAATACACACTTTGGGGGAGTCCAGCGTTATTCTCAGATCATAGGAACATTCAATACACACTTTGGGGGGAGCTATTTGGTTTATTGCTACATCTTCAACATTTAAAAGAGTTTCTGGTATATAAACGGCACTTAATAAATATTTGCTAAACAAATAAGTGAAATCAATCTTGAAAGGATACACCATACCCTCACACTGTCCTGGGACAGATCCTTCTTACAGACCATTTCAGTGGGAATTCCTGGGTGACTTCAATACATACTTTTAAATACCCACTTTTAAAATAAATTAATGAATAGGCTGAACTTGTGTCGAATAATGTTCAGCCCTTCTCTTCCTGGCCATTGCTTTTTCTTCTATTGTGATCTCCCTGTTTAGCCTATGAGAGAATGAGGTCTTCCTGAAACAAATACCCTTGGAGTTTTCTCTAAACAAAACAAAACAGAGAGAGGTTACATGAAAACCAAAATATAATAGTTGGGGGACGGTGGATGAAAATCCTCTTAGGTCTGCCTCAAATTTTTATTTGTTTAGGATTTATGAATTAGTAATTATTCCCATGATTGCACAAAAGCTTATAGTTAGAGCTGCTGAATCCAATTAACTGCTGAGGCTATTCGGTGCATTCAGTGATTCTTTTTTTGTTTTTAAATTCAACCATAGGAAGAAACTCTTATTAAAATTTCAATATAGAGAACTTGGCTTCTAGGTTTTTCCTCTATGTTTCTAAGATAATAATTCTACCAGTGGTTTTATTCATTTAATAAATATTTATTGAATGCCTACTGTATTGCAGGCAGCACTTTCAGGGCTGGGCAAACAGCAAGGAACAAGTCAGTCTTCACTTTATGGAATTTACCTTCCGGCACAGGGAGACAGTGTGGAATCCAGGAAGAGATACTGTTAGGAAGGAAACTACGAAAGCACAAGGGAATGAAGGGGAGTGCAATGGGTGTGAGTAATTGAGGGGACCTTCTTTAAGGATGTGTGTGTGTGTGTGGGGGGGTAGTTGCTTCAGTTGTGTCTGACTCTTTGCAGTGGTATGGACTGTAGCCTGCTGGGCTCCTCTGTCCAAGACAAGAATACTGGAGTCGGTTGCCATGCCTCTTCCAGGGGATCCTCGTAACCTAAGGATCAAACCTGCATCTCCTGAATTGGCAGGCGGGTTCTTTACCAATAGTGTCACCTGCAAAGCCCACTTTAAGAACAGGGTTCAGTAAAGGCCTCTTTGGGAGTGTGCCATCTGTGTAGAGGCCGTCGATGTGTTTTGCCTTGAAGTGTTTGTCTTGCTCTGTCTTATATTGTATTCCAGTTCATCATCGGTTGGATTCTCCAGGAGGAGATGCTGAAACAGACTTTGGGATGCATGATGTTAATTAGGGTTCAACATCCATGAAAGGAAGAGAAAGGGGAGCAGGACTGGACAGAGGAGGCGACTGAAGCGTCATGATGCCTCACCTAAACTGTGTCAGCACACAGGCTTTCTCAAAACAGATTTCCTGCTTATAGCTTTATTCATCTGAAAGTTCAAATAATCAATACACTGTTAAGTGAATCATTGAATAAATATTGAATAAACATCAACTAGACACTAAGCACTCTGGTAGGGACTGGAGAGGAATGAGAAGCACATGTTCTGCCTTCCTGTCTGGAGTGATGGATGTGCATGTGAATAATTTTAAATTAATGTGGAAACTGCACTTAAAGGGGCTCTTGCAGTGCAGCAGAGGGCATGGTTAAGTGATCCACCCGGAAGTGCATTTTACAGCTAACCAAACTGGCAAGCTCAGTGGTATGCAGGCTTCCTCAAAAATCAAGTATTCTACTGGAACACTATTCAGGTTATATTTTGGAAGAGGCAGAAAGCTGATAAACCCTGCCCTCAGAATCTCCCAGATCTAGAACATCTTTTCTATACCTTATCAGTCAGGACTCTGGGGTTTCAGCTGATGGGTTTTTGGAACATTTGAACAAATAGTGAATAAAGTCTTTCAGTTAAGAGATTAGATCCTATATTACTTTTTCACTTAAGCTCTCACAGTTACAGCCACACACAATCCATAGATACACAATTTGCCTACCCTAGGACATGTCTCTGTGAAGAAGCAATATGCGGATGCTTGGAAGGTATTTATATATTGCAACACAGTATGCGTAATCTCTTTGTATTCAAGTGAAGTCTAAAAAGTCTGTTCAACAGGACCAAGGAGACAGTTCTTTCGAACTTAAAATGAAAGAAATCTAGGAATCCTAAAGAAATGAAGAAAGTGAAATAAGAAGTTGAGTAAAAATAAACTTATCNGGGGGGGTAGTTGCTTCAGTTGTGTCTGACTCTTTGCAGTGGTATGGACTGTAGCCTGCTGGGCTCCTCTGTCCAAGACAAGAATACTGGAGTTGGTTGCCATGCCCTCTTCCAGGGGATCCTCCCAACCTAAGGATCAAACCTGCATCTCCTGAATTGGCAGGCGGGTTCTTTACCAATAGTGTCACCTGCAAAGCCCACTTTAAGAACAGGGTTCAGTAAAGGCCTCTTTGGGAGTGTGCCATCTGTGTAGAGGCCGTCGATGTGTTTTGCCTTGAAGTGTTTGTCTTGCTCTGTCTTATATTGTATTCCAGTTCATCATCGGTTGGATTCTCCAGGAGGAGATGCTGAAACAGACTTTGGGATGCATGATGTTAATTAGGGTTCAACATCCATGAAAGGAAGAGAAAGGGGAGCAGGACTGGACAGAGGAGGCGACTGAAGCGTCATGATGCCTCACCTAAACTGTGTCAGCACACAGGCTTTCTCAAAACAGATTTCCTGCTTATAGCTTTATTCATCTGAAAGTTCAAATAATCAATACACTGTTAAGTGAATCATTGAATAAATATTGAATAAACATCAACTAGACACTAAGCACTCTGGTAGGGACTGGAGAGGAATGAGAAGCACATGTTCTGCCTTCCTGTCTGGAGTGATGGATGTGCATGTGAATAATTTTAAATTAATGTGGAAACTGCACTTAAAGGGGCTCTTGCAGTGCAGCAGAGGGCATGGTTAAGTGATCCACCCGGAAGTGCATTTTACAGCTAACCAAACTGGCAAGCTCAGTGGTATGCAGGCTTCCTCAAAAATCAAGTATTCTACTGGAACACTATTCAGGTTATATTTTGGAAGAGGCAGAAAGCTGATAAACCCTGCCCTCAGAATCTCCCAGATCTAGAACATCTTTTCTATACCTTATCAGTCAGGACTCTGGGGTTTCAGCTGATGGGTTTTTGGAACATTTGAACAAATAGTGAATAAAGTCTTTCAGTTAAGAGATTAGATCCTATATTACTTTTTCACTTAAGCTCTCACAGTTACAGCCACACACAATCCATAGATACACAATTTGCCTACCCTAGGACATGTCTCTGTGAAGAAGCAATATGCGGATGCTTGGAAGGTATTTATATATTGCAACACAGTATGCGTAATCTCTTTGTATTCAAGTGAAGTCTAAAAAGTCTGTTCAACAGGACCAAGGAGACAGTTCTTTCGAACTTAAAATGAAAGAAATCTAGGAATCCTAAAGAAATGAAGAAAGTGAAATAAGAAGTTGAGTAAAAATAAACTTATCGAAGGGAACTGCGTAAAATTTGCATTTATAAAAGTCCAGAAGCTTTGTTTTAGAATCAGAATATATCAAGGCCTCCCTGGTGGTCCAGTGTTGAAGAATCTGCCTGCCAGTGCCGGGGTCCTGGGTTTGATCCCTGGTCCAGGAAGATGCCGCGTGCTGCAGAGCGACTAAGACCATGTGCCACAACTACTGAGCCTGCATGCTGCAACCACTGAAGCCCTCAAGCCTGGGGCCCACGCTCCGCAGCAAGAGAAACCATCACAATGAGAGGCCTGTGCGACACAACTAGAGAGTTGCCCCACTCACTGCAACTAGGGAAAACCCGCACACAGTGACAAGGACCCAGTGCAGCCAAAATAAACACACAAATCTTTAAAAAAGGGGTATGTCAACAATGTACCTATTGTGACTGTTAGTTTCCTAAGCGTCTATTTTTCTTCATGCAAATAAAGTACACGTTGAAGACTTCTGGAATCCTTGAAAAATAAAAATATAAATACTACTCTGGTGGCTCAGAGGTTAAAGCGTCTGCCTGCAGTGCAGGAGACCTGGGTTCGATCCCTGGGTCGGGAAGATCTCCTGGAGAAGGAAATGGCAACCCACTCCAGTATTCTTGCCTGGAGAATCCCATGGAGGGAGGAGCCTGGTGGGCTACAGTCCACGGGGTCGCAAAGAGTCGGACACGACTGAGCGACTTCCCTTTCACTTTCACTCCTAATTTACAACCAAGAATAGCTATTCTTGTGTTACAATCTTATTTCTGTGCTGCTGCTGCTGCTAAATCGCTTCAGTCGTGTCCGACTCTGTGCGTCCGCATAGACGGCAGCCCACCAGGCTCCGCCGTCCCTGGGATTCTCCAGACAAGAACACTGGAGTGGGTTGCCATTTCCTTCTCCAGTGCATGAAAGTGAAAAGTGAAAGGGAAGTCGCTCAGTCGTGTCCGACTCTTAGCGGCTCCATGGACTGCAGCCCACCAGGCTCCTCCGCCCATGGGATTTTCCAGGCAAGAGGACTGGAGTGGGGTGCCATCGCCTTCTCCATTTCTGTGCTAATTAATTTCATTTAATTCTTAAAAGCTGAGCATATTTTAAAGCCACTACATAATGCAGAGGTGAAAAGAGAACTCCAATTCTGGAATGGCAGTATCACAAAAAAGCAGGGAAACTATTTCAGACCATGAGTTTGAACAGTGACTTGACTGTGAAGGTCTTATATTAAATTTTGGCACTGTCTGGCTCAAGCCACAGCAGTCTATTTCAGGCTTTAATCCTATAGAGGACGATTTCTATTCAGAAGAGGACAGTGTGAACTTGAGTACTGAGAACAGCTGGACTGATTTAGGCGGTTTTGTTTTTAATATAAGAGTGCAGAGACAGTTCAGGAACAAAAACCTAGTTATTAGAATTGTGTTATTTTCTGATTCTTTTCCTCCTCAGGGGCCATTCTGAGTTGAAGGCATGCCTTTACTGAGAACCCCATTGAGCTAACTACTGCCTGGGAAGCTTGAGGCAAATCAGCCATAGTTTGATGAGGTTGGTCCTCAGACTAAAATAGTATGCCTGTTTGCCAAGCAATATACAATTGTAGGCTAGATGAATGGCACAGGTTTCAAAACATAACATGTTCAAAAGCAGAACATGTTCCTGTGGCTTTTTGAGACCATTATTGAAGAAGAAATATTTTACCTGCAAGTCTGACTGTTTGTCAACCTTTTCATATGCCTGGACAGGATCCTAAGAATGCTTTTTACACCTGTGCCTTTCTTAAGATGGCATGTTGATATGTGATCTTTGCACAAGATGTAGTGAACTTAGGGTTCACTCTGAGACCATAGCAGGAGACTGTGACAAGTTCACTTTGCAAGGTACTGAATTCCTTTTATCAGACAGGTACAAAACTACCTCTTTCACCCTTTAATGGCAATGATTTAAATCCAGAAATAACTTTTTCTGCAAAGCACTTTTCTAATATCTTTGCTTATGTCATCATTTCTTTTTTGTTGAATGAAAAAAGTCCACCATAAAGGGGATTACTAAAGAGTCAGGGTTGCCCTTATTCATCCCTTATATGGAGAATAGAATTTTTTTAATTTTTAAGTTGATTTTTTGGTTTGTTTTTGAACAATTCAATGTGGACCATAAAAATAATAATGAAACACTAAAGATTTGGTTACAAATAGACTAGATTGATTACAGTACATACAGTACCAGGTCACTAGGTGCCCAATATGCTACTGGAGATCAGTGGAGAAATAACTCCAGAAAGAATGAAGGGATGGAGCCAAAGCAAAAACAATACCCAGTTGTGCACGTGACTGGTTATAGAAGCAAGATCCGATGCTGTAAAGAGCAATATTGCATAAAAACCTGGAATGTCAGTCAGGTCCATGAATCAAGGCAAATTGGAAGTGGTCAAACAAGAGATGGCAAGGGTGAACGTCGACATTCTAGGAATCAGCGAACTAAAAAGGACTGGAATGGGTGAATTTAACTCAGATGACCATTATATCTACTACTG
>SJYX01018115.1:84286-123202 GCA_006410675.1 Oreotragus oreotragus
GCCTGGCGTGCTGCGATTCATGGGGTTGCAAAGAGTCGGACACTACTGAGTGACTGAACTGAACCAAACTGATTACTTGCTCTGACCATTGGGTACTTAGGTGTTTGCTTTAAAAATCTTAACCAGTACATGTTTGATATATATTACATATAAAAGGAAATCTCAGCACAAGGTAGCTGATAGCATACTGATACATCATTATAGCTTCTAACAGAATGGCTTTTACATACTGCTTTACAAAGTGCCATTCTGAAAACATCCTATCAAGTTTAAAGGCAGAAGAGATAATGATAAAATTGTGCAAAACCTGACCTAGTTCTCATTTTATCACTTTTCCATAGCTTAGATATGAAGCCTGTGATTAAACATAACAGCGTAAAATGGGATGTGTGACACTTAAAAGGAAAAAAAATTCTAAGGGCCCTAATTCATTTCGTCTTTTTAGTGAATTGCTTATTCTTTATAAACATTATACAAATGCCAGAGTATGGTAAATCATGGAGTTCCTGGTATACCAAACTTAGATCTGCTCAGTCTCAATTGCTTTATCAGATATGTGTTTTATTTTTTTACCTGATAGAACAAGTTGCTAGAAATCTGTGCTGCAACCCCAGAATAACCCATCAACGTTATGTAGAGTTGAGTGGACTCTCTGGTAAAATGGAAGACAGTTAACTATAACTAAGCATCATAACATTCCTTATGTAAATCCTTAAAGTTTCATTTTATATTCTGTTAAACACTCACAATTTAAGGATCATGTTTTTGGCTGATCAAAGTATATCTTTTATTTCATCATTTCCTATTGCATCTTCACTGAACTTGGTAAGAATGCACTGCTTCATCTGCTTTCTATTCTTAATTCATGGAACTCATATAAAACAGTGCCTTATGTTTTATAATTAGTATTTCTTTTCTTCTTGTGGTTCTTATGCATTATGTATTTTAGGTTTTGCATAGTATAATACACGTTATGAAATATGGTATGTTACATACCCATCTGTGCAGGGTACTGGGAATACATGATAAATGGTATGCATGAGGCTTTGTCTTTCTGAGGTCAAGGCAAAACTAGGCACTGAATTTAAAAGAATAGAATGTTGATAATTCAGTAAAGAATATCAAACATAAAAAACATGAAGAGACCTGTGGAGTTACCTTGACTTTCAGGGTTTAATGTTTAAATTAATGAAGTTAATATTTAAATATGCAAGCAATGCTCAACTCTGAGGGTACAGCTGATATTAAAGCTCTAGAGGGAGCAATGGTTTGGGCATACTCACCAGAGGACCAGAGAGGCTAAAACTAGTTATTAAGGGAGATAAGACTAAGAAATGAGAATGCCGGAATCGGCAAGAGCCAGAGGACAAGAGTCTTGTTGCTGTAATCCACTGGGGAGTTGTCAGCCTGGCAAACTAGGATGGACCTCTGAGTTAAATGAAAGGTTTGAGAAATTCCCAATGGTGTCGCTTCTTCCTTTTGTCTCTAGCCTGTGAAGATAATCTGTGCTGCTTCTCTTATTTTTCTGGCCTCGGACAACATGAACTAGTTTAGTACCTTTACTGTGCAATTAATTGTATGCTGCCTGCACTAGAGCTTCCTTGATGGCAGAAGCAGGAAGCCTGGGTTCAATCCCTGGGTCAGGAATATCCCCTGAAGTAGAAAATGGAAACCCATTTCAGTATTCTTGCCTGAAAATTCCCATGGACAGTCCAAAGGGTCACAAAGAGTCAGGCATGAATGAGCATGCACTTACCTGCACTAAGTTTAAGAATCAGTTGATTTGAGATGTATGTATGCTACTCAATACCCTTGGAAATCTCTTCAGTCTCTCATAAAGCACAGTACACTAGTTTGCTCTTTCATAAGTCCTATATATCTCAAAAGCTTGAGAACCACTTTGACAACTAATCTAAAAGAACCAAGGGAAAGTCTATATGCAAATGTCTGGACATTCCAACTGTTCAGTCTTTAATAGACTTGCCAAATCTCTGAAGAGTAGATATTCCTCATCTTGCTTGCAGGGTTTGTCACATCCAAATGTGTATTAAAGAAAATGGAGGCGTCCTATTGGATGGTTTAGGTTCTATAATCAGAGTAAAATGCAAATATATAGATGAGGTTTACATACCATTCTTACTCCCTGTTTTGACCCTCCTTGTGTCTAACTGCCAAGTGGAAAATTAACTCCAACTTCTGGCTTTCTTGATAGCTTTATTTCCAACATGACACTGATCTCTGACGTTTCAGACAGATCTGCTGTTGCTTCACTCCTGACTCTCTCACTTGTATCTTTACCTTTTCATGATTACTTTTCCTTGGCTTTCAAGTAAATCTTTAGACGCTGTCTCTCTGAAGGTTACTGCAAGTTATCTTGCCTTCTCTTTACCATCAAATTCAGCAGAAGTGTAATTTCTGTGCACTGATCTACTTCTTCAGCTGCACCGAATACAAACTGCCCTTGGCTACACTACTGCACTGAAACTTGATTTTCATTCTTATGAGTGATTTCCTAAATTTCTATTCTAAAGATCCATTCTTAAGCCTCCTCCTATATGACCTCTTGGAAAACTTTTGTACTGTTTTCCTGTGCTTCCTTCTCAAAACTTCTGTCTTAAGTTTCAGGATGCTATTTAAATTTATCTCCCATCTAACTGGTTGTTTTCTCTTGTCTCTTTCACCTGCTCACTCCTCCAGTGTGGATGTTCTCCAGGCTCAACACTCAGCCTGCATGTTTATCTCATAATTCTCCATGCTCCTGCTTTATGATTCCACCACTGCCATCTCCAACAAAATCTCTTTTCAAATGACACCCAAATCCTTACTTTCAATCTATAGAGTTTCTATAACCAAATAAAATGCACATTGGTTAGCTCTTCCTAAATACTAAATCTTCTACAAGTCTATAATATTTAATATTACAAATATTAGATAATACTATAATCGATTCAAGGAGTAAGTCTAAAATTAAAAGTGTTATCTTTCTCTGAAAACCCACCCACCTTCTGTATTTTGTATATGGTATAATGCCACCACCATGTATACACCCACCCAAGCAAAAATCTCCAGATCAACTTTTTATTATTACTTCTCTTCCACCCCTTCATTCAATAGAACAGCAATCCCTGATGTATCTGTCTCTACTACTTTCAAATCCAGTCTGTTTCTCTTTTTTCCTAATCCTACTTATGAAAATTTATATTTAATTCTTAGATTATTTCAATATATTCCTGGATAGTTTTTTTTTTCTATTCTTTCCTTTTCTATTCTCAGTTTCTGTTCAAAGTTACCTTTCTAAAAATGACATACACTTGGAAATTCTACCTGCTTAAAAAAATGATGGTTCTTCCCTATTCTCAGTGCCTGATAGTTTAGTCAGTTTGCAGTTACAGCCCAGTTGTTATTCTGACTTCTTTTCCTATAATTCTCATGTCAAATCCTAGTCTCTAGCCTCTCAGGTATGTGTACGCTTTACCTAGCATGCCACAAAGATCCAAGTGAAAGAGAGGAAGGTTATCTCTTACTTTTGGAATTCTGATAAGTCATAGTTCATGACTTTGAAAATATTTTTCAAATATTTTTAAGCCTTATTCTGTTGGATTTCAGACTATATTTTGGACTATACATTTGCAATTAAATGTTGCTCAAATAGTTTTTTTTGAGAAGAATAAAAGGGGTTGGAGAAACTTTATCTTCTACTCTTTAATGAAATAGACTCTTTATTTCATTTCCTCTCTTCCTTCTAAGCCTTTCCCTTCTCTAGGGGATCTTCCCAACCCAGGGATTGAATTCAGGTCTCTCGCATTGCAGGCAAATTCTTTACCAGCTGAAACCCAATTAAATAAAAGGGGAGGGTAAATAATATTTTTAAAAGAGAAAGTGGAACATTTGCAATGAAGTCAACCTACTTAAAAGGAGAGTTCTATCAAATGAAACATTTATTTCTGAAATACATTATCACATTTATTTCTAAAACCATGTAATCTCACTTAGCAGCCTTTCTTTAACATTTACTTCTCTTCTCAGTCAGCATCACTACAAGATCATGTTTTCCAGCATCTACTCCTGAAATGTTCAAATACTCTCACGCAAAGCTATAAGACCTTTCAAAGAAAGCAATAGATCTATTCTGCTGAGTTCTTAATTTAAACCTCAATGATGATGATGACAGTACTTTCATAAAACTCTGAGGTATGAGCTTTGCTTCTGATTACCACTGTTCTTAAATTTTATTGAGCCAGTTACTTCTGGTATCTAAGGAGACAGCTAGGTACTTTCAGATGCTGCATTCACACTTTGAGGCTACCTTACCTGATAGCACCACAGTGAGCCATAAGCATTTACTGAGCCTGTAGACTGCATAGCCTATTCCCTTAGAATAGTTTCCTTCCTATGAAAGCCTGAGGCAGATGGTTTTGTGGCCAACAATACCATCTTACTCATTCCAGCTCATGTAAGTAAATTTCAAAATAGACTACAATATGCATAATGCACTTCCCTCATCACCAATAAGCATTAAAATAATAGACTCACAACTCTTGCTCATTTAAATACATGCTATATACTACTTTTATTCTATCCCAGTTCACTTTATTTCCAGAACTTCTCTCCTTGAGACATCTAGGAGACAACTCCTGTAATTGTCAGAAGAGAGGAAAAGGTATCAATGCCATTATCTTTTATTTTGCCAAACTCCGATGACTTCATAATTAAGTATGGCTTCATGAATCAGAATTATGGCTCCACTTTATGCAAAATATTCAATGAGACAATTTAAACTGTATCTTAGGTAGATCTCACAGTGTGACTGAAGTGATGAAGTTTTATCTGGGAGCTGCTTGGATCTTTATTTACTGTGACTGGAGGCACTTCCCCACATCTCTTTTACAAGTTTTCTTGGGGGAAAATCAGCCTCAGTAACTAGAAACTTGTGCTAGAAACTGAAAGCCAATCTACATTTCACCTTTGTGCCCAGGAAAACGGGCTTCCCTTGTGGCTCAGCTGGAAAAGAATCCACCTGCAATGCCGGAGACCTGGGTTTGAACCCTGGTTTGGGAAGATCCCTTGGAGAAAGGAAAGGATACCCACTCCAGTCTTCTGGCTTGGAGAATTCCAAGGTCTGAATAGTCCCTGGGGTTGCAAAGAGTCAGATACAACTGAGCGACTTTCACTTTCACTTGGGAAAACATGAGAAAGTGTTTTTATTTTCCATTTTATATGTTTGATAAATCACCCCCCAAAAGGCTACTGTAGGTCAAGATAATTAAGTGCCAGACAAATGGCCCTAAAAACAGATTTCCTTCACTTCCTTTATGTCACAATGAATGGAATTACCTCTCTTTTCTAGGACCAGAAATACAATTATCTGAGGAATTTCCCACACTTTTTTGTATACTAGAAGAATGAGATCCTAATGATTGGAATTTGGGGTTCTGTTTCAGAACAGTGAAGAGATTATTTGCCATTCTAGAATATTTTGTTCAAACTTTTTATGTAACACACAAAAGAAAATAAATATACACATGTAATAAGAGTTCTATATTGAGTTTAATAATGTTGGCAACTCATCCTTTTAATTATTTATTCATTCACCACCTACCCACAATTTCAAAATTGATATTTTCCAACCAGTTTATACAATACGACAAAGTTCCAAGAAAAAACAAAAATAATCTAAGACACCACAAGCTAGCAGTAATACTAGCAATATCTTTCACCTAGATGTAACTGAATGTATATGAGTTTCTCATTTGAGAATATAATAGAAAAATGCTCATCATCAAAATATATTTATGTAATACTATTATTTTAAGTTGAAATTAATAATGTGAGAAAACAATATATATATATATATATAAAGGGGATGAGTTATGATTTTAATATTGATTCCATGACTCCAGGATGAGTAAATCAAATAAGGTTAGTATTATATATTTTTCCTTCTCTTTATTTTTCTTTTTGCTAAAGCCTACAGTTCAATCTGTTTTGACCAATACATATACCTGTGTGGTAAAAAAAGTGAAAGTGTTAGGTGCTCAGTTGTATCCACCTCCTTTGACCCCATGGACTGCAGCTGTAGCCCACAAGGCTCCTCTGTCCATGGAATTCTCCAGGCAAGAATACTAGGGTGGGCTGTCATTTCCTTCTCCAGGAGATCTCAACCCAGGGATCGAACCTGGCCCTTCTGCATTGCAGGTGGATTCTTTACCATCTGAACCACCAGGGAAGCTCATACACTCATGTAACCTCAGCTCTGTTTAGGATGTGGACAGTGTTCATTAACACATAAAGATCTTTTATGGCCTGTCCTAGTCAATATCCTTTCATCCAACACAACAGCTGATCTGATTTCTACCACATAGTTTTGGCCATTTCAGAACAGAATACAAGTGGAAGCGTTAGTTGCTCAGTCATGTCCAACTCTTTGAGACCCCATGGACTGGGGCTTGCCAAGCTCTTCTGTCCATGAAATTCTCCAGGCAAGAATACTGGAGTGGGTTGCCATTTCCTTCTCTAATATAAGTGGAATCAAGCAGTAAATACTCTGCTATGTCTGAATTCTTTCGCTTAACATGTTTTGAAATTTACCCATGTAGCCACTCATTTCTTCTTCCTTTCCTAAATGCTTTCCACAATTGGGATAGCCATTCCCACATGGATGGCCCATTGTTTGGCAGTTTTTAATAAAGTTAAACATATGTGTACCTAATGACCAAGTTATTATATCTCCGTATATTTAAATGATGGGAAATAAAGCATATGTTCAGAAACTAATTATACAGAATAGCAGCTTTATTTATGACTATGTCATAATAGGTTACTGATTCTCAGGTGGTATCAGTTCTTTAGAAAAGCAAAATTATAGCAATGAACTATAAAATAAAAGTTTGCTACTTTTTCATTTGAGAGAATTTTAAATCTTCTGAATCTTGGTTTGGATTCTGTGATGTAATAGCAACCAACATTTTCTATCATCGTGTATCACTTTCATTTGTTTTATCAGTGGCACTGTCTATCATATAATCATGTTCTGTTCACCAAACAAATTGATGAACATAGAACATACTTTTATTTATTGGCATTTTAAGTGAAACTACCATGCATTTTCCTGTACATAAACCCATTTATATACCTCTGAATGATTTTTAAGAGATAACAATAGGAGCAGAATTTGCAATAAAAAGTAAAAACATATTTTACTAAAAATTGGTTGGGCACTATGGCCAAATTATTCTCAAAAAACCCCTACCAAATTATCCTTCAACTAGTAGACTATGGTCAGTATATCTCTCCCATTCTAATGACAGTCTGCATGTCGAATAGGCTTGTTAAGTAACTCCTATTTTCATCAATGAAAATAATATGTTGTTGAAAATTAAAATTCCTCCCTGTTCATACTGACTTAATATCTTATGTAAATCTTGATTATCTATTCATGCATGCCCTACTCATGCCCTTTGCACATATGTTTTCAAATATTTACTTTTTTATTTGGCTATGCCAAGTCATAGTTGTGGCATGCAGGATCTATAGTTGCAGCATATGGGATCCAGTTTCCTGACTAGGGATCAAACCTGGACCCTCTGCACTGACAATGTGGAGTCTTAGCTACTGGACCATTAGGGAAATGCCCCACTTCACACATTATTAGATGTTTAATAATTTATGTTAACACTAAATGTTCATGCCTTTTGTCTAGCTTTGCTTGATTTTAACATTTTTAAATGAAATAGCAATAATATATAGCTACAGTATTTCTATGAATATCTAACTTAAAATAGCATTATATTTTAAGAGTTATCCATTGATTTATTTGGGTATAGCTCATTGTTAATGGTGAATTTTATTCCACTGTATATATATGCCAAAATTAATATTTCATTCTATTACCTATAGTGTCTGAAGGAATTCCAATTTATATGTTTTTAAAAAATGCTACTACAAACTTTTTTTTTTTCATTTGAATTCTTTATTGCTCAGTGTGCATATTTCCCACCTACTTTCTTCCCACTGTTGATCTAAATTCCCGTAGATTTGTGGAGAGGAGAAGTGCATAGCATAGTTCTCAGGTGGCTCAGTGAGTCAAAAATCTCCCTGCAATTCAAGAGATGCAGCTTTGATCCCTGGATCAGGAAGATCCCCTGGAGGAGGGCATGACAATCAACTACAGTATACTTGCCTGAACAATCCCACGGACTGAGGAGCCTGTCAGGCTACAGTCATAGGGATGCAGAGTTGGACATGACTGAAGCGGCTGAGCACACGTACACAAGGAGGTAGAGGGAGTGCCTAAAAGCAAATATAAACAAATGGGATCTAATTAAAATTAAAAGCTTCTGCACAACAAAGGAAACTATAAGCAAAGTGAAAAGACAACCCTCTGAATGGGAGAAAATAATAGCAAATGAAGCAACTGACAAACAACTAATCTCAAAAATATACAAGCAACTTATACAGCTCAATTCCAGAAAAATAAACGACCCAATCAAAAAATGGGCCAAAGAACTAAATAGACATTTCTCCAAAGAAGNTTCTTCTCTTCTGATCTGGATCCTAGAGACAAGGTCTTGTCTCCCTAACTCCCTAAACTTGTCCTAACGCCTTCATTTTTCTGGACTTCTTCTTCATCCTCCCAATTTAATTAATTTTATTTTACTTGTAATAGAGAGTCTGATTTACATTGTCTTGTAGTTTTCCCCCTTTTAAAGTTTGTTAGAATCTGGGATTTTCAGAAGTGGACTTCAAAAGCTTAGCCTTTGCAAATGCAAAATATAAGCATTTTACCTCTGTCAGAAGTTTTGAAATATTCCTTTTGAAATTGATATTAAGAATTGATTCTGGGTTTCCCCTTGGCATTTCTTCTGATGCTTTCCTTCCCTGATATTCTAAGAGTGGTGTGTGCATAGTAACCTGAGATAGAAGCATCATGTTGGAAATGGTGTGGAAGGGACAACCTGTAGGTTAATTATTTATAATACTATGTACTCGAAATTATCTTGTTACTTATTTTGTATGTTTCACTCCACTCCATTGTAAACAAGAAGTATTCCATCAATTTATTCATTAAACTACCTCCATTATATCACCTGTCACTTACTCTAAGTCCAAATTTCATCAAAAAAAATTACTATAGTTGAATTATGTTTCTAAGTAGATCAGTTTTAATTTTGTCCATATCTAATTCTTGAAAATAGCTTGGGAAAAAGTGCCAAATTCAATAGAATTTTATTCAGTGCAGGCTAATAATTAGTTTATTAACTTAATTCAAACTGTCAGCTTTAGTGCACGATAGTTTGACAGAATTAGATGATGATCATATTGAGAGAAGGCCTCCATGCTCCATTCAAGTGAGTTCTTCTGGACCTGATGTTTCCCATTTTAGAAATTTATTATTTATCAATTCCATCTATTTAATAGATATAAGCCTATTCATATGTTCCATTCTTCTTGTATATATTTTGATAGGGTGCCTTTCAAGAAACTGCTCTATTTCATTTAGGTTATCAAATTTGCGGACATAGAATTGCTCATAATATTCTACTGAATATAATTTTAATTTCCATGAGTTCTATAGCAATGTTCCCTCTTTCATTTCTGATAATAGTAATTGATGTCCTCTCTCTGTTTTTCTTAGTTGGCCTGGCTAGATGGTCATCTATTTTTATTGACCTTTTCAAGAACTAGATTTTGGTTTTGTTTACTTTCTCTATTGATTTAAAATTTTCAATTTCATTGATTTCTGCTCTCTCCTTCAGCTTACTTTAGATTTAGTTTGCTCTTCTTTTTCTAGTTAAGTATGGTGGAAGCTTACATTATTAATTTTTAGATCTTTCTTCTGATACATACATTCAATAATATAGTTTTCAAAAGGCACTATTTTTACTGTATCCCATGAGTTTTAGTAAGTCATGCTTTCATTTTTATTGTCAAATATTTTTTAAAAATTCTTTTGAAATTTCTTCTTGAATCATATATTATTTAAAAGTGTGTTGTTTAATCAAGTATTTTTGTATTTTCCACCTATCTTTATTTTATTGTTTAGTAGTTCAATTTCATTGTGATCTGAGAACAGATATTATAATGTTTCTAACATGAGTCTGAGTGAACTCCGGGAGATGGTGATGAACAGGGAGGCCTGGCAAGCTGTGATTCATGGGGTCACAAAGAGTCGGACATGACTGAGTGACTGAACTGAACTGAACTGATCCAGTTTAATTCATTAAGATATAATTTATGTCCCAAAATATGGTCTGTCTTGATGAATATTCTTTTATGAGCTTGAGAAGAATATACATTCTCCTCTATGGGAAAAATGCTTCTTCATCTGACTTTTATCAGAATTTTAAAATTTGATTTTCTATGGTTCAATTATGATATGCCCCAGAGGTAGTTTTATTTTATTTTTTTTTACATTTATTCTGCTTTGTGTTTTCTGATCTGTAGTTTATTGTCAGAGATTATTTGGGAAAATTCTCAGTGCTATTATACCAAATATTTCTTTTTATCTTTCTTGCTTTAATTTATTTCCGACATTCCCATTAAGTGTATGTTATTCCTTTAGTAGTTGTCTCACAGTTCTTATATATTTTGTTTTCTTTTCTTCTCAGTCCTTTTTCTTTTTGACTTTCAGTTTTGACAGTTTATATTGAGATATCTTCAGGCTCAGAGATTCTTTCCTCAGCTGTGTTCAGTTTAATAAGCCCATTATTAATATTAATTACTAATAGCTATTAAGGAAATTTCAGTTATAATGGTTTTTATCTCTAACATTTCATCTCAGCTTTTTCTTAGAATTCTTATCTATCTGCTTACTTGCCCATCTGTTCTCGTATGCTGTCTACTTTTGCGCAAGAGCATTAGCATATGAATCATGGTTGTTTTAAATTTCCAGTTTGATAATTCCAACTCCGCTGGCATATCTAACTACATATGATGCTTGCTCTGTCTCTTCAAACTATTTTTTGATCTTTAGTTCGCCTTATACTTTTTCTTCATAATCAGACAAATAAACTGGGTAAAAGAACTGTTGTAATTGTGACTTAAGTAATGTGATAGCAATGGGTCAGGGATTCTGTGTTTCTGGAGTGTTAATTTCAGAAGTTCTTTTCTATACCCTCTCCTTCTTATCTGGGATGGGATGGCTAGAGTAGACTGGAATGGGTATTTTCTTTCTTCCATGTAGAGGGCTAGAGGGAGTTGGAACTGGATATATCCCTTGCTCTGCATGGAATGCCAGCATCAACTAAATTGTGTGTTTACTTTCGCTTATGTCAAAGCCTTTGACTCTATGGATCACAACAAACTGTGGAAAATTCTTAACGAGATGGAAACACCATCTGATCTGCCTCTTGAGAAATCTGTATGCCGGTCAAGAAGCAACAGTTAGAACTAGACATGGAACAACAGACTGGTTCTAAATCAGGAAAGGAGTACCACAAGGCTGTATATAGTCACCCTGCTTATGTAACTTGTATGCAGAGTACATCATAAGAAATGCTGGAATGAATGAAGTACAACCTGGAATCAAGACTTTTGGGAGAAATATCATATCTTAGAAATAACCTAAGATATGCAGATGACACCACACTTATGGCAGAAAGTGAAGAAGAACTAAAGAGCCTCTTAATGAAAGTAAAGGAGGAGAGTGAAAAAGATGACTTAAAACTCAACATTCAGAAAACAAAGATCATGGCATCTGGTCCCACTGCTTCATGGTAAATAGATGGGGAAACAATGGAAACAGTGACAGACCTTATTTTTTTTGGGGGGTGGGGGAGTCCAAAATCACTGCAAATGCGACTGCAGTTAAAGAAATGAAAAGACACTTGCTCCTTGGAAGAGAAGTTATGACCAACCTACCCAGCATATTAAAAAGAAGAGACTTTATTTTGCTGGCAAAGGTCTGTCTAGTCCAAGCTATAGTTTTTCCAGTAGTCATGTACAGATGTAAGAATTGGACTATAAAGAAAGTAGAGCACCAAAAAATTAATGCTTTTGAACTGTGGTGTTGAGAATACTCTTGAGAGTCCCTTGGGCTGCAAAGAGATATATCCAATCCATACCTAATGAAATCAATCCTGAATATTCACTGGAAGGACTGATGGCTGAAACACCAATACTTTGGCCACCTGATGTGAAGAACTGACTCATTTGAAAAGACCCTGATGCTGGGAAAGATTGTAGGTGGGAGGGGAAGAGGACGACAGAGTATGAGATGGTTGGATGGTATCACCGACTTGATGGACATGAGTTTGANCCAATACTTTGGCCACCTGATGTGAAGAACTGACTCATTTGAAAAGACCCTGATGCTGGGAAAGATTGTAGGTGGGAGGGGAAGAGGACGACAGAGTATGAGATGGTTGGATGGTATCACCGACTTGATGGACATGAGTTTGAGTAAACTCTGGGAGTTGGTGATGGACAGGGAGACCTGGTGTGCTGTAGTCCAGTGGGTTGCAAAGAGTTGGACAGGACTGAGCAACTGAACTGAGCTACAATCAGTTAGGCTCTAATAAAATACTACAGATTTGACTCTATTTAAATAGTTTCACCTGAGGATAGATTTAAGGAGCACAGAATGCCTTGGTATATTTCAAGATGTCTCCCTTCCCTCACCCCTGCAGGAAACATGAGGGAATTTTTATCTGATAATTATTCTGAGAAACTGGTAGCACTCTGGAGGTAAAACTTACAAACTCATGTGGGCTCCAGCAACCATTACTGGGTCCCTGTGGAACTGCTAATCTCTCAGAATTGTCTGTCCTGAACCTCCAGTAACCTCCTGTCCTCTGTCTCAGTAATTTTTGATTCTCTGTGTTTGCCTGTCTGTCCTTCCAATTTGGGAGATAATGATATGCCTTATGGTTTCACTTCCCTTCTTGATCTCTCAGGTACATTTTTCAGTTTGCTTAGATTTTTGGTTATTACTAAGATGTATTGGCAACTTTTATCAGAAATCAGAAGTCAAAAGTTGCTGAGGAGGATTTTTTAAAATCTTTTTTTGCTGCAGTAAAATTTTTGTCATTTATTTTTAATACCTTTTTTTCCCCTTTAGTGCTTTATTAGATCTGACTAGTATATGACCATAAATTCTTAAATTTGCTATAGAGAAGTCTATCAAATTTTTATATCTGTGTACTATTGACAAACTCTCTAAGACATGAAGATATTGCTCTATGTCACCTTCTATGATTTTTTCTGCTTTTAATATCGTGATTTACAATTCAACTTGAATCTATTTTTAAGTATGGGGTGGGACTCAAGTTTGGATAATATAATAAATATATTATTTGTTGATATCAGTTAAATTATCACCATTAATTAAAAAATGATTCATTTGTCACTTGTTCTATCATACTATAATTAAATATAAATATGCTGCTGCTACTGCTGCTAAGTTGCTTCACTTGTGTCCGACTCTGTGAGACCTCAGAGATGGCCGCCTACCAGGCTCCTCTGTCCCTGGGATTCTTCAGGCAAAAACACTGGAGTGGGTTGCCATTTCCCTCTGCAATGCATGAGAGTGAAAAGTGAAAGTGAAGTCCCTCAGTCATGTCCAACTCTTCGCAACCCCACGGACTGCAGCCCACCAGGCTCCTGGGTCCATGGGATTTTCCAGGCAAGAGTACTGGATTGGGATGCCATTGCCTTCTCCATAAATATAAATATATATGAGGATATATTGCTGGATTTTTTTTGTTTGATTTAATTGCTCATTGAGCCAATATCAAACTGTCTCAATCGTTGTATCTTTATAATATATTCTGAGATACTGTATAGAATACACTTTCTCTTCAAGGTTTTTGTCTGCTGCTGCTGCTAAGTCACTTCAGTCGTGTCCGACTCTGTGCGACCCCATAGACGGCAGCCCANAGGGAGACAAGACCTTGTCTCTAGGATCCAGATCAGAAGAGAAGAACAATAAATAATCATTTTTACTACAAACTTTTAATTCCACCTATTCCAGTGCTCAAGTGCAAAACATTCTCATTAGATGAGTTTATCTTCTCACCTTTTAATAGGATCTTTTAATGAAATAAGTCCCTGTTTTAATGCAGTTCTTTTTTGTTTGTGTGTGTGTGTTCATCATCACTATTTATTAGAGAAATGCAAATCAAAACTAAAGTGAAATATCACCTCACATCAGTAAGAGTGATTATCATCAACAAACCCACAAACAATAAATGCTGGAGACAGCATGGAAAAAGGGAACCCTTCCACATTCTTGGTAGGAATGTAAATTGATACAGCCCCCGCGGAACAGTATGGAACTCCCTTCTGTTCAGTTCAGTTCAGTCACTCAGGCGCGTCCGACTCTTTGCGACCCCATGAATCACAGCACGCCAGGCCTCCCTGTCCATCTCCAACTCCCGGAGTTCACTCAGACTCATTTCCATCGAGTCAGTGATGAGTTCTTTTTTCATCAAACTTTTATTTGTAGTTTGCATTTCTGTGCCATGTTCAAGAAACCTTCAATTGAAATTTCACTTCTTGTTAAGATATCTGCATATGCCATAACAGCAACATAGATCAACTAAATTTTTGGTAAGGGCACTGGAGGATATTGGAGGACTATGGCTATGAAAAAAAAATGTGAAGAAACTAACTTATGAAAAGGGAAGAGAATTTCCAAGTTGAGTCCTATTCAAGTCTGCTATTTAGTTCAAAAACTTCAGTAACCAATATGGTGATCCTGCTGTAATGATAGACATCTAGACTAATAACACAGAAAAAGATAGTTCATAAATAGAACCATAGATAGTAACAAGTTTTTGCCAAAGGTATCAGTACAGTTTAACAGGTGAAGTTCTTTTCCCATAAATGGTGCTAAAAAAATTGGATATCTATATAAAATTTTTTGAATCTACTCTTACTACCAAAAAGGTCCTACTCTGCATTTTTTAAAAAAACTAAAAAGTTAGAGATGGATCACAGAACTAAAAGTGAAGGCTAAACTTTGAAGGTTCATGAAGAAAATACAGGACAATTTCTTCATGACCTTGTGGCGAGCCACAAATTGCTGAGCAAAAGCAAGAAATGAATTAATCTAAAAGGGAAAATTTGTGAAGACAGAATTCATGACTGCAATATGCAAATAACCAATACATAACTGACATTTAATAAAAATAAAACATTTTGGTATGTCATACCCATTTGGTTAACAAAGTTAAAATATGATCATATATTTTGTTGGGTAGAGTATGAAAGAAAGAGTTTTTTCATGGAAATATAAATTGGGAAAACACTTGGGAGGAGAATTTGGTAATACATAGTAAAATTAAAGCTATGCATATAATCAGATCTAGCAAATTCACTTCTAGGTATACATGGTAACGGTACTTTTGTAAATGTGCACACAGTTTCAAGAAGGCTCAGGACACATGTTTGCAGCAGCGAAGATTTGGCAACAGTGAAAATATCTTTCAATTATAAAGGGATGAACTAATTGGCATTTATAGAACATGCCACTAACAAACAAATCCAAATATGTAATCTTTTTAAAGTGCATACAGAACATTACTAAAAGAGAACAAATTNGGCGTTACCAGATGTGTATAAGAGACAGGTGTTTTGAGTTCAATAAAATTTAAAGCACAATATATTAGAATTTAGGGATGCTGAAAAAGTGGTATTTAGGGAGAAATTTATAGATAAAATATAGATACTAGAAAAAACTTTTAAGTTATAATTTCCTCTTCTACCGTAAAAAAAAAAAAACAAGAAAAAAGAGCATATTAAAACCAAAGTAAGTAGAAGGAAGGGACTATCAAACTTCACAGTGGAAATCAAAGAAAAAGAACAAGAAAAACTATAGAGAATCAATACAAGAAAAAGTTGGTTCTTTGAGAGATCAATAAAATAGACAAACCTCTAGATCATGACTATGAACAATGAACAAAAGAAAAGGTACAAAATATCAATATCAGGAATGACAGGTATGAAATTACTACCAATTCCAGAGATATTAAAAGTATACTAAAACAACATTATAAACAAAACTATGCCAATAAAGTGGAGAACTTAAAGTTATGAATTTCTTAGAAAATGCAACTACCAAAACTCTCTTTATAAACAGGTAACTTAAACTTCAGGTCCAGATGTCTGCCCTGTAGAATTCTACTTATCATTTAAGGATAAAATATTAAAATTCTTCACCATCTCTTTCAGAAAAGTGAAGAAAAGGGACTATTACCTAAGTTATTCTATGTAGCATAACTGATATCTAAACTGGACAAAAACATTTACACAGAAATAATATCTGACAAATTCCTCTCATGAAAGTACATGCAATAATTCTAACCACAATTTCAGCAAATTCAATACAAAAATCTTTCAAAAATATACTTCATCATGATTGAGGATGATATTCTCCCCCAAATGCAAGGTTGTTACAGCATGGGAAAATCAGTCAATGCACTCACAATATGAACAACCTTAACAAAGAAAAATCGAAGAAACAAAAAAAGTCTCAAAAAAAAAGCATTTCACAAATTTCAATAATCACTCATGATCAAAAACAGACAGTTCTCAACAAAAGAGTGCATATCTACAAAATCTCTATAGCTAACATTATGCTTAATGGTGGTATGTTCATTCTAGTTAGGAAGATTTTCCCCACCTCCATGTTATGAATGACATCACCTACATTAATTTCAGTTTGAATAGTTTCATTTCCTATATTTAAGTCTCTTTTGAATTTATACTAGATCTACACTCTGATCTCTTTTGAATTTATACTAGAGTATAAAATAATGCATGATTCTTTTTCTTTACAAATATTATCAGACGTAACCATTTATTAAGGAGTTTATATTTTCTCTACTAATTTTACATGCCACCTTTGTTATGTTCTAAATTTCCATATGCACTTGGGTTTATTGCTGACTTTTCATTGTGCTGGATTGGATTGGTTGGTTATTTGTCCACCAATACCAACCACACTGTTGTAACTGTGTTTAAAATGTGTGTGTGTGTGTGTTAGTTGCTCAATCATGTCCAACTCTTTGTGACCGCATGGACTTACAGCCTGCCAGGCTCTCCTCTGCCCACGGGATTCTCCAGGCAAGAATACTGGAGTGGGTTGCCATGTCCTCCTCCAGGGGATCTTTCTGACCCAGGGATCAAGTCCACGTCTCCTGCATTACAGGTGGATACTTCACCATCTGAGCCACAGGGAAGCCCTATGACAGTTTTTTATAACTGGTGGCATCATGTACACACTGCTCTTCTTTTGCAGAATTTTCCTCATTATTCCTGCATTTTCTTATTTATCTATAAGAACTTTAAAATAAATAAGTTGATATTTTGAAAAAATATTTTAAGTAACAATTTGGTGTCAAGTGTTTTTTTTTTTTTTGCATTTATATTTGTCTATTAATTTATCTTATTTTTTGTTTAGTTAAAAGACCTTAGGAGTATCAGGTTATCCTAGGAACACATGTCATAAATGAGAGAAAAATGTTTCTTATGACACTATTATTCTAGGTATAGGTCAGTTTGAATCAAACTATTACATGAAAATTCAGGTACATGTCTTTGAAATTTGGGNAAGTAACAATTTGGTGTCAAGTGTTTTTTTTTTTTTTGCATTTATATTTGTCTATTAATTTATCTTATTTTTTGTTTAGTTAAAAGACCTTAGGAGTATCAGGTTATCCTAGGAACACATGTCATAAATGAGAGAAAAATGTTTCTTATGACACTATTATTCTAGGTATAGGTCAGTTTGAATCAAACTATTACATGAAAATTCAGGTACATGTCTTTGAAATTTGGGAACAGATTTTTTCAGATCTGTGTGGCTTATCTGTCTTTGATAAATCATTTTGCCCTTGAGATGAACAAGTGTCTAAATAATTGAGTCTGTAGATTTGTGCAAACTCTGGTTAAGGATTCTCTCAATTTTTTCAGTAACTCTTTCATGAGATATTTCTGAAATATTCCTGGCTTGCAATTATCTCACAGGAAATTCATGACTAAGTTTTTTATTTCTGTTGTTATATTTTGATTTCATATTATTCAGAAGAATATCAAATGGGTAATTTTATTCACTGACAAAGTGTCTTGATTGAAAAGGGTTTTGGGGTTATTAACCTCATGGTAAATTTGTGTTATCTCAGTAAAACTTTTGCGAGTATGAATTTCAGAATTGCTCTTTAACACCAAAGAAACAAATTACTTTGTTCTCAGTGATAACATTTTAAAACTTTAATTGATAGCTTTAAAATAGCAAAAAATAAAAATAAAAAAATAAGTGACTGCACTTTTCTCTTTTATTCTACTTTTAAAACCTTAAAAATAGGCATTTTCAAAGTTTAGGTGGACAATTTTAGACTTACACATTTGATTTTACTTCCCCAATTGATAACAATAGGATTAAAGCAAATATTCTGATTATAATAATTAGATTTTCATAAGTAATTATTTATTAAGAGTTATTCTCCAATGTTTAAGTATAGACAAAAATTTCACATAGTAATATGCACTGATATTTTATAAAATACAATAGAAACTTAATTAAATAAAATTCTACCTAATAAATTTACCTTAATATTATCTAATCATTAGAGCTTTTAATAAATTCCTTACAGCTAGATACTTTAAAAGAGGGATACTTATGCTTTATTTTTTTTTAATTAATAAATTTTCATTTTAGAGATTTTACATTCACAGCAAAGTTCCCATAAAATCCTGCCCTCACACATGCATAGCCTTTCCCATTTTTAATAGCTCCCATCAGAGTGATTTATTTGTTACAGTCTAGTACTCATGCCTGGAAGATTCCATGGATGGTTGCCTGGTGGGCTATAGTCCATGGGATCAGAAAGAGCTGGGCACGACTGAGCGACTTCACTCACTCATGAACCTGTACTGACACATGTTTAATACTCTAAGTCCATAATTTACATTAGGGTTCACTCTTGGTGTTACAAATTCTATGGTTTTAGTCAAATGTATAATGACATGGATCTGCCGTTACGGTATCATACCGAATGGTTTTCTGCCCCCAAGTCCTCCTGATCTGTCTATTTAGTCTTACCTCTCCTAACCCTCAGATGCTATAGTTTTGCCTTTTCCACAGTGTCATATGGCATATAGCATTTTCAGATTGGCATCTTTCTCCCAGTAACACTTATTTAAGATTCCTCCATATCTTTTGATGGCTTGATAGCTCTTCATTTGAGCACTGAAAAATACTGTACTGACCGTATGTAACATCGTTTATTCATTCACCTGTTGAAGGATATCTTGATTGGTTCCAAATTTTGGCAATTATGATTAAAGCTGCTGTACATGTCCGTGAGCAAGTTTTCGTGTGGACATAATTTTTCAGCTCTTTTGGGTAAGTACCAAGAAGCACAATAGTATGGTAAGAGTAGCTCAGTTTTGTAAGACATCAGCCAGCTGTTTTCCAGAGTGGCTCCCCTTTGTCCATTCCATCCAGCAACGCATGAGAAGCCCTGTTTCTCCTCATTCCTGACCATGTGTGTTGTCAGCATTTTAACCAGTCTAATAGGTGTGTAGCGGAACCCCATCATTGCTTTAGTTTGCATTTGTCTGATGACTAATGATGTGGAGCAATTTTCATATGCTTATTTGCTACATCTACAGATTTGCTAAATATATATTATGCTATATATTTGCTATATATATGTAGTAAATATTCACTGGAAGGACTGATGCTGAAGCTCCAGTACTTTGGCCACCTGGAAGAGCTGACTCTTTAGAAAAGACTGTGACGCTGGGAAAGATTGAGGGCAGGAAGAGAAGGGGACGACAAGACAAGATAGTTGGATGGCATCATCAACTCAATGGACGTGAGTTTGAGCAAGCTCCAGGATATGGTGATGGACTGGGAAGCCTGGCGTGCTACAGTCCATGGGGTCGCAAAGAGTTGGACATGACTGAGCAACTGAACATCAACAATATATATCTGGGCTTCCCAGGTAGCACTAGTGGTAAAGAATCTGCCTTCTGCCAATGCAGAAGACATAAGACACGCAGGTTCGATCCCTGGGTCAGGAAGATCCGCTGGAGTATGAAATAGCAACCCACTCCAGTATTCTTACCTGGAGAATCGCATGGAAGGAGAAGACTGGCAGGCTACAGTCCATAGTGTCGCAGGGTCGAACACGACTGAGTGACTAAGCACAGCACAGCACATATATACCTTCTTCGGTGAAGTGTCTATTCAGACCCTTTGCTCATTTTTCATTCGAGATATCATTGAATTTTAAGAGTTCTTTGGCTATTTTAGATAACAGTCTTTAATTTGATGTGTCATTTGCAAATATTTGCTCCCAGTCAGCAGTTTATCTTCTCATTCTCTTTTAACATTGTCCTTCACAGAAGTTTTCCATTGTAATGAAGTTCACTTTATCTATAGTTAATTATTTCAAGGATTGTTTCTTTGTTGCTGTATCTAAAAGGTACCCAAGCATTTGTCTGTGTGTGTGTGTGTGTGTGTGTGTGTGTGTGTGTGTGTGTGCACTACCTTTTAGGAGCTTTATAGTTTTTGCATTTAACATTTAGGTCAGTGATCCATTTTGAGTTCATTTTTTCTGAAGGATGTAAGATTCGTAATTTGCATATGGATGTTCAGTTGTTCCACAACATTTGCGAAAAAGACTATATTTGCTTGATTGTAATTTTAGTCTTTTTAAAATTTTGGAGAAGGGTTTTTGTAAAGATTTCAAATCACCAGTTTTTCTGTGTTTCTTAATCTTCTGCTTCCAAGTTGATTTTATAGAAGCTTTTAAAAACGACAAGCAGTTATCAAACACTACATGTTCAACCACTGTGTCAAGTAGATTCTATGTGGATTACAAAAAACAGACTGCTCTATAATGGGTCCTCATTTTGAAATTGATAAAGTAAATGTATTCTAAATAATGAGAAAGTAAAATGTTTACTGTGTAATTCTACCTAAATGAAGTAGGAAATGCAACTCACTCTAGTATTCTTGCCTGAAGAATCCCATGGAGAGAGGAGCCTGGCAGGCTACAGTCCATGGGGTTGCAGAGTCTGACACAACTGAACACACACACACATAACAAGCTATCTTACAAAGGAAGCTTAATATGGTTTGACTGACTAGGTTACCAAGCTATTAAAACTGCCAGTACTGAAATGGGCCTCCAGAAGAAAGTACAGGAAGTTCAGTTCAGTTCAGTCACTCAGTCCTGTCCAACTCCTTGTGACCCCATGAATCACAGCATACCAGGCCTCCCTGTCCATCACCATCTCCAGGATGTCACTCGCTCACATCCATTGAGTCGGTGATGCCATCCAGACATCTCATCCTCTCTCGTCCCCTTCTCCTCCTGCCTCCAATCCCTCCCAGCATCAGAGTCTTTTCCAATGAGTCAACTCTTCACATGAAGTGGCCAGAGTACTGGAGGTACTTTAGCTTTAGCATCATTCCTTCCAAAGAACAATCAGGGCTGATCTCTTTATTTGTTTTTTTTTTTCTATTTTATTTTTTATTTTATTTTTTTTTGTATTTATTTATTTTTTTACACAAACTCCCAAACATAATTGATAAAGTAAATGTATTCTAAATAATGAGAAAGTAAAATGTTTACTGTGTAATTCTACCTAAATGAAGTAGGAAATGCAACTCACTCTAGTATTCTTGCCTGAAGAATCCCATGGAGAGAGGAGCCTGGCAGGCTACAGTCCATGGGGTTGCAGAGTCTGACACAACTGAACACACACACACATAACAAGCTATCTTACAAAGGAAGCTTAATATGGTTTGACTGACTAGGTTACCAAGCTATTAAAACTGCCAGTACTGAAATGGGCCTCCAGAAGAAAGTACAGGAAGTTCAGTTCAGTTCTGTCACTCAGTCCTGTCCAACTCCTTGTGACCCCATGAATCGCAGCATACCAGGCCTCCCTGTCCATCACCATCTCCAGGATGTCACTCACTCACGTCCATTGAGTCGGTGATGCCATCCAGACATCTCATCCTCTCTCGTCCCCTTCTCCTTCTGCCTCCAATCCCTCCCAGCATCAGAGTCTTTTCCAATGAGTCAACTCTTCACATGAAGTGGCCAGAGTACTGGAGGTACTTTAGCTTTAGCATCATTCCTTCCAAAGAACAATCAGGGCTGATCTCTTTATTTGTTTTTTTTTTTCTATTTTATTTTTTATTTTATTTTTTTTTGTATTTATTTATTTTTTTACACAAACTCCCAAACATCATATTGAGTGCAGCACTTTCACAGCATCATCTTTCAGGATTTGAAATAGCTCAACTGGAATTCCATCACCTCCACTAGCTTTGTTCATAGTGATGCTTTCTAAGGCCCACTTGGCTTCACATTCCAGGATGTCTGGCTCTAGGTGAGTGATCACACCATCGTGATTATCTGGGTCGTGAAGATCTTTTTTGTAAAGATCTTCTTAATATCTTTTACTTCTTCTTAATATCTTCTTAATATCTTCTATTACCTCTTCTTAATATCTTCTGCTTCTGTTAGGTCCATATCATTTCTGAACTTTATCGAGCCCATCTTTGCATGAAATGTTCCCTTGGTGTCTCTAATTTTCTTGAAGAGATCTCTAGTCTTTCTCATTCTGTTGTTTTCCTTATTTCTTTGCATTGACAGCTGAGGAAGGCTTTCTTATCTCTCCTTGCTATTCTTTGGAACTCTGCATTCAAATGCTTATATGTTTCCTTTTCTCCTTTGCTTTTCACTTCTCTTCTTTTCACAGCTATTTGTAGGGCTCCCCAGATAGCCATTTTGCTTTCTTGCATTTCTTTTCCATGGGGATGGCCTTGATCCCTGTCTCCTGTACAATGTCACGAACCTTGGTCCAGAGTTCATCAGCCACTCTATCAGATCTAGTCCCTTAAATCTATTTGTCACTTTCACTGTATAATCATAAGGGATTTGATTTAGGTCATATCTGAATGGTCTAGTGGTTTTCCCTACTTTCTTCAATTTAATTTTGAATTTGGCAATAAAGAGCTCATGATCTGAGCCACAGTCAGCTCCCAGTCTTGTTTTGTTTGACTGTTTAGGGCTTCTCCATCTTTGGCAGTACTTAATTGGAAGAGAAATTCTTACCATGGCGCCTGTGGGGAAGAGGAGGATTGGTGAGTGAAGAGGACAGGAAGCACTTTAAAATTAAAGTGTGAAGTTTGAAAGAACAGACAAAAGATGTGGTAGTCTTATTTTCTGCAGCAAAATTGGAATACAGTTTTCAACAAAGACTTTTTCTGTACATATCTTTTTATTTTCAATTAATTACAGATTAGAAGGATGCTGTGGAGAGTATTACAAAGATGTCTCCTGTACCTTTCACCTAGTGCCACCTGTGCTAACATTCTGCAATGACTATAGTACAATATTAAAGCCAGGAGATTGGCATTGGTACAATCCACAGATTCATTCAGATATCACCAGGATTGCATACATTTTTTTACTTTATGTATGTGTGTATATGTACAGTTCAATCTAAAGGAGATCAGTCCTGACCGTTCATTGGAAGGACTGATGTTGAAGCTGAAACTGCAATACTCTGACCACCTGATGTGAAGAACTGACTCACTGGAAAAGACCCTGATGCTGGGAAAGATGGAAGGTGGGAGAAGGGGACAACAGAGGATGAGATGGTTGGATGGCATCACTGACTCAATGGACATGAATTTGGATAAACTCCGGGAGTTGGTGATGGACAGGGAGGCCTGCATGTTGCAGTCCATGGGGACACAAAGAGTCGGACACGACTGAGCAACTGAACTGAATTGAACTGAATATGTATAGTTCTGTGTAATTTTTCATTTATCATTAGTTATTGTAGATGCATATATCACCAATCTTTCTGACTATTTAGGTCAGGTTCTAAGATGTGGAAATCCTGAATCCAAAGTTACGAAAATTATTAAAGCTTTTCAGATATATGATTAAATTGCTTTACAAAATATCTGAACCAATTTACACAATTACTGGTATATCTGTGAGCTACTATTTTTTCATGTCATCTCAAAAACACCATAGGCATAAAATAGTATCCTGTTGTTCAATTTGTTTTTCTCTAATTACTGGTATGTTTGTTATACATGCAATTTTTGGAACTCCTGTTATGGTCTAGAAGAAACAAACACATCCCTCCTTATTTTTCCATGAAATATAGAAAGTCCTGGACATAATACATTAAACAAGCACAGAGAAACTCTGAAAACTGGGAAGATGAAGGCAGACTTGTTAGGAGCTTTGGGACTCAAGTGATAAAACAGCAGTGACTTCCCTCTGTTTTCCTTTTCCTTTCATTTACCTTGCTGGACACAGGAGGGGCAACAATGTAGAGTCTCCAATGGGTGGAGAGGAAAAAGGCCTAAAGAAATGCTTGTTTTTCATAACCAGAGGAATGGGAAAGCTAGCTAAGCAGGCAGAGACTTTCTGACATCCTGTGCCCTACTCCAGCCAAACACCACGGAGAGGGAAATCCATATGGCCACCTAGCTCCTCTTCCCTGGTGTGGTGCTGGCGTCAAGGGAGGCTAATTTCCATCTCTGCCCAGCAGCAATGACCCAGCACTCCCCTCCCTCCCAACTCCAGACTTGGGGAAGGAGGCAGGTGAAAAGCAGGGCTCTTTACACTTGAATGTGAAGTCCTGGACAAGTAATTACTTATTTTAAAAAAACAGAGTTTTCCAGGGGGGAAATGAATCACTTTAAAACATCTGCAACAAATTAAATTATAGTTTGTAATTCTAGAAATAGCATTTTTAATGTTACAGACAATGGAAAATACCTCACGTGTAATGAGAACAGTAGCAAAATAATGCACTGCAAACTATAACAACATTCATTTTTACTGGCCTGTGGTATTAAATTAAGTGTTGCTGATCTGTTTCATGAAGATTTAAATTCATTCATCTATGTGAAGATGTGTCAGAAAGATGTTTTCAAAGGCCTTCCTAATAGACTTGACAGGAAGGTGTTTGCTTCGTCAAATCCTGGAGAAGAGTAGTGTGCTCTCAGTTTAGCCAGGCTGAGAACCCTCCCAGCTGTGTTGTTGTTTAGTCTCTAAGTCATGTCAGACTCTTTGCAACCCCATGGACTATAGCCTGCAAGGCTCCTCAGTCCATGGGAGTTCCCAGGCAAGAATACTAGAGTGGGTTGCCATTTCCTTCTCCAAGGGATCTTCCTGACCCAAGGATGGAACTCATATCTCCTGCATTGGCAGACAGATAGATTCTTTACCACTGAACCACCAGGGAAGCCGTGCCAATCATGTGTGCAGTTCTTTTCGCATAGGAGCTACCTTCTTGCACTAACCTTTCGCATTAGTTCTGTCTCTAAGTGGCAGCTCACTTTTACCTACAGAAAGCCAATTCATTCATTTTGCTTTGGGGAATACATTTAAGTTTACAAACGAAACTGGATCTAACTGCTTTGAGTGAAATGATAATTCACAGGAAAGTCAGCCTCAAGGAATTAAGTCAATATTTGAGGGAAAAGTATTTTTTAAAGAGGTCTATGCTCAGACCAAAACTACAAATAATTTTACTCAACACTTGAGATTTTCTAGTAATTAATCATTATTGTGAAATAGACAAGAAATTGTTATTCTTTGGTCCAGAAGGCTGTGCAGTCTGTCAAGGAAAAGAACAAAAAAAGAACAATTTCTTCTCTCTTATATTTACAAGTCTGGTCAGGTTAGATTTTAGATGTCTTATGTCAGATACCTATGTGAGCCTAATAATTCAGCCTAAAGATGACTATGACGTCTCTATCCCAGCATTTAACCTAAGAATCTCAGTTTCAGTGAGACTTTGATGAGCAAAAAAGAATGTTAAGAAAACTGATCACTTGCTTTAAAGTAGCCAAAGATAAAAAGTCTATGGCCATTAGTAGCTCATGACTCAACATTAGTAACTGATCGGTAACTACTAACATTTATAGCCAGACAGTAACTAGTCAGTAGGAAAAATTACCATATATAATCTTACATACGTAAGAATATTGTTCTCTACATGGTGTTCATCAAAGAGGATTACTTCCCAGGCAAAGTGAGCTGTTCAAAAAGTCTTTATGACTACCTTATCTATTATAAAGAAATTTGTAGAAATTATAACTATTATAATTATAGATTCAAAATATTCCAATATTGTGGTATTTTTAGTACTTATATATATACAGCAGAGGTTAATAGACCCAGAAGACATCACTAGGACTATTTCTTTATTGTTGGCTTACATAATAGCAACAATTTAAATTTCTTGAGTTCTTTCTACACTACTAACTTAAGGTAAGTTACGCTCTACAGTTAAGGGTACAGATGACAAACCTCTGTCTCAAGGAATTCGAATGAGTCTCGTCAGTCCATGCAGCTAAGTAACTGATAAAACAAGGACAAAGATCCAGAACTGTCAAACTATCTACATTTCTCTAGACTGTTTCCTGATTGTTACAAAATTTGTTGATCAAAGCACAATCTTCTTATGTATCCTTAGGATGAACCAGTTAAACATGTATTCCTTAAAGAGAACAGATAAGTGTTTCCCCAATGTTTACTGAACCCTAGACTGTTCATTTTACAAAATTAAACAGATTATCAATATATCAGCAGTATCCATCAACTGTCTACTATAGTAAAAACTGGGCTGATTGCTTTAAGCACGTCATTGCACTTAATCCTATAAGAATGCTGTGAGGTGTACATTATTATTACAGCCATATACCGATGAAGAAACAGCTCAGAGTGTTTAGTGAACTTGCTAAAGGTCACACAGCTATCATGTATCTGAGCTGGAATTTAAAGTCGAGCCTGTCTAACACTATGATGTAAGGCTGAAAAAGCACAGATTGTCACATACACTCATAAATATAATAAACACCTTGTGCTACTCCCTACTGATAAGCTAGTCTTCCCACCTTCTGATTGTTATTACCATCGTCTCATGACTTTGATCTGAATAGCCGCCTTTAAATTTTAAAAGTGTGTGGCTTAAAAAGAGGCAGATGGTTACTCTGCCACTGTTCTCCAGCTAAAGAGGAAAAGTACTCTAAACTATTACGTATTACTCACTATGTATATTCCCCATCCTTCCTCCTCTCTCCCACATGCATAAGCTGTTTACCTGACTGTACTCAGATGGCAACAGCTTCCCTGGTGGCTCAGGTGATAAAGCATTTGCCTACAATGCAGGAGACCTGGGTTTGATCCCTGGGTCAGGAAGATCCTCTGAAGAAGGAAATGGCAACCCACTCCAGTGCTCTTGCCTGGAAAATCCCATGGACAGAGGAGCCTGGTAGGGTGCAGTCCATGGGGTTGCAAAGAGTTGGACATGACAGAGTGACTTCACTTTCAATAACATGCTACATTTTAAAAGGCGTTACCAAATTGGAAGTAATTCAGCAGCTCTTAACCTTTCCTGACTCACCATATAAGAATTCTCTTTAACGACTCACTGTTATTAATGGCAGATATATTGGGACTTCAAGCAACAGTGAACAGCCCTTTATTCTACCCAAATTCTCTTCTGTTAACTCTCTGCTCTATTTTCCACTGGCAAAAGCAAAGGGAGGCCACCGGATATCTGAGGTTGTCATATCCATCTTGCCCAGTATCTGCACAAATCAGATGGCAGTCTCTGAAACTAGGAAAGTTAGTTTGCCACTTCTTTTTGCAGTTTCTGGGCTCATCTTTTGGCAGAGGAAGATTGTCCAGTGAGGCACTGTGTGCATGCTTTTTCTTGAGACTTGTTTGCACCACTTTTGAACTTCTGAGTCTCCTGAAATATATTTTAAGACAGTTACAAAAGGATGCTTTTGGTGTTGACTAACTGACCCACTGTAATATGGTGTCGCAAAGACAGAAACTGAACAAGATAAGGAAAGTAACTTTTAGGGTGAAACTCAAATCGCTATCGGAGAAAAAGCCAAGAACAGCAGCAATACCCTGTCTCTCTCTGAACAGAAGAGCTTTGTGTTTTCTTAGGATCTGACAATGGATCTTCACATGCTGAGGCATAAAATGTGGAAACACTTAATTACTCTTTTGTTGGTATGATCAAAGTTCCCGTTTCCTCCTCTCTCTCTCCAAGCACTCCTATTAGTGAAATCATAGAAATTTTATAGCACTTCCCTTTTCCACTAAGCTTCAAACTTTCCAAAACAGACACAGGGCTTGGTAGGGTATCATGAGCTAGTCTTCCTCTTAGTGATGCAACATTCAGTGGGGAATCTTGGCCTGCTCTTCCTCTTCTAAGGATATACCTAAGGACACCATTTTCTGCCAACCATTGTGACATCCTGACCTACCAACAGTTTCAACTATGGTCAGTCATTGACAACACCCATTTATATGGGAGATAATTAAATGCTCAAGCCATCTGTTATTCCTGTGGTATCTTTTCAGTCAGTTTTGCTCCAAACATTTGATGACACCCAATTTTATAAAGAATGGTGCTCTATTGTCTCAACTTGATCATACATTTTTTTACTTTATGTATGTGTGTATATGTACAGTTCAATCTAAAGGAGATCAGTCCTGACCGTTCATTGGAAGGACTGATGTTGAAGCTGAAACTGCAATACTCTGACCACCTGATGTGAAGAACTGACTCATTGGAAAAGACCCTGATGCTGGGAAAGATGGAAGGTGGGAGAAGGGGACAACAGAGGATGAGATGGTTGGATGGCATCACTGACTCAATGGACATGAATTTGGATAAACTCCGGGAGTTGGTGATGGACAGGGAGGCCTGCATGTTGCAGTCCATGGGGACACAAAGAGTCGGACACGACTGAGCAACTGAACTGAATTGAACTGAATATGTATAGTTCTGTGTAATTTTTCATTTATCATTAGTTATTGTAGATGCATATATCACCAATCTTTCTGACTATTTAGGTCAGGTTCTAAGATGTGGAAATCCTGAATCCAAAGTTACGAAAATTATTAAAGCTTTTCAGATATATGATTAAATTGCTTTACAAAATATCTGAACCAATTTACACAATTACTGGTATATCTGTGAGCTACTATTTTTTCATGTCATCTCAAAAACACCATAGGCATAAAATAGTATCCTGTTGTTCAATTTGTTTTTCTCTAATTACTGGTATGTTTGTTATACATGCAATTTTTGGAACTCCTGTTATGGTCTAGAAGAAACAAACACATCCCTCCTTATTTTTCCATGAAATATAGAAAGTCCTGGACATAATACATTAAACAAGCACAGAGAAACTCTGAAAACTGGGAAGATGAAGGCAGACTTGTTAGGAGCTTTGGGACTCAAGTGATAAAACAGCAGTGACTTCCCTCTGTTTTCCTTTTCCTTTCATTTATCTTGCTGGACACAGGAGGGGCAACAATGTAGAGTCTCCAATGGGTGGAGAGGAAAAAGGCCTAAAGAAATGCTTGTTTTTCATAACCAGAGGAATGGGAAAGCTAGCTAAGCAGGCAGAGACTTTCTGGCATCCTGTGCCCTACTCCAGCCAAACACCACGGAGAGGGAAATCCATATGGCCACCTAGCTCCTCTTCCCTGGTGTGGTGCTGGCGTCAAGGGAGGCTAATTTCCATCTCTGCCCAGCAGCAATGACCCAGCACTCCCCTCCCTCCCAACTCCAGACTTGGGGAAGGAGGCAGGTGAAAAGCAGGGCTCTTTACACTTGAATGTGAAGTCCTGGACAAGTAATTACTTATTTTAAAAAAACAGAGTTTTCCAGGGGGGAAATGAATCACTTTAAAACATCTGCAACAAATTAAATTATAGTTTGTAATTCTAGAAATAGCATTTTTAATGTTACAGACAATGGAAAATACCTCACGTGTAATGAGAACAGTAGCAAAATAATGCACTGCAAACTATAACAACATTCATTTTTACTGGCCTGTGGTATTAAATTAAGTGTTGCTGATCTGTTTCATGAAGATTTAAATTCATTCATCTATGTGAAGATGTGTCAGAAAGATGTTTTCAAAGGCCTTCCTAATAGACTTGACAGGAAGGTGTTTGCTTCATCAAATCCTGGAGAAGAGTAGTGTGCTCTCAGTTTAGCCAGGCTGAGAACCCTCCCAGCTGTGTTGTTGTTTAGTCTCTAAGTCATGTCAGACTCTTTGCAACCCCATGGACTATAGCCTGCAAGGCTCCTCAGTCCATGGGAGTTCCCAGGCAAGAATACTAGAGTGGGTTGCCATTTCCTTCTCCAAGGGATCTTCCTGACCCAAGGATGGAACTCATATCTCCTGCATTGGCAGACAGATAGATTCTTTACCACTGAACCACCAGGGAAGCCGTGCCAATCATGTGTGCAGTTCTTTTCGCATAGGAGCTACCTTCTTGCACTAACCTTTCGCATTAGTTCTGTCTCTAAGTGGCAGCTCACTTTTACCTACAGAAAGCCAATTCATTCATTTTGCTTTGGGGAATACATTTAAGTTTACAAACGAAACTGGATCTAACTGCTTTGAGTGAAATGATAATTCACAGGAAAGTCAGCCTCAAGGAATTAAGTCAATATTTGAGGAAAAAGTATTTTTTAAAGAGGTCTATGCTCAGACCAAAACTACAAATAATTTTACTCAACACTTGAGATTTTCTAGTAATTAATCATTATTGTGAAATAGACAAGAAATTGTTATTCTTTGGTCCAGAAGGCTGTGCAGTCTGTCAAGGAAAAGAACAAAAAAAGAACAATTTCTTCTCTCTTATATTTACAAGTCTGGTCAGGTTAGATTTTAGATGTCTTATGTCAGATACCTATGTGGGCCTAATAATTCAGCCTAAAGATGACTATGACGTCTCTATCCCAGCATTTAACCTAAGAATCTCAGTTTTAGTGAGACTTTGATGAGCAAAAAAGAATGTTAAGAAAACTGATCACTTGCTTTAAAGTAGCCAAAGATAAAAAGTCTATGGCCATTAGTAGCTCATGACTCAACATTAGTAACTGATCGGTCACTACTAACATTTATAGCCAGACAGTAACTAGTCAGTAGGAAAAATTACCATATATAATCTTACATACGTAAGAATATTGTTCTCTACATGGTGTTCATCAAAGAGGATTACTTCCCAGGCAAAGTGAGCTGTTCAAAAAGTCTTTATGACTACCTTATCTATTATAAAGAAATTTGTAGAAATTATAACTATTATAATTATAGATTCAAAATATTCCAATATTGTGGTATTTTTAGTACTTATATATATACAGCAGAGGTTAATAGACCCAGAAGACATCACTAGGACTATTTCTTTATTGTTGGCTTACATAATAGCAACAATTTAAATTTCTTGAGTTCTTTCTACACTACTAACTTAAGGTAAGTTACGCTCTACAGTTAAGGGTACAGATGACAAACCTCTGTCTCAAGGAATTCGAATGAGTCTCGTCAGTCCATGCAGCTAAGTAACTGATAAAACAAGGACAAAGATCCAGAACTGTCAAACTATCTACATTTCTCTAGACTGTTTCCTGATTGTTACAAAATTTGTTGATCAAAGCACAATCTTCTTATGTATCCTTAGGATGAACCAGTTAAACATGTATTCCTTAAAGAGAACAGATAAGTGTTTCCCCAATGTTTACTGACCCCTAGACTGTTCATTTTACAAAATTAAACAGATTATCAATATATCAGCAGTATCCATCAACTGTCTACTATAGTAAAAACTGGGCTGATTGCTTTAAGCACGTCATTGCACTTAATCCTATAAGAATGCTGTGAGGTGTACATTATTATTACAGCCATATACCGATGAAGAAACAGCTCAGAGTGTTTAGTGAACTTGCTAAAGGTCACACAGCTATCATGTATCTGAGCTGGAATTTAAAGTCGAGCCTGTCTAACACTATGATGTAAGGCTGAAAAAGCACAGATTGTCACATACACTCATAAATATAATAAACACCTTGTGCTACTCCCTACTGATAAGCTAGTCTTCCCACCTTCTGATTGTTATTACCATCGTCTCATGACTTTGATCTGAATAGCCGCCTTTAAATTTTAAAAGTGTGTGGCTTAAAAAGAGGCAGATGGTTACTCTGCCACTGTTCTCCAGCTAAAGAGGAAAAGTACTCTAAACTATTACGTATTACTCACTATGTATATTCCCCATCCTTCCTCCTCTCTCCCACATGCATAAGCTGTTTACCTGACTGTACTCAGATGGCAACAGCTTCCCTGGTGGCTCAGGTGATAAAGCATTTGCCTACAATGCAGGAGACCTGGGTTTGATCCCTGGGTCAGGAAGATCCTCTGAAGAAGGAAATGGCAACCCACTCCAGTGCTCTTGCCTGGAAAATCCCATGGACAGAGGAGCCTGGTAGGGTGCAGTCCATGGGGTTGCAAAGAGTTGGACATGACAGAGTGACTTCACTTTCAATAACATGCTACATTTTAAAAGGCGTTACCAAATTGGAAGTAATTCAGCAGCTCTTAACCTTTCCTGACTCACCATATAAGAATTCTCTTTAACGACTCACTGTTATTAATGGCAGATATATTGGGACTTCAAGCAACAGTGAACAGCCCTTTATTCTACCCAAATTCTCTTCTGTTAACTCTCTGCTCTATTTTCCACTGGCAAAAGCAAAGGGAGGCCACCGGATATCTGAGGTTGTCATATCCATCTTGCCCAGTATCTGCACAAATCAGATGGCAGTCTCTGAAACTAGGAAAGTTAGTTTGCCACTTCTTTTTGCAGTTTCTGGGCTCATCTTTTGGCAGAGGAAGATTGTCCAGTGAGGCACTGTGTGCATGCTTTTTCTTGAGACTTGTTTGCACCACTTTTGAACTTCTGAGTCTCCTGAAATATATTTTAAGACAGTTACAAAAGGATGCTTTTGGTGTTGACTAACTGACCCACTGTAATATGGTGTCGCAAAGACAGAAACTGAACAAGATAAGGAAAGTAACTTTTAGGGTGAAACTCAAATCGCTATCGGAGAAAAAGCCAAGAACAGCAGCAATACCCTGTCTCTCTCTGAACAGAAGAGCTTTGTGTTTTCTTAGGATCTGACAATGGATCTTCACATGCTGAGGCATAAAATGTGGAAACACTTAATTACTCTTTTGTTGGTATGATCAAAGTTCCCGTTTCCCCCTCTCTCTCTCCAAGCACTCCTATTAGTGAAATCATAGAAATTTTATAGCACTTCCCTTTTCCACTAAGCTTCAAACTTTCCAAAACAGACACAGGGCTTGGTAGGGTATCATGAGCTAGTCTTCCTCTTAGTGATGCAACATTCAGTGGGGAATCTTGGCCTGCTCTTCCTCTTCTAAGGATATACCTAAGGACACCATTTTCTGCCAACCATTGTGACATCCTGACCTACCAACAGTTTCAACTATGATCAGTCATTGACAACACCCATTTATATGGGAGATAATTAAATGCTCAAGCCATCTGTTATTACTGTGGTATCTTTTCAGTCAGTTTTGCTCCAAACATTTGATGACACCCAATTTTATAAAGAATGCTGCTCTATTGTCTCAACTTGATTTAACAGTCCATCCTATTTACTGTCATTACTGTGCTCTAGGCTAGGATATATACTCCTATTGTCATTCCACAGGAGGAAACATAAGGGAAAAATATTAAGAAAGATTTGAAAATAAACTAACTGAAGGGAGAAAAAAAATGACAGTCAAAGTTTGCGAATAATATGTTTTTGATAAAAGGAGTACTTTAAGTGTTTGGGAGCTTCTCTGGCAGCTCAGACAGTAAAGAATCTACCTGCAGTGCAGGAGATCCAGCTTCAACCCCTGGTTTAGAAAGACCCCCTAGAGAAGGGATTGGTTGCCCACCCAATCCAGTATTTTTGGATAACTGCTTGGACAGTGGAGCCTGGCAGACTACAGTCCATGGAGTCGTGAAGGGTTGGACATGATTGATTAACACACTTCAGGTATAATAACACATACATTTTTCTATGCATTAAATATGGTAAATAATTAGGCAATAAGAAGTATATAAGAGAGTATTAGGTACTGTTTAACTAGAAAATAGTAAGAAGCAATAAGAAGAAGGTATTCTTCATATAAGACTTGTTTTTGTGGTTTTTTTTTTTTAAACAACCTTAAATAGATTTCTCATTAAACTTCTTGCTAACCATAAGCTGCTGCTGCATGGTATCTTCCACTGCTCCTTGCTGTGAGTGTTGTAGGTTACAATTAAAAAAAAAAAAAGTGTTAGTATCTCTGTTATCACTTCTGTTGATTCAGAGCAGCTGGTGATTTTATTAGCAAGAGTCTGTCTTAAAAAAAAAAATTAAAAAAAGGTATCTTCATTAACATTGACAAAAAACACATCTAGCTATCATCGTGTCTCCCTACCAAACAGATCATTTGATTTGTATCTTTTACTATTTTTACCCTGCACTTTTCTTAAGTATGATTAATTATCATGTCCTTACTTGGCTTTTGTATGAGGAAAATCTGGAAATCTTCATAAACCCCAAATTGATACAAACCTTCCTAGGATATAATTTTTAGTTATAAAACCTAACAATGTTTTTCTTTAAAGAAGTCACTTCATATTCTTTTATGCATAAGCAAATAGCTAAGAAATACTGAAATATCAGTGTAGGATCACTTGACCTCAATGGATGTAAAACAAGCATTTCAAAAAAATATCCCAAACAATACAACTTCTCACCAAAACACTGTGTTTTCAAAGTTCTGTAACTTAGTGTCACTAACCACCTGTATAGACCATAAAACAGATGTTATCCTAAAGTATGCCTACATTACCTATATTTCACAATGACTTGATATTTAACCTGTTATTAATGTCAAATTCTATCAACTCTCCCCCCTAAATAAGTACTGACGTCTGCCCATCTCTTACGCATCTATGACCAATATTCTAACCCAAACTCCAGGATCTCTCCTGTAGACCATTGTAACTGACTTTTATAAAGTTGCTAAAATACAATATTCACTTTGCAATGAGAACGTGATGTTTTCCAAGATGTAGCTAGCAGGATGGCATAAGTCTAAGCGAGTCATACGTGAAGCCAGTCACTAACTGCTAGTAGAGCTGTACTGGATAAACAGACATTGTGGTCCTTTCACTCAGCTTTATATGTAATCCTGTATTTATGCAATAAGTCAATAGCTACCAACATTTTGTAGTAAAAGCATTTCCCTAAAATTAGTATTCTAATTTTTTAAATTTATTTTTTATTCATCTTGTCTTCTAAGACAAGATGAATGGGGCCAGGAGGAGAGTGGTGACTGAGATGGATAGTATTTGTTTACACATAAAGAGTCTGGCTTTCTGCCATCAATTCTCATCCTTCTAATGGCAAAGACTCTCTGTTTTCATTATTAAAGTGAAATCTCACACTTAGTATGGCCCTGATAAGTCTGAATTACTAAATCAGGGACTGACTGACTGAATAAATAAATGATTATACGGATGAAGGTTAAAGGTTAATTAAAATTGATTGGAGCAGCAAGTCCATGACCTAGCTCTTATCTATTGATATCTTTTTATTCTTGTTTCCCACCACTTTCCCCATATTTCAGTATCTTAGACCTGTTAACTTAATAACTTAAACTTGTTTCTGCCAAAGTCAATATCTTTACATATCGTTGTTCAGTCGCTAAATCATGTCCTATTCTTTGTGACCCCATGGAATGCAGTGTGCCAGGCTCCCCTGTTCTCTACACTCTGTCAGGGTTTGCTCAAATTCATGTCCACTGAGTCGGTGATGCTATCTAACCAGCTAATCTCTGCTGCCCCCTTCTCCTTTAGCCTTCAGTCTTTCCCAGCATCAGGGTCTTTTCCAGTGAGTTGGCTGGAATCAGGTGCCCAAAGTATTGGAGCTTCAGCATCAGTCCTTCCAATGAATATTCAGGGTTGATTTCCCTTTAGGATGACTGGTTTGTTCTCCTTGCAATCCAAGGGACTTTCAAGAGTCTTCTCCAGAATTCAAAAGGATCAGTTCTTCAGCCTGCTTTATGGTACAACTTTCACATTTGTACATGACTACTAAAAAAATCAGCTTTGACTATATGGACCTTTGTTGGCAAAGAGATGTGTCTGATTTACATATATTGATTTTTGTTGTTGTTTTTGTTTGTTTGTTTTTGTATAAATTGTTATCTTCCCTCTGTTCCATCAACTAACTTCTTATAAGGTGGGCACACCTCCGCTTAAATGGTATTTTCCTTTCTTATTCACTTAAGTTCTTTTATCTCCCTGTATCTTCCCTTTATAAGATCTACCACAATTATATTCAGATCCTCCTTTGTGTAGTTATTAACAGCTACCAGATATCACACAGTAAGCCTTATGAAGTACAGTGTTTGTTTTATCTCTACTGTTCTGGATCATAGAGAAAGCAAGTGAATTTCAGAAAAACATCCACTTCCTTGACTACACTAAAGCCTTTAACTGTGTGGATCACAAGAAACTGTGGGAAATTCCTAAAGAGACAGGAATACCAGATCACCTTACCTGTATCCTGAAAAAACCTGTGTGAGGGTCAAGAAGCAACAATTAGAACCTTACATGGAACAACTGACTGGTGAAAAACTGGAAAAGGAGTATGACAAGGCTGTGTATTGTTATCTTGTTTATTTAGCTTCTATGCAGAGGGTATACCTACATGCTAAGTTGCTTCAGTCATGTCCAACTCTGTGACCACATGGACTGTAGCCCACCAGGCTCCTCTGTCCATGGGATTCTCCAGGCAGGAATACTGGAGTGGATTGCCATGCCCTCCTCCTCAGATCTTCCTGACCCAGGGATTGAACCTTTGTTTCTGGCATCTCCTGCATTGGGAGGCATGTTTCTTATCACTAGTGCCACCTGGAAAGCCCAAAATTACTTCCTACAGCAACACAAAAAATTAAGCTATTTAGAGGGGTGCAGTAAACACCTTGGACTTTCAGTTAAAATCTCCAAAGTACCATGCCTTAGAAGTAAGAACTATGGAAGAAGACAAAACTGATCCTGACTTTTCAGAGTGTGAGTCCAATAATTTAAGTGTCTATTAGGAGAATAATACTCTTCATAAAATATAAACTTAATCTATACTTTTCACCAGGTATCTTCTACAGAAACTGCTGGTGCTGTTAAGTTGCGTCAGCTGTGTCCGACTCCGTGCGACCCCATGGACGGCAGCCCACCAGGCTCCCCCGTCCCTGGGATTCTCCAGGCAAGAAATATGGTGTGGGTTGCCATTTCCTTCTCCAATGCATGGAAGTGAAAAGTGAAAGTGAAGTTGCTTAATCGTGTCCAATGCTTTGCGACCCTATAGACTGCAGCCCACCAGGCTCCTCCATCCATGGGATTCTCCAGGCAAGAATATTGGAGTGGGTTGTCATTGTCTTCTCCAGTATATCAACTAAAAACAGCTAAAGATGCAAAAAGGAAAATGTGACTCAAGATTAGGGGAAAACTGTAACCTATAGAAACAGACCCTAAGATGACAGTGATGTTGAAAGTAAGAGTTAAATGTCAAAGCAGCCACTATTAAAGTGAAAAGATAGTCAAAATGAACACATGTATTTCTCAACAGAGAGCTCAGTTTTTTTTAATGGGAAAATGAAAATTGTTGATGTAAAAACTATAATCTAATACCTATGATGTACATATATATGACAAGTGAGTATTAATCATAGATTGAAGAAGAAAAAGGGATCAATAAACTTGAAGATAAATCAGTCTATTTTTCCAATCTGCACGACAGAGAAGTCAAGCTGAGACTTGACAATCTAAAAAACAATAATACAATATCAAATGTGTAACATAATTTAAATCCAGAAGCATCGAGAGGCAATAAGGCATAGAAAAATCATTTGAGGAAATTAATGCCTGAATATAGCCCCCAAACATGAATAATTACTGTTGAAACTCACCATTACTGTTTGGCGAAGGTAGAGTTTCTCAGGTTTCTCTTTTTTCCTTTCTACACTGTCCTCTTTGGAAGGAAATCTCTCTGCACAGATCACACTAAAGATGTGGCCTCATGCTTCTCCTACCTGTTCTGATGCACGGAAAATCTGTGGACTGGGGGATATTTATTTTATACTCTGTGCTATTGTCTATCACTGCTTTGCTTATTTTCTTGCTCAAATTGTTTCAACTTTGGACTTTAGGAGCTTTCTGGTTGGTTCCTGTGCCATTTTGACATGACTCCATCCATATGAGATTTCTTTATTTGTTACGAGCACTTTACCTTCTGGCCTACAAGATAGTACGGGTTATCTTGTATATTTCCTACTCAGACTTAGCCATTTCTTCAAGGAGTCCTACTTCCTTTTACTGGAGAAGGGTATTAGAAATCAAGATATGTATACTGGGTACACTTGTAGCTATTGGAATGTTATTGGTTTTAGGCCCTCTCTTGCTGAGAGAGGAAGGGAATACATGTGTACATGCTAACCCATGTCTATATACACACCTATAATTGTATTCTTTTGGGGGTTAGTTGAATGACAAATTACATTTTTAATTTTTTCAATAATTTTATTTATTTTTACTTTATTTTACTTTATAATACTGTATTGGTTTTGCCATACATTGACACAAATCTGCCACAGGTGTACATGAGTTCCCAATCCTGAACCCCCCTCCCACCTCCCACCCCATATCATCTCTCTGGATCATCCCTGTGCACCAGCCCCAAGCATCCAGGACCCTGTATTGAACATAGACTGGCGATTTGTTCCTTACATGATAGTATACATGTTTCAATGCCATTCTCCTACATCATCCCACCCTCTCCCTCTCCCTCAGGGTCCAAACGTCTGTTCTATACATCTGTGTCTCTTTTGCTGTCTCACGTACAGGGTTATCATTACCATCTTTCTAAATTCCATATATGTGTTAGTATACTGTATTGGTGTTTTTCTTTCTGGCTTACTTCACTCTGTATAACCGGCTCCAGTTTCATCCATCTCATTAGAACTGATTCAAATGTATT
>SJYX01018118.1:23244-56140 GCA_006410675.1 Oreotragus oreotragus
GCCAGGCTCCTCTGTCCTTGGGATTCTCTAGGCAAGAATACTGGAGTGGGTAGCCATTCCCTTTTCCAGGGGACTTTTGGACTCAGGCATCGAAACCGTGTCTGCAGCATTCCAGGCATATTCTTTACCATGTGAGCCACCAGGGAAGCTTTCGAGGTCCCTGACAAGCCCCCACCCCACCCCACCCCCACCTCGCTTTTATCCATCATGCTGACAGGAAGCTGGTTCAGAGCACAGGCTCCACAGTCAGACAAGGCCTGGTGTGACCTCAGCCAAGTACCTCAGTTTGCCCATCTGTAAAATGGGATGATCACAGTTCCTGCCTTTTAGAGCCCGAAGGAGGCTTTTATGTCATTGTATATTCAAGGGCTGGCTGCACTTATTAATAACAGAGCTGCCTTCCCTGATCTGTTTACAGAACCCCCCACCATCCTTCCTGGCTTTATTTTTCTTCCCAGCACTCGCGACAGCCTCTCGAAATTCCTGTTTGTTTGTTTTTTTTCCTGTGTCTGTCTGCTTGACCATAAGGTGAGTCCCAGAAGGCGGGGACCACGTCTGCTTACTGTGTGACCCCAGGCCTGCGGAGCTTGGGTATGGGTCACTGCGAGGCTGTGGGGGGAGCCTCTGTGTGCGTGTAAATGGGCTGCAGTGTCTCTGCCTGAGTGTGTCCCTGGGCTGGTGTGTGGTTGTGCAGTGGTGTTCAAGTCACGATGCATCCCAGTGAGAGTCTGGCTGGGTTATTGTGTTAGTGTGTGTGTGTGTGTGTGTGGTTGTATTGCTGTGTGCCGGGGTCTGCCTCCCAGGGTAGCACTGTGGGTGCATAGTCTCACTGTGTGTCTTAGCCCTGCCATGGAGATGCGCACCATTGTATGACTGTGTAAGTGTGTGCCTCGGTCTCTTGGGAGCAGGTGGAGTTGTCTGTTGCCGTGTGCCTACGTCAGGGGGCACTAACGATCCTGTGTGTGTGCAGCTGTGTGGTTGTGTATCAACGCCCGTGACCAAACCCAGTGGTGTGTGCTCTGTATACAATCGTGGGTCCCAGTGAGCAGGATCTCAGGGTGGGCTGTTGTGTCTCTGGCTGGACAGGAGTGTGTTGTGTTGTTGTGTGTCCAGGGTACAGTTGTGTGTTCTGCCACACGGCCGAGGAGAGCTGGCAGTGACTGTGAGTTGTGCATTTGGAGGTGCTGATGTTGTGATCCCAGCTGGGTATGGGCTGGGCTGTTGTGTACTGAGAGTGAAGGGTGTTTTTGTGTCATTGTGTAGCAGAATAGAGGTGTGTGCTGAGTTGTGTTGTGTCTCTGGTTGGGCTGTGGTTTGTCTGGATGTGCAGTGGTTTAGCCAGATGAGGGTGAGAGCTGTGTGTCACCATGTGTGTGTGTGTCTGTGTGTGTACACGTGTGTGTGAGGGAGAGTGAGCAAGAAAGGAATGGTTGCCCAGCCCCAGGACCGTGACTAATGCCTCCAGCATCCCCCACTCCTTGGTGACAGAGACCTTTTTGTTCTCGGTGGCATAAAGTGGGTGTTTCATTCCTCAGGCCCCTGGCGAATTCTCAGCCTCAAGTCTGGCTGACAAAACAGCCTCTGGGCATCTGCCCTGTGCCCAGCCGCTTGCTGCATGTTTGAGAACGTCATACCTGGGACAAGCAGAGTGGTTGGGGTAGCGATGGGGAGCCCTCCAGGGACCCTGGCCAGCCTGAGGGGTGTGGGTGGGCTTCCTTGAGGACAGCATTGTTAGAAGATAATTTTGGGGAGAGAGACTTTGGGGAAACCAAGACTCAAACAGATCTAAAAGTGAGCACGTGTTAAAGATTTCACTTAACCCTGTGAAGGGTTACAACTGGTTCAGAGGAGACTCAAAGAACAGACACACTGACTTCCCTAGAAGTCCAGTGGTTAAGACTCTGCACCTCCAGTGCAGGGGGCGCAGTTTCGATTCCTGGATGGGGAACTCAGATCCCGTGTGCTGTGGGGAGTGGCCAAAAAATAAGTTAAAAAAAAAACAGTTGCATTTATAGATCAGAGATAGTGAATCAAAAATGCAAGTAGAGGCAAAACGTTTGGGGGGGGGGGCGAGTGTTATGGTCTCAAAGTTTTTGTTTCCCCCAAATTCATATGTTGAAATTCTGCTCCCCAAAGATGATGGTGTGGGGAGGTGGGGTCTTTGGGAAGTGCTGAAGTCATGAAGGTGGAGCCCTCGTGAGTGGGATTAGGCTCCAGGGAGATCCCCAGTCCCTTCCACCTGGTGAGCTCACAGCGAGAAGGTGCCAGCCATGAACACAAGAAGGCCCTCATTCAACCATGCTGCCACCTTGATCTTGGACTCCCAGCCTCCATAACTGGGAGCAATACATATCTGTTGTTTATAAGCATATAAGCTGTAGTATTCTGTCATAGCAACCCAAATGGACTAAGGNGAGCTCACAGCGAGAAGGTGCCAGCCATGAACACAAGAAGGCCCTCATTCAACCATGCTGCCACCTTGATCTTGGACTCCCAGCCTCCATAACTGGGAGCAATACATATCTGTTGTTTATAAGCATATAAGCTGTAGTATTCTGTCATAGCAACCCAAATGGACTAAGGGAGGTAGGGTTTTCCTTCCAGACAGAATTTATGTGCGTACCTCTACAGAAGATTCATTGTGGTTGATTCATCATTGATTCCCTGGCGATCAAGTGGTTGAGACCCTGAATTTCCAATGCAGGAGGTGCGAGTTCCATCCTGGTTGGAAGACTAAGATCCCACATGCTGCATGGCATGGCAACCCCCTCCCCCCACCCCCCCAAAAAAAAACACAAACAAAAACAGAAGATGGATCTTCAGCTAATACTTCGGGTCATGGGACAGGCTCCAGGCTCCAGGCTCGGGCAGCCAGCACCATGTGGGGAGGGGGGTGGACCCCCCAAGGCCACCCAGCCAGGTGTGGCTCCAGAGACCTGCGGGTCCCAGGTCAGCAGCCCCAGGGAAGGTGGAGTGTGGGAGGTGTGAGGGGGTAACCCCAATGGCGAGCGGCACCCCGAGATCACTGTGCCCCCTCACACCCCTGACGGAGGGCTTCTCCCCACCCCCGCCGGGGCTCCTGGTACCTCGGCTCCCGTCGCCGCCACTGGGCGCCTGCTCCTGCGTGTCCAGCACCTCGGGGCTATTGGCAAAGATGCAGGTGGGGTGCAGCACGACACTCGGATGGGTCTGGGTGTGGGAGATCCTGCTCTTCCCGCTGCCAGGTTCCCTCCTCTATGTCTCAGAAGTCTCCTCCTCCAGGAAGCCCTCCCTGACACAGCGCCTTGGGTAGCATCTTCCCCGCGACAGGGACGAGGCAGAGGCTGGATCTCCTGGCTTTTCAGAAGTCCAGGCCTCCTTCACCCCCTTGGAGCTTTCAGTGTCAGTTGCTCAGTTGTGTCTAACTCTTTGTGACCTCATAGACTGTAACCTGCCAGGCTCCTCTGTCCTTGGGATTCTCTAGGCAAGAATACTGGAGTGGGTAGCCATTCCCTTTTCCAGGGGACTTTTGGACTCAGGCATCGAAACCGTGTCTGCAGCATTCCAGGCATATTCTTTACCATGTGAGCCACCAGGGAAGCTTTCGAGGTCCCTGACAAGCCCCCACCCCACCCCACCCCCACCTCGCTTTTATCCATCATGCTGACAGGAAGCTGGTTCAGAGCACAGGCTCCACAGTCAGACAAGGCCTGGTGTGACCTCAGCCAAGTACCTCAGTTTGCCCATCTGTAAAATGGGATGATCACAGTTCCTGCCTTTTAGAGCCCGAAGGAGGCTTTTATGTCATTGTATATTCAAGGGCTGGCTGCACTTATTAATAACAGAGCTGCCTTCCCTGATCTGTTTACAGAACCCCCCACCATCCTTCCTGGCTTTATTTTTCTTCCCAGCACTCGCGACAGCCTCTCGAAATTCCTGTTTGTTTGTTTTTTTTCCTGTGTCTGTCTGCTTGACCATAAGGTGAGTCCCAGAAGGCGGGGACCACGTCTGCTTACTGTGTGACCCCAGGCCTGCGGAGCTTGGGTATGGGTCACTGCGAGGCTGTGGGGGGAGCCTCTGTGTGCGTGTAACTGGGCTGCAGTGTCTCTGCCTGAGTGTGTCCCTGGGCTGGTGTGTGGTTGTGCAGTGGTGTTCAAGTCACGATGCATCCCAGTGAGAGTCTGGCTGGGTTATTGTGTTAGTGTGTGTGTGTGTGTGTGTGGTTGTATTGCTGTGTGCCGGGGTCTGCCTCCCAGGGTAGCACTGTGGGTGCATAGTCTCACTGTGTGTCTTAGCCCTGCCATGGAGATGCGCACCATTGTATGACTGTGTAAGTGTGTGCCTCGGTCTCTTGGGAGCAGGTGGAGTTGTCTGTTGCCGTGTGCCTACGTCAGGGGGCACTAACGATCCTGTGTGTGTGCAGCTGTGTGGTTGTGTATCAACGCCCGTGACCAAACCCAGTGGTGTGTGCTCTGTATACAATCGTGGGTCCCAGTGAGCAGGATCTCAGGGTGGGCTGTTGTGTCTCTGGCTGGACAGGAGTGTGTTGTGTTGTTGTGTGTCCAGGGTACAGTTGTGTGTTCTGCCACACGGCCGAGGAGAGCTGGCAGTGACTGTGAGTTGTGCATTTGGAGGTGCTGATGTTGTGATCCCAGCTGGGTATGGGCTGGGCTGTTGTGTACTGAGAGTGAAGGGTGTTTTTGTGTCATTGTGTAGCAGAATAGAGGTGTGTGCTGAGTTGTGTTGTGTCTCTGGTTGGGCTGTGGTTTGTCTGGATGTGCAGTGGTTTAGCCAGATGAGGGTGAAAGCTGTGTGTCACCGTGTGTGTGTGTCTGTGTGTGTACACGTGTGTGTGAGGGAGAGTGAGCAAGAAAGGAATGGTTGCCCAGCCCCAGGACCGTGACTAAGGCCTCCAGCATCCCCCACTCCTTGGTGACAGAGACCTTTTTGTTCTCGGTGGCATAAAGCGGGTGTTTCATTCCTCAGGCCCCTGGCGAATTCTCAGCCTCAAGTCTGGCCGACAAAACAGCCTCTGGGCATCTGCCCTGTGCCCAGCCGCTTGCTGCGTGTTTGAGAACGTCATACCTGGGACAAGCAGAGTGGTTGGGGTAGCGATGGGGAGCCCTCCAGGGACCCTGGCCAGCCTGAGGGGTGTGGATGGGCTTCCTTGAGGACAGCATTGTTAGAAGATAATTTTGGGGAGAGAGACTTTGGGGAAAGCAAGACTCAAACAGATCTAAAAGTGAGCACGTGTTAAAGATTTCACTTAACCCTGTGAAGGGTTACAACTGGTTCAGAGGAGACTCAAAGAACAGACACACTGACATCCCTAGAAGTCCAGTGGTTAAGACTCCGCACCTCCAGTGCAGGGGGCGCAGGTTCGATTCCTGGATGGGGAACTAAGATCCCATGTGCTGCGGGGAGTGGCCAAAAAATAAGAAGTTAAAAAAAAAAAGTTGCATTTATAGATCAGAGATAGTGAATCAAAAATGCAAGTAGAGGCAAAACATTTTGGGGGGAGTCTTATGGTCTCAAAATTTGTGTTTCCCCCAAATTCATATGTTGAAATTCTGCTCCCCAAAGATGATGGTGTGGGGAGGTGGGGTCTTTGGGAAGTGCTGAAGTCATGAAGGTGGAGCCCTCGTGAGTGGGATTAGGCTCCAGGGAGATCCCCAGTCCCTTCCACCTGGTGAGCTCACAGCAAGAAGGTGCCAGCCATGACACAAGAATGCCCTCATTCAACCGTGCTGGCACCTTGATCTTGGACTCCCAGCCTCCATAACTGGGAGCAATACATATCTGCTGTTTATAAGCATATAAGCTGTAGTATTCTGTCACAGCAACCCAAATGGACTAAGGGAGGTAGGGTTTTCCTTCCAGACAGAATTTATGTGCATACCTCTACAGAAGATTCATCGTGGAATTTCCCTGGCGATCAAATGGTTGAGACCATGAATTTCCAATGCAGGAGGTGTGAGTTCCATCCTGGTTGGAAGACTAAGATCCCACATACTGCATGGCACAGCAACCCCCTCCCCCCACCCCCCCAAAAAAAAACACAAACAAGCAAACAAAAACAGAAGATGGATCTTGTGTTGCCTTCACTTACCTACAGTTTATAGAGTTGTAAAACAGACCCCATAGAATCAAGTAACTCTGAATGATTGGTTACAGTTCGAATTATCCCCCACCCAGAATTCATCTGTGAAGTCCTAACCCCCAGCAGCTCAGAATGTGACCTTGTTTGGAAACAGGCTTGTTGCAGATGTAATGAGTGAAGAGATGTAATTTGGCATAGGGCGGTCCCTAACCTAAAATGACTGGGTCTTGTAAACTGGGAAAACTTGGACCCAGACATGCGCACCGGGAGCGTGTCATGTGAACGTGCAGGCAGAAACTGGATGATGCGCTTATAAGCCAAGGAACACCAAAGATCGCCAGTCAGGACCAGAAGCTAGGGGAGAAGCAGGGAGCAGATTCTTTCTCACAGCACTCAGGAGGAAACAAGCCTGCTGACACCTTGATTGCTGACTTCCGGCCTCTAGAACCATGAGACAGAAGTCTGTGGTTTAAGTCACTCCTTTCTGGCGCTTAGCGATGATAGTGATGATTAGCAAACTAAGACCAGTAGTCCAGTAGGGATGTGAGAGTTGGACCATAAAGAGAGCGCCAAAGGATTGAAGCTTTCGAACCGTGGTGTTGGAGAAGACTCTTGAGAGTCCCTTGGACAGCAAGGAAATCAAACCAGTCAGTCCTAAAGGAGATCAACCCTGACTGTTCATTGGAAGGACTGATGCTGAAGCTGAAGCTCCAGTACTTTGGCCACCTGATAAGATGAGCCAACTCAATGGAAAAGACCCTGATGCTGGGAAAGATTGAAGGCAGGAGGAGAAGGGGGTGGCAGACAACCAGACGGTTGGATGGCATCACCGACTCAATGGACATGAGTTTGAGCAAATTCTGGGAGATAGTGAAGGACAGGGAAGCCTTGTGTGCTGCAGCCCATGGGATCACAGTGACTACATGACTTAGCAATTGAACGACAGCAACAGATGTATTAATAATATGGAGAAGACACAGTTTATCAAGATACAAAAATTCTCCTACAATATGTTGTTGGAACTGATTCCTGGAGGATGAACAGGATCAGGCAGCAGGGAAGGGTCGAAATAGCTGTGCAAAGGCCCAGAGGCAGGTGAGTGGGTGAGGTCCAAGCCTCCATGTGGCTAGGGCACTGAGAGGGACCAGAAGCGAACACTGGGGCCAATCAGGGGCGGAGCATGCTAAGTCTTGGCTTATCTTGTTGCACTTTTGTTTTCTTTTGTCTTTTGGGCCAAGCTTCCCCTTCAGTTCAGTTCAGTTGCTCAGTCATGTCCAACTCTTTGCGACCCCATGGACTGCAGCACGCCAGGCTTCCCTGTCCATCACCAACTCCTGGAGTCTACTCAAACTCATGTCCATTGAGTCGGTGATGCCATCCAACCATCTCGTCCTCTGTTGCCCCCTTCTCCTCCCACCTTCAGTCTTTCCCAGCATCAGGGTCTTTTCCAATGAGTCAGTTCTTCGCATCGGGTGGCCAAAGTATTGGAGTTTCAGCTTCAGCATCAGTCCTTCCAGTGAACATTCAAGACTGATTTCCTTTAGGATGAACTAGTTGGATATTCTTGCAGTCCAAGGAACTCTCAAGAGTCTTCTCCAACACCACAGTTCAAAAGCCTCAATTCTTCGGCACCCAGCTTTCTTTATAGTCCAACTCTCACATTCATACATGACTACTGGAAAAACCATAGGTTTTACTAGATGGACCTTTGTTGGCAAAGTAATATCTCTGCTCTTTAATATGCTGTCTAGGTTGGTCATCATAACTTTTCTTCCTAGGGGCAAGCGTCTTTTAATTTTATGGCTGCAGTCACCATCTGCAGTGATTTTGGAGCCCGCAAAAAATAAAGTCTGTCACTATTTCCACTGTTTCCCCATCTATTTGCCGTGAAGTGATGGGATCAGATGCCATGATCTTAGCTTTCCCTTAGGAGATCCCAGTTACCCCACCAGGGACTCAACCCTGGCCACCATAGCAAAAGCCTGGAATTCTAATTGCTGGACCACCAGGGACTTCCCAAGGCTTGGGGTTTTGTTCTGAGAGCCCTGGGAGCCTGAAAGACACCTGATTATGGGACACAGATTACCCCCAGCTGCATGTTAACCGCTCTGCATCACAGGTCCGTTATATTGATACCTGCCCAAGACCATATTCTAATTGCTGGACCACCAGGGACTTCCCAAGGCTTGGGGTTTTGTTCTGAGAGCCCTGGGAGCCTGAAAGACACCTGATTATGGGACACAGATTACCCCCAGCTGCATGTTAACCGCTCTGCATCACAGGTCCGTTATATTGATACCTGCCCAAGACCACTGAGATCACACAGCTGGCAGCAATGGGGGGTGGGAATCGAACCTAGTCTGCCACGAGCCCCGAGATATCAGGATCATGGCAGGTGAGGATCAGGGGGTCAGAGATGGAAGCTGGGGCGGCAAGACCTCGGTCAGGGACTTTGGTTATTTTTTTTTCATTGCTGTATCTTCCCATGGCATCACCAACTGGATAGACATGAGTTTGAACAAGCTCTGGGAGATGGTGATGGACAGGGAAGCCTGGCCTGCTGCAGTCCATGGGGTTGCAAAGAGTCGGACACGACTGAGCGACTGNTTTTTTCATTGCTGTATCTTCCCATGGCATCACCAACTGGATAGACATGAGTTTGAACAAGCTCTGGGAGATGGTGATGGACAGGGAACCCTGGCCTGCTGCAGTCCATGGGGTTGCAAAGAGTCGGACACGACTGAGCGACTGAACTGAGCTGTATCTTCAGAACCTATGACTGCAGCAAGGTACCCAATAGGTATTTGTTAAATGGGTAAACATTCTCTGAAAGCATTTATGCCCGGAAGAGGAAACTGAGGCTGAGAGAGATGCATCAGCTTTCTAAAGCCCTTATACCTCAGCTGCCAACTTCTAGCACTGTCCGTGACCCCCTTGCGTCAAAAAGGTCTGGAAGGCGCAAAAGGGTGGGTGGGTGAGTTGGTCCGGGCCGGGTCGGGAGGGGGTGGGGGTGGGACTTCAGTGCCGATCAGGCGGCGCCCAGGTCTGGATGCCAGGCTTTATTTAATAAGGCAGCAGGTCCCCCGGACCGCTCATTGAAAAAAACCTCAGCTTCAGGGGCCGCCCATGAGTACCCCGAATCCTTGCGAACTCGGCCCCCTTTCCCCCTCAGGCCGCCCTCAAGGTCCTCCCAGCGAAACTAGCAAGGTCAGTTGCAATTCCGTTTGCAACCAGCAGCTGTTGGCCCTGAACCCCCGCCCCATGAGACCGTACCATTCTGGCTCGGAGGAGGGGGGGTCCGGGAGCGGGGTGCGCAGAAGACCCTTCTGAGGACCCCCTCTGCCGGGCTTTTCCCTGACCTCACAGGCAGCGACGGGGAAGCTTTGCGTGGGGGGCTCAGGGCGGTGGGCTTCAGGGTGCCCCTCGCCCCCGCTCTGGAGGCCTCTCCTCATCGCCCCCTCTCCTGGCATGGTCCGAGCCGCGGAACGCCGCGTGCTAGGCCTGTGTGCACACGCCGCGCTCGGGGCGCAGACCTCGCCCTGCCTCGCCCGGGTTCGGATCGCGAGTCCGCGCCGCAGCGGGCACCGCGGTCCGGAGCTATGGCGGTCGTCGTCCGAGTAGTTTATTGGTGAGCACGCGGGCCAGAGGTGCCCTCTTCGAATCCCGCTCTGGCCCCGCCCTGTCCCGGCGGAGCTGGGCGCTGGGGGAGTCGGGGTGCGCGGGGGAGGGGGCAGGACCCTTGGGGAANTTTTTTATTTTTTGCCAAGTGCTATTCAAGGGTACAGATGCACCAGCTTTTGTTTAACCATCCTATTTCTACTGTCAGACATTTTACTTGTTTTTACTTTTTGGCTTTTATGAATAAAAATTGCTATAAAATAATTATATACAGGTTTTTATGTGGACATAAATTTTCTTCCTCCAGGATAAATGTCCAAGACTATAATCTTGGGCCATATGATAACTGTATGTTTGTATTTTTTGAAGTCTTTATTGAATTTGTCACAGTATAGCTTCTGTTTTCTGTTTTGGTATTTTGGCCTCAAGGCATGTTGGATCTTATCTCCCTGACCAGGGGTTGAACCTGCACCCCCTTCATTGGAAGGCAGAGTCTTAACCCCTGGACCACCAGTAAAGTCCTGATCAGTGTTTCCTACTTAGGTTTTTCCTTCATTCTCACTTTGCTCCACAAGGAAGTGGGCAGAGTTTGGGAGACTCCAAGGAACCAGCCCCAAAGCTCAAAATATGAAAAGATCAGACTGGGCAGAAATGAAATTTCCAGATCCTGACTCAAGGCTTTCCCTGATTGCTCAACTTAAAGCATAACCACATTCCAGGTGGAAGAAAGTCAATTTTTATTCTAAAAGCCCAGCATGCCTTGTGTTTTTGTTATTCTCTCCCCTTCAATCTCATAAACACCCTGAGAATGACTCACAGACGTAAACATCAATCAGGAACTGTCTCCAGCCTGCAAGACAAAATCCAGGGCCATCTGCAAAGCAAAGTTCTGTTCCCTCATTTTATCGCTGTTTTGATTTCCAAGGGGTCCCCAGGGCATCTGGTTTCCGTCAGTCCCCGCTTCCTCCAGATGGAATGACCCAGCCAGCTCCCCACGGGTCAGGCTGGGGTTCCTTCCCCACACCTCCTTCCTCACTTTTGGAAAGCTGGAGATTTCGTCTGCGTTCCATGGTTTATGTCAGATATCTGCACAAAGTAATCGGATGGCTCTGTGTATTTCTGCATTCCTCGACATGATGTCACTTGTCTCCGTCTTGAGCGCTGCGGCTGTTTCTTGTAAATCAATGAAGAGTGGCAGAAACTGGTGGAAAGGGTCAGGGCAAGGGAAGAGCCTCAGACCCCTCCCATCCTGAGCGAACAGACCGCCAGCCACAGGGGGTCTTGGGTCTGAGGAGGGCCCCAGGTTGGCTTTCCCAAAGCCATTTCCCAAGCCCACATGCACTGATTCCCAAGTGAAAGAAGCCCCACCAGCAATCGCCAGCTTTCCCCAAGCCTTCCCACGGGGCAAGTGTTTCCTGATGTTCCACAGGCAAAGACAGACTGTCAGGTGCTGAGGTCACAGTCGACCGTTGGTGTGTTTGGGCGTTAGAGAGACAGACCCAGGATACATGTGTAAACGAGCTAAATCACAGCACTGGGAAAATATCACCAATGCTGGTTCTGGAAAGATTGGGTCACTCACAACATCTGTAAATGTGGAAAAATGCTCCAGGGGTATGAAGCCATGTGCTAATAAGAGCTGTGCCCCCAGGTGGGTCTTGAAGCTTCATTGAGTCAATATAGAATTCAGAGGTCCTCAGAGCCTGTTCAGCATTTCCAGGGTAGGATGCGTCACAACAGGAACGAAGCTCACAAAATGAAAGCTCGCTGCCCTGACCAGACAGCTGTTGTCTGATGCTGAGTCCAGTGTCCTGTGGCCTGAACCCCAGGGTGCAGAGGTAGGAGGCCTTCAGGGATCACCCAGCTGGACAATTTTATAAATGAGGACTCGGCTCACCAAACATGCCTCCCCCTCCCTGCCATGTCAGCTCCGCGTCCCCGGGAGGGGCAACCCATCACTGTGTGCCTCACTTTCCTCCTTGGAATATCTTTTCACTAAGATGCTGAGAAACAGCCTGACCTCCTACGCGGGGCCTACAGCCCACACGTGGGTCCAGTGTTACCAAGATCGTCTTGGCTGGGCTCTGCTCTTCGATGCCGGCAGCTGTGTGCTTGCAGATGTGTCCTCCGTACAAAATACAACCATGATTTGCTGCCAAGGGTTGAGCAAATGGAAAATGTAGCTTCTCGTTCCACGACGCAGTTCTATGGACAGTTACATTTGGATAAATGGAAGTTCGAGGTTTTCATGGTTTTCTGGTACTCTGACCACACTGTGTGTGTGGGGGGTGGGGTGGGGTATGCGTGTGTGTGGGCATTTTCTGTTTNCGACGCAGTTCTATGGACAGTTACATTTGGATAAATGGAAGTTCGAGGTTTTCATGGTTTTCTGGTACTCTGACCACACTGTGTGTGTGGGGGGTGGGGTGGGGTATGCGTGTGTGTGGGGGGGTGGGTGTGTGTGTAGGCTTATTACAAGGAACTGGCTTAGGTGATTGTGGTTGGCTGGCTAGGCAAGTCTGAATTCACAGGGCTGGCTATTAGAAAGGGCAGACTAGAATTCCTGAGCACTAGCTCAAGCTGCTGGCCACAGATAAAATTCTTTCGGATCTGCTTTTAGGGCCTTTCAACTGATCAGGCGAGGTCCACCCCAATTATCCAGGCTATTTCCCTTTTGTAAAGCCAGTTGATGACGGACCTTTATCACATCCACAAAATTACCCTCCCAGCAGCATCTAGGTTAGTGTTTGAATGGATGGCTGGGGACTGTCGCCTGGCCACACAGACCCAGATCTGGCCCTTGCATTCTCTGTCCATGCAGAATGAGCCCTTTCATACCAGCCAGTCCCTGGAGTTCGCATTCGCTAGACTCTCTGATGCCACCAAGATACGGACTTTGCCACTGACTGTTGACCAGTGGGGATTAATAGCGGGCCCTGCTCGCCCCAGGCCTCTTTTGTGGCTGCTCTGCACACGGCATACCAGCTATGGCCTCCTCTTGACTGAAATGTGTACCTAAGAAGGGCACTTTGCCTGTGTCCCAGGCCTTCAGACCTCTTGTCTGCTAGTCTGGTGCTTCTCAAGCCACCTGTGGCAAAGGACCAGTTGCTTTGTTTTGTTTTTCATTTCCAATCCATTATGCGACTGATACTTTCGTAAAATACGATAAACATGAACCACCAGGGAAAATGACCATGCACTGAGATGCCCAGGAGCTCCCAGAGTGTCTGGACGTTGTCTCGTGGTTTCTGTGTCCACCACAGGCCCAGGACAAGCAGTCTCAGGGCGTCCCTGGGCACGGAGCCACTCCCGACTTCCTTCTGTGACTATTTCTCGAGTGCGTGCTATGTGCCGGGCACTGCCTTATCTCAGGGAACTTTAAATGGAGGGAGACAATGAAGGAACATCACAAACAAGTACATTAAACTGTGTCAGAAGGTGAGAGCTAGAGGAAAGGAGAGGACGAGAGTGCTGGGTTGGTTGGGCTTCCCACGTCCCGCCACCCTTGACTGGGTATATCAGGGCTCTAAACAGTGAAGTAAAGCCATCTGTGGAAAAGTGTGCATGGTTGTCCTTACCTGTTGATGTGCGTGTTAAGTTGCTTCATCGTATCCAACTCTTTGCGGCTGTGTGGATTGTAGCCCACCAGGCTCCTCTGTCCATGGGATTCTCCAGGCAAGAAAACCGGAGTGGGTTCCCATGCCCTCCTCCCGGGGAATCTTCCAGACCCAGGGATCAAACGTGTGTGTTTCTTATGTCTCCTGCATGGACAGGCAGGCTCTTTACTGCTCAGCCACCAGGGAAGGCCAACAAACAGACCGTCTGAGCCCCCAGGGAAGCCTAAGAGCACTGGGGTGGGAAGCCGTTCCCTCCTCCAGGGGATCTTCCTGTACCTTTCAAGTCTCTTGTACTGGCAGGTGGGTTCTTTACCACTAGCGCCACCTGGGAAGCCCTATCTGTTAATACACTTGTGTTTTAACAGTAATCTCAATACACAGAATAAGAACCGAGAGCCCAGAGTTCACATGTGTGACACAGTTGTCAACCCTGGGAGCCTGGGATCTCTGAATCGGCAGCGGAAGCGCGTGGACGAGCCCCCCAGGGATTTCCGAATGGAGATGGGAGGCGAGTGAGCAGGAGGAAAACGAAAAGGTAACAAAAGCCTGAGGTTAAGAAGCCAGGCTCCCCAGGACTTCCCTGGCGGTCCAGCGCTTAAGACTCTGCACTTCCACTGCAGGGGGTGTGGCCCTGGTCCTGGCACTAAGACTCCACATGTGCCATGGCAAGGCCAAAAGGGGGAAGGGAGCCAGGCACACATCTCCCCCGGAGAAGGCAACGGCAGCCCCCGCCAGTACTCTCGCCTGGAAAATTCCACGGACGGACGAGCCTGGTAGGCTACAGTCCATGGGGTCACAAGGAGTCAGACACGACTGAGCGACTTCACTTTCTTTCTTTCTATAGTTCTTTTGGAGAATGAAATGGCAACCCACTCCAGGGTTCTTGCCTGGAGAGTCCCATGGATGGAGGGGCCTGGTGGGCTGCCATCTATGGGGTTGCAAAGAGTCGGACATGACTAAGGAACTAACACACACACGCGCGCGCACACACACACACACATGCACACACACACACGCATCACCCCTCATGCTGAACAGGAGGAGGGAGGAATGTTTGGGGCTCGTTTTAACTCGGCGGGTGGCAGCTTCAAGGGAAGGTGCTGGGGTCCCATAGACTTAGCACAGTGCAGACAATCTGAGAAATCATTAGTCTTGCTGCAATTAGCAATTTTTTTTTAGCAACAATAATATGTTCATTGGCATCACCCCAGTGGACTGGGTGTTCAACTGTGAAGGAAAAGAACAAAATCTAAGAATGTGCATAAAGGGCTAGAAATAGAGTGTCGAGGCTGCCTAAAAACTGCTGTGAAGCCAGGGACCCTGGAGAGCTTTTTAGCTTCCAGGGTGAAAAGAAATTCCAGGAGAACGTGCGAGTTTATTGTTCCACTTGACATGTAAAATGGAGACGGGTGATAATAACAGGTGAGACAAAGGTGCCCATTGTTCATCCACATGCTGCCCTATGAGGGGGGCACTTTCATTGTCCCCCATTTTCAAATGAGGCCTGAAGGGCTGCTGGCCAAGGGTGAGGGTGGGCTCATGCTGCAACCCCTGGCCATTTGGCTACATGTCTGGGCTTCTACCCACATTGCCCTCCTGCCTCTCAGGAGTACCCCACATCCCTTTCAGCAAGCTGGGGGGGCTGTTCTGGGTAGAGGGAGCAGCCCTGCTTCCCCAGAGCCCCAGCAACCCAGGACCCTCAGAGAGCTGGCCCTTGGCCGGCTCAGCCAGTCAGAGAGCAGTACCCAAGGCAGTGCCTGTTCCCCAGGCCAGGCTCCAGTAAGCTAAGGCGGTCCCAACGAGAGGAGCCCAGGGTACTTCCTCAGAGCCTGCTGGGGCACGGAGACTCCCCCATCACCTGTGTCTGGAAAGAGACGGACAGAGGGATGGAAGGATGGATGGAGAGAGGTGGGTGGAGGGAGGGAGCGAGACGGGGAACAGCCAGAGCAGTGGAGGGCTGCCAGCAGAGCAAAGGCAGGGCTTTGCGCGAGCCCCGATTGGTGGCTGTTGACATCAGGGAGCTGGCAGTGGGCTTGTTAGAAGCAGGATGTCCTTTGTGATTGGTTATGGGACACATTTGTTTTCTGCAGGTTGGCCCTGAGTTGAAAGCAGGGACAAAAAACCAGGGAAGCTGGCAGTCACTGACCAAGTCCTGGCTGTTTTGTCCTGTGCTAGCGCAGGGTGCCATCCGAGTTCTATGGTCATTCACGGTCTGGCTCTGGCCCGTATGTTTGATCACTCCTGCTGAGAATGTTCTCCCAAAGCAGGCTCCCAGGAATTGCACGTGCTCTGGTGGGCATTGTGCCCCAGGGAGCTGCGGGTCCACTGTGCTCCTGGAAATGGACTCACAGACCCAGGAGCAGGGTGGCTCTACCCCCCTGGCATGGGGACAGAGGACTGCATCGTGGTCACAGATGGGACCTACCCCGGTCCTCTTTGTGGGGACTAAACTGAGCCTCAGGACCCCCTTGCCTGGCCAGATACCCACAGTTCCCTAGCCAGTTAGCTCTGAAAAGCCTGGGAGCTTGGGACTGGGAGTGGAGAGGAAGGAAGCCCAGTTAGGTGGCCTCATTTCTACACCCCTCTGCCCTGTGTCTTCAAGCCCGTCTCCCCTGTGCTGCCCTGCAGTGCAGCGCTGCTGCTTTGCTGTTGCTGTTACTGATTAGCTGTTCAGTCCTGTCCCACTTTTTTGTAACCCCATGGGCTGGAGCCCGCCAGGCTCCTCTGTCCATGGAATCTCCCAGGCAAGAATACTGGAGTAGGTTGCCATTTCCCTCCCAAGGGATCTTCCCGACCCAGGGATCCAACCCGCTTCTCCTGCATTGCAGGCGGATTCTTTGCCACTGAGCCACCTGGGAAGCTCAGCGCTGGTGCTTATCCTGTCTTTACTTGGAATATGCATATTTTGTTATCATGCATAATTTTCCTTCACTTTGATTTCCTTCAGGTGTTGCATTACATGTCCTTTATCTTGATCTCTAAGTGTTAAGGATGCCCATAAATTCGGCACCCAAAGCAAGTGCCTCTCACTCCTTACCCCTCTACCTCCTTACCCCTCTACCTCCTTGCCTTCAAGCCTCAGGTGGTTCCCTTTAGGTGTCTAGTGTTAGTGTTCCAGGGCTGACGAGTAAATTATGCACATCTTTAATGGATTTGTTAGGGTTTCAGTCATAGTTTCTGCTTCTTTCTTTTTTAAAAAATTAATAATTCATTCCACAAATATTCCATAAGATTTTAGTGGAAAAACCTGAACAAATTTTTTGGGCAACCCAGTTTTTCTTGCACCAACTCTGTTCCAAGAACCACGCCAGGGGCAGGGGATGCAAGAGTGAGCAAAACGACTGTGGGTGGGCTTGGCCCCATGGAGCTTACAATCCTCAGGGCAGAGTCCTGGATTCTGCAGTCCTCACACTCCCTGCCTTTGGCCTGGTGGAAAGAGGGTCCCTGGAGAGGCCTCTGATGGGAAGCATGCATGCTGAGGGAGTGAGCTGAGCCACGTGCCTCTGGTTCCTCGGGGACCAGTTTTGGTTCCACCAGGGTGGTGGCGGGCTCCCCCTGCCCAGCTATCAGAAGCAGCCACAAGATGCCTGCACCAAGGACTCCAGGGATCGGCTCCGAGAGGCCCTGCCCTCTCTCTTTCTCCATCCTGGCCAGCACATTCCTGCTCTTTCATAAACACACTTGGAGTTTTGGAAACCAGTTCCAACCACGCCCAGCCCAGGACCTCACAAGAGGTAGACCACCGGTGGGTGTTAAACTAGGGTGAACGGAGCAGCAGTGAAAGAGCCCCTCTTATGAAAGCTTTTGTGTCATCTGCTTGGCAAGCTCAGGTGGAAATGGCATTGGATCAGCCTTCCTCCTCGCTGGCAAGCCTTCCCATTCACCTTGAAAGGGAGACGGTCCTGTCTGCAGGCCTGAGCTCAGGAACCCTCAGATCTTTAGGATAAGGGACAGATTGGTTTCTCTCAGCTTAAGGTCCGTGATGACGAGGGCTCTCCAGCTGACCTGTACTCTTGCGCCTTCTCTACTGTGACACCCTGTTTCACCGCTGTGCTATGCTCGTGTCCAACTCTTTGGGACCCCATGGACTGTAGCCCACAGGCTCTTCCATCCATGGGATTTTCCAGGCAAGAATACTAGAGTGGGTTGCCATCTCCTCCTCCAGGAGATCTTCCCAACCCAGGGATCAAACCAGAGTCTCTTGAGTCTCCTGCACTGGCAGGCAGATTCTTTATCATGGCATCACCTGGGAAGCCCCCCTGTTGCACTAAAGCTCTGTGTTTTCTTGGGCGGGTTCCGTAGCTCTGTGGGTTATTTTCCATGCCAGAAGTGTCTCATTTTGTGGTATAAAAGGCCCAAAGGCCTAAATTGTAACTTCAGTCTCTCATCCACTAAAAGACTTCTCCATGTTCCTTCCCCTGCCCCTGACCTTTTCACTCTTGGCTGAGGCCTGGCTTGTGGAGTGGGAGGTGGTTAATGTATTTATCCATAGGATGGATCGATACCCACAGTCTTGCTATTTGTTTTCAACTTGGCCCATCTGTTCTCTTGTTCTCTGTTCCTGCTTTCTTTTAGATTATCTTTTTATGATCCCATTCTATCTCTGCAATTGTCTCCCTGGCTGTTATGGACTGAATGGGGTCCCCTCAAATTCATATGTTGAAGCCCTCACCCCCAGTGTGATGATGGTGTTAGGAGATGGAGGATTTGGGAGGTGAAGAGGGTTAGGTGAGGTCAGGAGGGTGGGGCCCTCGTGGTGGGATTAGTGCTTTAATGAGTAAAGATACCTGAGAGCTTGCTCTTAGCCTCTCTCTACCATGTGAGGACTTATCAAGAAGTCAACACCTGGGGCCTTCCCCCCACTCATGGTTCCTGTGTTGGCAGGTGGGTTCTTCACCTCTGGGGCCAGCTGGGAAGCCCTCATCATTTCACTGTCTCTTTCTGTGTGTCTATATCTGAATCATTACACGGTTCACATTAAACTAATACAATGATGAATGTTCTTTGTACCTCAATTTCAAAAACCCCTAAATTTTAAAAAATACCTGAAAAAAACTCAGACCTTCAAATCAAGAATTGTTTAGTTAATAGTTTGTTTTGTTTTATGAAGATACTTTATTTCTGTATTCCTCAGTACAAACCAGTAATTGCACACAAAATAGACATTCAGTAAAATCAGCTTCATTTGAGGTTAACTTAATGTGATGATTATAACTTTCCGCTGTAATAGATTTTTTTAAAGTACCTTTAATTACAAAGTTTCTTATACGCCTAGATTTTTTAAAAATTTAAATGGTTCATTTTGTCTTTGTTATCCTTGTAAACGTTTCATTTCTGTAGGTTTCATAAAGTATTGTTGTTTAGTCGCTAAGTCCTATCTGACTCTCCTGCAGGCAAGAATTTCCCAGGCAAGAATACTGGAGTGGATTACTATTTCCTTCTCCAGGGGTTCTTCCCGAACCACGGATCTAACCCCTGTCTCCTGCATTGGCAGCCAGATTCTCTACCACTGAGCCACCAGGGAAGCCCTTCACACAGAATATTGTCAGTACTATAGAACACGGATGTAATTCACAAACACTTGTACTGGGGGCGGGTAGTCAGGCATGTCCCCCAGCCAAGTGAGGTGGGCAGGGCCTCCCCGAGTTGCCCCTTCTTGAGGGCTTTTGAACTCATGAATAAGAAAATCAAGCTGGTTAATATCTCCCATTCTTTCTCTACGGAGAGGGCAGCCATACCGCTAGAAAGCCAAATCAGGCCCTTCTGCGTGTTTTTGGAAGTCACTTTTTAAAAATATTTGTTCGTTTGCCATAAGCGGGGGTTACTCTCATGTTGCACAGCAAGCGTGGACTCAGGCTTCAGCAGTTACAGCTCGTGGGCTTGGCGGCCCCGTGGCATGTGGAATCCTCCGGAACTGTGTCCCCTACATTGACAGGCGGATTCTCAACCACTGGACCACCAAGGAAGTCCTAGAAGTAACCTTTTATGGGCGCATGGCCACACCCACCACCCACATGTCACCTGTGGCGGCTTCAGAATTACCATGGCAGAGTTGAGTGGTTGCCACAGAGACCATCCAGATTCCGAAGACTAAACTAGTTTTATTATCTGGTCCTTTACACAAAAAAATGTGCTCGCCTCCAGGCCCACTAATGTGGGCTGGGGACTCGAAGGGAATTTTTGCAGCAGGCCTGCCTCTCTGAATCCCTGGTAAGACTGGGGGCAGTCGAGAGCTCAGGGCTTCTGTATTTCAGAAACCCCAGTCTCCATGGATGCCAACTGCAGATTTCCCAGCACAGCACACAACTGTGTTTTCCTCTCTTGGGAACCCAGTTAACTAGGAGGCCTGTGAGTCACAGGTGGGAGACCAGCTCTGTCCCCGAGGGGCCACACCCGTGGAAAATGGGAAAGTCATCTCCTTCCGTCTAAACCGAAGGAGCGGCAAAGAGACCAACTGGATGGGGATGGGGGCGCTGCAGATAAGACTCAGGGACCAGGTATTCTAGGTAAGGGGCCAGGAGAAGGAAGCTTTTCCAGCTTGCAGCATCTCAGAGGCTGCACTAAGTGAAGCCCAGAGTGTCAGGGGCATTGCTCAGGCCCTCACAGTCTGCAGGGGCTTGGGATGACCTCGGGCTTCACAGTGAGAAGGGCGCACTGCCCAGTGCCATGTGGGGGCCGGCACGCCCTTCCCGGCCCCCGCCATCTGTGTGGTGGGGTCAGAAGCACTGGCCTCGAAAGATTCAGGGAAGAAAAGACAGACCATAGGCCCATGAGCTGAAGAAAGGGGCTGACACTGGACAGAAGCTGGTGAGTGTTCTCAGAGCCGGACCTCAGACAGGGCCGAGCCCCACGTCTTGGCTATTGTAAGTGGTCCTGCTATGAACACTGTGGTACATGTATCTTTTTCAATCAGAACTTTCTCTGGACATATGCCCAGGAGTGGGATTGCTAGATCATATGGTAACCCTATTTTAAGTTTCGTAAGGAATCTCTATACTGTTTTCCATCAGTTCAGTTCAGTTCAGTTGCTCAGTCGTGTCCGACTCTTTGCAACCCCATGAATCGCAGCACGCCAGGCCTCCCTGTTCATCACCATCTCCTGGAGTTCACTCAGACTCACATCCATCGAGTCCGTGATGCCATCCAGCCATCTCATCCTCGGTCGTCCCCTTCTCCTCCTGCCCCCAATCCCTCCCAGCATCAGAGTCTTTTCCAATGAGTCAACTCTTCACATGAGGTGGCCAAAGTACTGGAGTTTCAGCTTTAGCATCATTCCCTCCAAAGAAATCCCAGGGTTGATCTCCTCCAGAATGGACTGGTTGGATCTCCTTGCAGTCCAAGGGACTCTCAAGAGTCTTCTCCAACACCACAGTTCAAAAGCATCAATTATTCGGTGCTCAGCTTTCTTCACAGTCCAACTTTCACATCCATACATGACCACAGGAAAAACCATAGCCTTGACTAGGCAGACCTTAGTCAGCAAAGTAATGTCTCTGCTTTTGAATATACTATCTAGGTTGGTCATAACTTTTATTCCAAGGAGTAAGCATCTTTTAATTTCATGGCTGCAGTCACCATCTGCAATGATTTTGGAGCCCAAAAAAATAAAGTCTGACACTGTTTCCACTGTTTCCCCATCTATTTCCCATGAAGTGATGGGACCGGATGCCATGATCTTCGTTTTCTGAATGTTGAGCTTTAAGCCAACTTTTTCGCTCTCCTCCTTCACTTTCATCANTTGTTTAATGTTGTTTTTCCCCACTACTACTCCATGAGACAGTTCAGTTCAGTCGCTCATTCATGTCCAAGTCTTTGTGACCCCATGAACCACAGCACATCAGGCCTCCCTGTCCATCACCAACTCCCAGAATTTACTCAGTCATCTCCATTGAGTCAGTGATGGCACATGCCATCCAACCATCTCATCCTCTGTCATCCCCTTCTCCTCCTGCCCTCAATCTTCCCCAGCATCAGGGTCTTTTCACATGAGTTTCTTGCCTGGAGAATCCCAGGGACGGGGGAGCCTGGTGGGCTGCCGTCTGTGGGGTTGCACAGAGTCCGCACTCAGCAGCAGCAGAAGGTTGGTCATAACTTTCCTTCCAAGGAGTACGCATCTTTTAATTTCATGGCTACAATCGCCATCTGCAGTGATTTTGGAGCCCCAAAAAATAAAGTCTGACACTATTTGCAGTTTCCCCATCTATTTCCCATGAAGTGATGGGACCAGATGCCATGATCTTCGTTTTCTGAATGTTGAGCTTTAAGCCAACTTTTTCGCTCTCCTCTTTCACTTTCATCAAGAGGCTTTTTAGCTCCTCTTCACTTTCTGCCATAAGGGTGGTGTCATCTGCATATCTGAGATTATTGATATTTCTCCCGGCAATCTTGATTCCAGCTTGTGCTTTCTCCCGCCCAGCGTTTCTCATGATGTACTCTGCATATAAGTTAAATAAGCAGGGTGACAATATACAGCCTTGACGCACTCCTTTTCCTATTTGGAACCAGTCTGTTGTTCCATGTTCAATTCTAACTGTTGCTTCCTGAACTGCATACAGGTTTCTCAAGAGGCAGGTCAGGTGGTCTGGTATGCCCATCTCTTTCAGAATTTTCCACAGTTTATTGTGATCCACACAGTCAAAGGCTTTGGCATAGTCAATAAAGCAGAAATAGATGTTTTTCTGGAACTCTCTTGCTTTTTCCATGATCCACTGGATGTTGGCAATTTGATATCTGGTTCCTCCGCCTTTTCTAAAACCAGCTTGAACATCTGGAAGTTCACAGTTCACGTATTGCTGAAGCCTGGCTTGGAGAATTTTGAACATTACTTTTACTAGCATGTGAGATGAGTGCAATTGTGTGGTAGTCTGACCAGGAATCATGTCTATTTTGATCATCTTTATTTCCTGATAAATCTGTAAAGTTAGGTTAATCATCACTGACCTCATTTTTTTTTGGTCTCACCACGTGGCATGTGGGAGCCTAGTTCCCTGACCAGGGATCAAACATTTCCCACCTGCAAGGGAAGCACAGTCTTAACCAATGGACTTCCAGGAAAGTCCCTGACCTAAAGTTTTTTAACCAAGTTCCTTATCTATTGAATTCTGTTATGTTACTATGTTTTTCTTATTGTTAAGATTCTCCAAAGAAACAGAATCCATAAGGTTATAGAGATACAAGAGGAGATTTATAACCAGGCCTGGGGTCACCTGGTTATGGAGGCTAAGTCCCACAATTTGCTGTCTGCAACCTGGAGAGCAATTTAGTCTCAAGACCAGACACTAGAGGCAAGTTTCCTAGATCAGAGCCAGGGATTTGTTCAGGAAGGAATGGGAACCTAAATCTTGGAATGGTGACATCTGGATAGACTTGAGAACCTCGAACCCTCTGGGTCTAGAGAAGTGGCTTCGATGCCCCTGGTCAGAGAATAGCAGCCCACTCCTCACCTGAAGAACACCCAAGGCCTCACGTATGGCTGATGCCCAGTGCTCAAGGTGAAACTTACTGGGACTTGCCTGGTGGTCCAGTGGCTAAGATTCTGCACTCCCAATGGGATCGATTCCTGGTCAGGGAACTAGATCCCACGTGCTGCAACTGAGTTCACGTGCCACAACTAAAGATCCACGTGATACAACTAAGATCAAAGATCTGGTGCCACAAGTACAATCCAGTGCAGTCAAATTAATAAATAATTTTTTTTTTAAAAAAGATGATATTTGCCATCCTCCTCAAATTCAGCAGTCTCCTCCCCTCCTGGCCACTAGACCAATAACAAAGGACAAATCTCACTGTGGCCTAATTGAGAAAGAGCTGTTTTTGCCACGGGGAGAAAGAGATTACGCACTGAAGAAGCTTCAAGACCTGGATCATGAAGCTTCAAGACCTGAGGGGGGCATGGTGCACTAGTCTGGATAAGGGACAGTTTGAAATGCTGGGGGCACCATATTGTGACTCGGGAATTAATTTCCTGGCAGTGGAGCCCGGCCTAATGTGCTCTTGGGAAGGCTTTTAGAAATTATGGGGGAAAGTAATCCACATTAAAAGCGGAGATGTTAGAAGTGCTTTGGCAGAGTGCTCAGGATGGAATCTGAAGGCTCAGAGATGAATGAATCAATTATTTAGAATCAAGGACTCACTTTGTTCCTTGAGAAGGTCCAGATGATGCTTCTTTCTCTTATGCCATAACGGATGTGCAAAGGAGAGGACAGAGCAGTCCTGGGTCGTGGGGTCCTCCACTGCATAGGGCTCACCATTCCGGAGGCTGTTCTCCTTAATGACAATGTGGATGGGAGGATTCTGGAACAGCAGAAGCCAGGTGGCAGACCTTAACTACCTCCAACAAGGGGAACTTAATTAGTGTAATGTTTGGTGAGGACGGATGGGTCAGTTCTTCAGTGTGTGTGTGTGTATTAGTTGCTCAGCTGTGTCCAACTCCTTGCAACCCATGAACAGGCTCCCCTCTGTTCATGGAATTCTCCAGGCAAGAATACTAGAGTGGGTTGCCATGCCCTTCTCCAGGGGACCTTCCCAACCCAGGGACTGAACCTGGGTCTTCTGCATTGCAGTCACAGATTCTTTACTGTCTGAGCCCCCAGGGAAGCCCTCAGTTCATCAGAGGGGACCACAAACACTGGACCGCTGCACTCCAGCCTGACTCAGGAGTGTTCTCCAAGGAGAGCAGTGAGTGGAGGCCCTCCTGACGGGGTGAGTTCAGGCAGCACACCTGGTCATCTACTTGTGGAAGAGAGAAATGTCTGAGTAACGGTATCAAGGAGGGTTGAGCAGATACTACGGGGACTTACCAAGTTGTTGGGAGGGGAGTAGTGGGAACAGTCCACCCCAGCATGGAGAAATAGTTTAATACTGACATTGTTATCATTGCCACTGCCCAGTGATAGTAAAACGTGACCTGTCTTTTAAAAATTTCTACATAAATTCTCTACAGACCCTTCTTGCTCACACAGGTATGGACCGCTTCCACCAGTGGTGATCCCCTAGGTTCACCATTGTAGGTTCACCATACCATTGCTCATCGGCTGTGCTGAATAACTCAATAGGTTGTCAGAGGTTTGGAAAGAGCAAGCCTGGGGGCCTAGAGGAATGAGCTAAAGTGAGAGGGTCTTTGCATGCCCCATGAATGTTCACCAGAGTAGATCCATTGCAGAAGAGACATTAAACAGGAGTTTCCTAAAATTTCAGACTTTAAAAAAAAATTGTAGTCACACCACACAGCATATGGAACCTTAGTTTCCCCACCAGGGCTGGAACCCATGCTCCCTGCATTGAAAGACAGAGTATTAATCACTGAACCACCAGGGAAGTCCCAAAATCTCTGGTGACTTCTATCAGCAGCCATCTGGTGCCTGAAAAAAAGATGGCCGAGATGGAGGCTCTGTAGAGCCCAACAGCACTGACTTTCTCACACTGATTTGGCTTGGTGTGACTTATGCTCCAGAGCTCCCTGTGGGGTCCTGTTGAGGCTGGTATAAGAAAATATCCATGGTGGGCAGAACCCTACAATGGCTGCCAATGACCCACATCCTTGCATGATCCCTTCCCCTTGAGTGTAGACAGGCCCTGTGATGATGATGGAATATCCCTCCTGTGACTCTGTAGCATTATACAGCAAAGCTGAAGAAGTTTTGCAGTTGTAGTTAAGATCCCTAGTCCATTGTCTCAAGAATCTGAGGTGAGCCTAACCTAATCAGGTGAGCCTTGCAAAAACTAACCTAGGCTTTTCCTGAGAAAGGGAGCCCAGTGAGGAGGTGTCTGCAGTGGTCAAGGCAGGAAGTGAAGGTGGCTGGACTGGGGAGAGGATGGGGAAAAGTGATCAGGTTCCAGACAAACTTTGGAGGCAGAGCTGACTGGCTTACTAATGGCTTAGGGAAGAATTTCCCTAACAGCAACCCTTACAGCTCTTCAATCAACTCTAATTCAGCTAACACTGAGGGAGAATTCATTTTCAGACAGGTCTAATTGACAATCTTCTTTTCTGTGGGAGCTAAGTCCACCTTATATGGTTCTGCCATGTGGTCCTGGCTCAGCATAGTGTAAATGCCTGAAAGTTCGCCTTTTTGATTTAATACCGGTGTCTGACATTAAGCTTTGATTGCTGAGGCATTCACTTCAATAAACACATTGCCAGCTATGTGACTGAAGAGCCAGGCTGCCCCACCCCTGAAGTTCCTCTGTTCTATTTATTTTTATTGGTGCATAGATGTAGAGAAGTTACTTTGTTTTAGAGATCTCCGGTTGACTTAGAGCTGATCTTCCTGACCCAGGGATCGAACCCAGGTCTCCTGCATTGGCAGGCAGATTCTTTACCACTGCACCACCTGGGAAGCCCATACAAAACATAGACACTACCATTTTAAGTGTATAAATCCATGGCATTAAGAATATTCAGTGTTATACAACCATCACCACTATCCATTTCCAAAATTTTTTCATCCTTCTGAACAGAAACTCTATATCCATTAAATACTAATTCTCATTCCCCTCACCTCCTTAACTCCTCCTTGATAACCTCTGTGTGTCTTGCAATCATAATAAGATCCACAACAGCCGGTGCAACCACACTGTTGATTCTGAAAGGAGAAATGTCTTTGTTGGCTCCCCTGGGAGTGCCCCAGGCATCTCTAGCCCGTAGATCACTATGGATAGGTGAGACCAACATGAAACCGCCAGCCTCTGATGGCCCCAGAGAAGTCAGCTCCCTCGTCCACTTGTCAGATATCAGTCACTGCTTGCTCACATTCTTCTGTTTGTAGGCTCAGCCCTACGCAGTTTTGAAACCCATGAAAACTCAGTCAGGCAAGAAATGAGAGCTTTCCCCAGTAGTGAGTAGGAGCATGGAAATAATTGCTATACCAAAGATGCAGAGACTCCTGATGTGAGCACTGAGCAGGAGCCTGCCTCTAATCCTACTCCTAGCAAAGAGACATTCACGTGGCTTCCAGTTATAGCCAGTCTGTCTGGTTTTCCCACTAGGGTTCTCTGCCCCCAAGCAACTTCCCCAGTGGGAATGAAGCTTGACCCTGAATCCAAGCTAGGTAGACCATAACTCAGTTCCCTTCACTAAGTGTATTCTACTTGCTTCCCTTCAGTCAGTCAGTTAAGTCCCTCAGTTGTGTCGGACTCTTCGCGACCCCATGGACTGCAGCACACCAGGCCTCCCTGTCCATCACCAACTCCCGGAGCTTGCTCAAACTCATGTCCATCGAGTCGGTGATGCCATCCAACCATTTTATCCTCTGTCGTCCCCTTCTCCTCCCGACTTCAATTTTTCCCAGCCTCAGAGTCTTTCTCGATGAGTCATTTCTTCAGATCAGGTGGCCAAAACATTGGAGCTTCAGCTTCAGCATCAGTCCTTCCAATGAATATTCAGGACTGATTTCCTTTAGGATGGACTGATTGGATCTCCTTGCAGTCTAAGGGATCCTCAAGAGTCCTCCCCAACACCACAGTTCAAAAGCATCAATTCTCCTGCACTCAGCTTTCTTTATAGTCCAACTCTCACATCCATACATGACTACTAGAAAAACCATAGCCTTGACTGGACGGACCTTTGTTGGCAAAGTCATGTCCCGCTTTTTAATATGCTGTCTAGGTTGGTCATAGCTTCCCTCCAGGACTCTTGCGATTCCTTGCCCTGACTCTACTCTGAGTCCTCCCTGACTTACAAATCTGGAAACCCATCTGACACTGAGAGTCACTGCTGTCCAGAAATCTTGTGCTGTGCCCAGTTTTCTGAGTCAAGTTTCCCCTCTTGGAGAGTACCCGTTGACCTAGAGTAACCTGGAGTTTGTTGCATCTACATGGACTTGTTGATTTGATGACACATCTTTTTCCCAGAGAGAGCTCATGTCCTGGGGGTGTCTCTACAGCACTGCCACTTTCTGACAGTAGAATGTCCCAGCATGCTGTGCAGCATGGGCTGTGGATTGTGACATGTGACTGAAAGAATATTAGAACCAGAAGGAATCTTACAGATCAACTTGTTGACTGTGCCTCTACCTTTTCTTTGAACCACACAGGGAAAAACACAAATAGCAGTGGGTGTCTGCTCTTTATAGACAAGAAAACAAGCCCAGTAACTAAATGCCTTACAAAGGTCTTAAAGCAAGTTATGATTAAGAACTAACTGCCTAGTATTTAGTAGATTTTATATATCATTAACAGTTGGATCTTTTTTCTGGTGACTTGAGCTTATTACTGATGAGAATTTTGAGAGTTAGTGTGCACACAATTAAATTCAACTTTCAAAATATCTGTTCATCTCTTTCAGGGATCATGCTTGGAACTGAAACAATAATATTTAAGACAGAATTCTTTACTCCTGAGGTTTAAAAAAAGTTAGTGCGTTTAACAACTCTTGCATAGAAATGGTAACCTTGATAGACTGATGGTGAGGGTCACCATTTTCCAAAGATTCAGATGAATAATACAGAGCATACAAAGAAGATAAAAATGTGCATGGATAATAAGGTATTTTAGCAATTAGGTTCTAAACCAGAGTCTTAAGCTGTACCTTTCCCAACTAGTTTTTTCAAAGAATGAAATAACATTGTACTACATTTTTCTCAGTCTTTTGTCTAAAGAGCAAAAGACTGAATTTTAATAAAAGCTAGTAAGATAAAAATGATAAGTGATTGAAAGAGAGCAAGATTGAGAACAAAAAACAGAGATGAGGCTGACGCTTGAATAGAATGGCTAGAAAAAAGACAACAAGGGATTGCAGTTTAATAAAAAGAGAGGCTAAAGGAAAGATTCTAGGACATTTGTTTGCTTGGACTGCCGCGCGGGAACACCACACAGTGGGTGGCATAAACAACAGAGATTTACTTTTTCAGTGTTCTGGGGACTGTGAGTCCAAAATCAAGGCGTTGGTACGATCAGTTTCTGCTAAGGCCTCTCTTCCTGACCTGTAGACACCTGCCTCTCCACTATGTCTCTGTGGCTTTTCCTATGTGAGTTCAAAAGAGAGAGATCTCTAGGGTCTCCTTATGAGGACATCAGTTCTACCAGATTATGACTCCACTCTTTTGACTTCATTCAACCGTTACTACCTTCTTAAGGGCCCAGTCTCCAAATATAGTCACATTGAAGGTTAGGGCTTCATATGAACTGGGGGAGAGGAGCACATTTCAGTCCATAACAGGCTCTTGTTCAGCATGTTTTCAATAGTATAGGCACTAAACTTACTCCTTTTCCTGAAAGTTGTCTCCTGTATTCAAAGGAGAGACAACAAAGAATTAGTGTTTGTCAGGGGTAACAACTCTGCCATCATTGCACAATGTGAGTAATGGGCTTGTCAGCCCCCAGGGAGCGTGCGATACCTGAATTCATCTCCTATTCACATAAATGCGATACAGACGATTTGCTACTTGTCATATTCCGTGACAACCCACTCTGCACTGATCAAACCCATTATTAACAACTCCCAGCCATACCCATAATTTTGTTCAGGCCTTTGCTATCACTGAATAGCTTAGTTTCATTTTCTCTTCAGGCAATACTGTGAGTTGTCTACATATGGTTATATTGACAGCATATAAAATAAAACTGATGCAAGGATTCTTGGTATCTGATACAGTAGAAAAAGGCAAATACTGCAAAGGCCATACAAACCCAAATGCTAAACTACATTTCTTCCTTGAGCATCGAAGTTAATAAAAAAGAATACTGTTGGTTATTTTGTGAAGCATTTTATGTAAAATTCAATGCTGTAAATATTAATATTTATATGAACAAATAATAAATATCGATCAAGTATGCATTTATCTCAAGAAACAAAAAAAACAACTAAAAGAAAGTAGATAAAGGAGTATTCTAAGCAGTATACTAAAATAGAAACCATAAAGGAAAATGTTGACAGACTTGACTACAGAACTTACTTTTAAACTTCTGGAGCAAAACAGGTCATAAATAAAAATCAAATACAAGTAACAAACTGGGGAAAAGACATGTAACATGGTAAAGATATAATTAATACACTTGGTATACAGAAATAATTTTCAAATTAATAAAAATCAGCAAACACATCAATAGAACAATAAGTGGAGCTCAAACTGAAAATTGACAGAAACAGAAACTAACAAGCTATTACAAAGATGGAAAATACAAAATCCATATTTGACAAAAATACAAATCAAAAGAAAATGAAAATAATTTGAATCTATGAAGATATGAATTTAAAGTCCAGATTTTGCCAGGAGTTGACATGGAAATGGGGAAGTTGACCTGCTCATCTACTATTGATAAAAGTGTAAACCAGTGTAAATTTTATTTTAGAAGGTTGTATTGAATATTTTGTCACTCTTGTTGTTTTCCAGTCACTAAGTTGTGTCCGACTCTTTGGGAACACTGAATATATGTTTTGAAATTTAAAACACGTATTAACTTGCTCAAGGTGGTGACCTAAGCAAATGTGTTTCTCTCTCATATCTACCAGAATCTCACTGAAGAATTAGAAAATACATAAAAGGAACTTTTTTTGCCTAATGAGGAAACTGAATAAGAAACGCATTGTCCAAAATCAAGGCCCGATACACAGCTGAACACCACCTCCCCCGATGGTTTCCAGGAGGAACTCCAAGTTCAGAGTGAGTTCAGTTCAGTTCAGTTTAGCCGCTCAGTCGTGTCCGACTCTTTGCGACCCCATGAATCACAGCACGCCAGGCCTCCCTGTTCATCACCATCTCTCGGAGTTCACTCAGACTCACATCCATCGAGTCCATGATGCCATCCAGCCATTTCATCCTCTGTCGTCCCCTTCTCCTCCTGCCCCCAATCCCTCCCAGCATCAGAGTCTTTTCCAATGAGTCAACTCTTTGCATGAGGTGGCCAAAGTACTGGAGTTTCAGCTTTAGCATCATTCCTTCCAAAGAAATCCCAGGGCTGATCTCCTTCAGAATGGACTAGTTGGATCTCCCTGCAGTCCAAGGGACTCTCAAGAGTCTTCTCCAACACCACAGTTCAAAAGCATCAATTCTCCGGCTCTCAGCCTTCTTCACAGTCCAACTCTCACATCCATACATGACCACAGGAAAAACCATAGCCTTGACTAGNATAGATGGGGAAACAGTGGAAACAGTGTCAGACTTTATTTTTTTGGGCTCCAAAATCATTGCAGATGGTGACTGCAGCCATGAAATTAAAAGATGCTTACTCCTTGGAAGAAAAGTTATGACCAACCTGGATAGTATATTCAAAAGCAGAGACATTACTTTGCCGACTAAGGTCCGTCTAGTCAAGGCTATGGTTTTTTCTGTGGTCAGAGTTGGACTGTGAAGAAAGCTGAGCGCTGAAGAATTGATGCTTTTGAACTGTGGTGTTGGAGAAGACTCTTGAGAGTCCTTTGGACTGCAAGAAGATCCAACCAGTCCATTCTGAAGGAGATCAACTCTGGGATTTCTTTGGAGGGAATGATGCTAAAGCTGAAACTCCAGTACTTTGGCCACGTTATGCAAAGAGTTGACTCATTGGAAAAGACTCTGATGCTGGGAGGGATTGGGGGCAGGAGGAGAAGGGGACGACCGAGGATGAGATGGCTGGATGGCATCACAGACTCGATGGACGTGAGTCTGAGTGAACTCTGGGAGATGGTAATGAACAGGGAGGCCTGGCGTGCTGCAATTCATGGGGTCGCAAAGAGTCGGACACGACTGAGCAACTGAACTGAACTGAACTTGCAATTAAAGTGGTTCCTTGATTGGACAAACCAGCAGCATTCGGTGAATTGGAAAATCAGATTCCAAGCCTGGCTTCACTGATTGCAAAATGGGTGGGGTCATGAGAAAGTTCTAAGGCCTCTGAGAGCCATCAGGGAATTCTTAGGGGTTCCCGACAAGTCCACGGGAACCAGACAGTCGTGTCACTTCTACTGGCAACAACCAGGTGACCGCTGATCCGAGTGGGCCCAGGTCTCTCTCAGAAAGTCTCAAGTTCTGGGGAGCGCCTTGGTTTCAGGCACACCAGCATGGCCACATGGGGTTATTAGTGCTTTCCCACCAACAGAGATGCTCGGGGGGTTCCCCTGGTGGTCCAGGGGCTAAGAATCCACCTGCCAGTGCAGGGAACACAGGCTCGATCCCTGTTCCAGGAAAATCCCACATGCTGCAGAGCAACGAAGCCTGTGCTCCACAGCTACTGAGCCAGCGCCCTAGAGCCTGCGAGCCGCCAGTACTGAAGCCTGGGTGCCCGGGGCCTGTGCCCCACAGGAAGAGAGCCAGTGCAGTGAGAAGCCCGTGCGCCAGACGAAGGGCAGCCCCTGCTCACCCCAAGCAGAGGAGGCCCGAGGACAGCAGTGAAGGCCCCGCACGGCCGAGATAAATAAATAGGTACAATGAACAGTGCTAATAAAGATAGGCGCTTGGGTACTCAACAGAGCATAGCGCCCTCTGTCTCAGAGCAGGGTGACAGGGAAGGGAAGAGATTATTAGTATAGAACGTTTGTGAGAGATACAAGGGGGCTGGCAAGGGAGTGCCACCCTGAGAACTTAGTGGCTACGTTTTTAAAAAAATTTTTGAGGGAGGGCACACGTATACCTTTGGCTGATTCATGTTGATGTATGGCAGAAACCAACAACNAGTGCTAATAAAGATAGGCGCTTGGGTACTCAACAGAGCATAGCGCCCTCTGTCTCAGAGCAGGGTGACAGGGAAGGGAAGAGATTATTAGTATAGAACGCTTGTGAGAGATACAAGGGGGCTGGCAAGGGAGTGCCACCCTGAGAACTTAGTGGCTACGTTTTTAAAAAAATTTTGAGGGAGGGCACACGTATACCTTTGGCTGATTCGTGTTGATGTATGGCAGAAACCAACAACATTGCAAAGCACAATTAAAAATAAATTTTTTAAAAAGAGAGAGCCTAGGCAAAAAACAAAGCAACCGCAAAACCCAACCGATCTACCCACTTTATCCGGTTTTGGCCGCCCTGCACAACGTGTGGGGCTTAGTCCATGCCCCCTGCATCAGAATCGCAGAGTCTTAACCATTGGACTGCCAGGGATGTCTCTACATTTTTATAATCAAAGGAAAAGTGAGGAGGGGAGAAAGACCACCTTCTTCCTCCATCTCGAGTGGACATCAAGCTTTCATCATTAGTTCCTCCTCCACGTTGGGCAAGGGAGTTTTCTTGTCCGTACACGGTCAAACTGGGGCTGCCATGATGCAGTGGAGATGAGCAAAAAGCAGTAATGCACAGGAAATATGGTAAATAACTCGGGCTTCAGTATAATGCCATCTTTCCTTATGTCTTTGTTTTTAGTGCACAGGGGACCATGACCTCACTGGGCAGGATGTGGGTCTCACGCCACTGTTGTTTTATCGTTTGGGGGTACGTCTCGTGTTTCTGTTGCATGGTTTTGTTGCTAGACTCTGTGGTTCCTGGTTCGTCGTGGTTCTGACTCATTGGAAAAGACCCTGATGTTGGGAAAGATTGAAGGCAAAGGAGAAGAGGGTGGCAGAAGATGAGATGGTTAGCTAGCATCACCGACTCAGTGGACATGAATCTGAGCCAGCTCCAGGAGACAGTGGGGGACACAGGAGCCTGGAGTGCTGCAGTCCACGGGGCAGCAGAGT
>SJYX01018119.1:0-26545 GCA_006410675.1 Oreotragus oreotragus
TATTGGTTTTGGCATACATTGACATGAATCCGTCACGGGTGTACATGAACTCCCAAACATGAACCCACCCTCCCACCTCCCACCCCACATCATCTCTTTTTGTTGATTTTCTTCCCTTTTTTCTGCTGAATGCCACGGGCAACCTCACCACTGTGTGGTGTGAAGGAGGACTTTATATGTTTACTCATTTCTTGAGGGTTTGTGTAGTGTTTTGGCATCCTGGCCACTGTTTTGGGGTATCTTCTTTTAACCCTTCTATCTTGGACAGATCCTAGGCTTTGTCTTCTATTTCCCTTGTGTCATGAGATGATTAAAACCACTCTTCAGATGCTTTAGGGATAGCAAATGCTCTTAGGGCAAAAGCTGATTATGTGTTCTACTTAGCTTTTAGTTTATTAATTCCTTATTGTCTTGTCAGATCTTAGCTGCTTTAATAAGATGTATTTTTATATGTTAAAAACAAATATTTTTAATTTGTTTTTAGTGGGAATATTGATCTAAATAATTAGGCCATTACTTGAAATTGAAACCTACTTATTTTTGTGTGTGATCCAAATGTAAGTAGTGTTATTATCTTCCCTTTCAGTCTTAGATATTACTTATTTCTGTCCTTTCTTTTTGTTGTGATGAATTTGTCAGATGTTGATTAATTATCTTCAGAGAACCAACTGTTGTCCTTACTGATCATCTTTCTCTATTATAGATTCGTTTTCAATTTCATTAATAGCTCCTGTTACTTTTATTTCTTCCTTCTGATATCTTTTTGTTACTCTAACTTCTTGAGATGCCCGTTTAGGCTGATAATATTTAGCCTTTTTTTCCCTAATGGAGAAGGCAATGGCACCCCACTCCAGTGTTCTTGCTTGGAGAATCCCATGGACGGAGAAGCCTGGTAGGCTGCAGTCCATGAGGTTGCTAAGAGTCGGACACGACTGAGCGACTTCACTTTCACTTTCATGCATTGGAGAAGGAAATGGCAACCCACTCCAGTGTTCTTGCTTGGAGAATCCCAGGGATGGGGGAGCCTGGTGGGAGGCCGTCTATGGGGTCACACAAAGTCGGATACGACTGAAGCAACTTAGCAGTAGGCATTTAGATGTTAAATATACTTTAGTATTACTATAGTATTTATTTATAATATTTTTTATATTTCAAACATAAAGTTTTTCTAATTATCTTTTTGGTATTAATTTTTAGCTTAAATACATAAAGCCAAAGAATATACTCTGCAGTATTTAATTCCATGAAATTTGTTTAGACGTTTTAATGTTTTAATGTTTCTAAGTTCCATGTTAATACTATTCTTCCAGCAGTGGTCTGCTACTGTGATTGTGTGGAGTATTTTTTTTTTTTCCTCATCAGGTCAAAGTTGTTAATGTGTTCTCCAAATCTTCTATGATTAGTTTTGGTCTGCTTGTATATCTCAGTTATTATCAGAAGAGTGTTAAAATCTCCCCCAATTTAGTCATGAGTTTCTCTTTGAAGTTCTGTCACTTTTTACTTTACACATTAAGAGATTATTGTAATATATGTCCTCCTGATTAATGGATTATTCTAGGTTTTATATCATTATGAAGTGTGATGGCTGTATGTGTTATATTTAAATTTATTTATTTTTCTGGTGAATTGAAGTGTTTGTCATGAATTTTGCTAAGTATTTTTTCTTAGTTAATTAGTTTGTAACTGATATGGCTGCAGCAGCTTTCTTTGATATTTTTATGGTGAACTTTTGGTATCCTTTTGTTTCACTTTTTCTGGAAACTTTGTTTTAGATATCTCTTATAAGTAGCATATCTTTGGCATTTTGGTTAATTGGCCTGACAGTTTGTAGTTTTTAATTGAAGCCTGTTTACATTTGTTATAATTGCCTTTGTGTTGGATTTATGTCTACTATCTTATTTTGTGTTTACTTTTTTTTCTGCTTGTTTTATTTCTTTATCCTCTTCTAAACTTATATTACATTTTGTTCATTTCTTTGTACAAGCTTGGTAATTATACATTATTTTAACTATAGTGTTTACTCTAGAAATTACTGCAGCCATACTGATCAGTTAATCAATGACTTCGTATATTGGATCATACTTTAAAACACTTAAACTTTTTGCGTGTGTGTGTATTTTTACTTTATTTTACTTTACAATACTGTATTGGTTTTGCCATACATCAACATGAATCCACCACGGGTGTACACGTGTTCCCAATCCTGAACCCCCCTCGCACCTCCCTCCCCATACCATCTCTCTGGGTCATCCCAGTGCACCAGCCTCAAGCATCCTGTATCCTGCATTGAACCTAGACTGGCGATTCGTTTCTTATATGATATTATACATGTTTCAATGCCATTCTCCCAAATCATCCCACCCTCTCCCTCTCCCACAGAATCCAAAAGACTGTTCTATACATCTGTGTCTCTTTTGCGGTCTCACATACAGGTTTATCGTTACCATCTTTCTAAATTTCATATATATGTGTTAGTAAACTGTATTGGTGTTTTTCTTTCTGGCTTACTTCACTCTGTATAATCAGCTCCATTTTCATCCACCTCATTAGAACTGATTCAAATGTATACTTTTTGCTGGAGAGGGTGTGGAGAAAAGAAAACACTTAAACTTTTAAACTCCAGTTAGTCTCCTCCTGACTTGTATATTCTAATTCTGTCTGTCTGGTTTTTGTGTGTTTATTTGCTTTTTAAAAAGCCAAAATGCATTATTTTATTGTTTTATAAAGCCACTGTTTATATACATATATATTAACTTCTGTAGTCTTCTTTCTTCCTAAAATCTCAAATATTCCACTTGGAATCACATTGTCTATAATGCTAGTGGGAGACTCTCAAGTTTTGTTTGAATATTGTGTTTCTGTCCTTACACTGGGTACAGAATTCTAGCTTGACAGTATTTCTCCCAGCATTCTGGAGATAATAGTTATAGTCAGTTACCATTCCCACTGTTACTTTTTTGAGGGTAATATGTTGTTCCTTTTTGTGTAATTTTATATCTTCTCTTTCTCTTATATATTCTTCAGCTTTTCAGTGATGAGTGTTGTGTAAGTTTCTTTACATTTATTCCTCTTAGATTTGTAAGGCTCCTTGAATCTGAAAATTGGTATCTTTCATGAGCTCTGAAAATTTTTCAGCTATTTCCTTTTCAGATATTGCCCTCACCTCATCCTCCTTTCAGAACTCTATTTGTATATGTTAGATGTTTTCACTGCGTTCTTAAGGTCTTCTTATTTTCCATCTCTTTGTCTCTCATTATTTGTTTTGTAAAATTTCTTTATGTCAGCTTTTCGTTTCATGAGTTCTCTTTTAAGCTTCATCATTATGTTTCATTTCAATTATTTTTAAGTAGAAGTTTTCTTTGGTCCCTTTTCAGATGTGCCATTTCTTCTTAAACTTTTTGTTTTGTTTTTTGCTTGTTTGCCTGCTTTTATTTATACCTTTTTACTTAAACATAATTAAATTGTATTGGATCTGCTTTCAAGAAGTATCCAAACTCAGACCATGTCTCATACCCCCATATTAACTACCTTAGCCCAAGCCACTGCATAGAATATTGCATTAGTTCCCGTTTAGACTTCCCTGGCTCTGCCTTTCCTCCAATTCAACCTATTAATGATTCTTTATAACCATAAGATCAATCTTCTAATGACTTATGTCTCAAGAGTTAAAGGCCTAATCCTTAAAATAGTTTGTAAGATACTGTGTGAATGGGAATTTGATAGCTTTCTAACTTGGTTTCTTACCACTCTGTCTTTCACTCTCTGTGCTACAGCCATTGTGGCCTTTTGAGTGTTGTTTTTACAGTGTTATACATATTCCCAATCTGGACTGTACATTTGCTGTTCCCTTTGTGGAGAATGTTTTTCTATCAGTGGGACTTTTTCTCTCAGTTCCCTTCAGATCTCTGCATGAATATTCCGTTATCACTGAGGATTTACCTGACAGCCTTATATAAAATATCAATCTCCATTTTTTTATTCCTCCTTTAACCTTTTATTCTTCACTTATTACCATTTAACTGATTTCTTTTCTATTATTCTGTCACCATCCATCCTCTACTAGAAGGTAAGCTATAGCAATACAATAGTAAGAATGTCTTTTTAAAATAATGTCACAGTTGTGTCCCTAATATCTAGTATAGTCCCCAGTTCCTAATAGGTTCTCAATAAATACTTATTGAATAAATGGTTACATAGGATTGTTCAAGGCATTGTCAGTATTGTGAGTAGGTACTGACATTTTGGGAAAGTCACAAATAATATTACATTAGAATACTGTGGTTCACCTTCTATGACCTTCTAGATTTATTCTTTTATTATTGTTAATTTTGGTGTACTTATTTAGTTACTATTGGAGAAATCTTCTGGAAAACTTGAATTGCTTGTGTAGGTCATGGATAAGCAAAATCAGTATAACTTTCAGCATTTTTGAATAAAATTTTCAGAAAAGAAATTTCTTTTAGGCTATTTGACAACAAAACCCATTATTTATAGCTCTCTAAGACAGTTTGCTTTTTACAGATGTTTAAAAGATTTTATTTAATTCCATGTAAGTCCTCTAGAGCCCCAAAATAGATCTCCTACCTGATTTTGCCTATCGTTCAGAGGTTACAGTGCAGTGCTCTCTAAAAATAGACAAAGATTAGTAGGAGGCCTAGATTACAAGTATTCCAAAGTGATTTTTGAAATGAGGACAGCATAAGTTACATATAGTTATACTAGTGTAATTCAGTTCCAAAAGATATATAATACTTGTATTAAAGATCATCTTCCACTACTGTCATAAAATGAAGTGCTGTGATAGTTAAAGACTCATATCAAACATCATCTTTGTGAAACTTTATGATCCTCCCTTGACAGAGTTAATTCCTCTGCATTTACTTAATACCATAAACTTTTATAATACCATTTACTAAGAAATGTAATAGTTTTTTATGGCTTATATTCATTAAACTAGGGAGGCCTGACAGATGGGAGTTCTGTATTTGTTTTTGTATCTCAGGAAAATGCCAAGATGTTTATTTAAAGAATGAATGAATGAAAATGCTTCAGATATACTTTTCTACATTGTGTCACTGGTTATTAATATTAAAATATATATATAAATGGTGTGGACCATTCCACTAGTGGACCTTAAAGATAGTAAAAGTTAATACAGGCCTAAATATGACTTTTTAACCTAATAATGTAGTTCACACAGTTAGTTCATTAAGTACACTTCTATTGTTACTTTTTTCTCTAATTAGATTATGTTTCATCATATAAATATGTAACATCTGACAGTCAGGGAACATTTTTTTTTTCACATGTGCAAGCAGATGCGATTAGAATTTGTTTGTGGTCCATGACAGGTCCAGGCCCTCTTGTTTGGAACTTAAGAAATGTTTCTGTCTTCCTCTGTCTTTGGAAACTGCGTGAGATAATAGATCAGTTGGACTTAATTGATATCTACAGGACACTTCATCCAAAAAAATACCCAGAATAAACATTCTTTTCAAGCACTCATGGAATGTTCTCTAGTAAAAACAAGCCTCAGTAAATTTAAGAGGATAGAAATTATTTCAAGAATCTTTTCTGACTACAATTTTATGAAACTTGAAAGCAACCACAGAAGGAAAAACAGGAAAAGAATGAATACAAGGAGACTAAACAACATGCTACTAAAAAAAAAACCAATGGGTCAATGACGTCATCAAAGAAGAAATCAGAAAATACATTAAGACAAGTGAAAATGAAAATACAATCTTAAAAAAAATCTATGGGATACAGCAAAAGCTGTTTTAAGAGGGAAGTTAATAGCAGTACAGACCTTCAAGAATCAAGAAATTCTCAAATAAACAACCTAACCTACCACCTAAAGTAAATGAACAGACAACCCAAAGTCAGCAGAAGGAAAGAAATTATAAAGATGAGAGAAGAATCAGAGAAGAAACAAATAAAATAGACCTAAAAAGTAGAAAATAACAGTAAAGTCAAAAGTGCTCTTTTTGGAAAGATAACAAAATTGTCAAACCTGTAGGTACGTGCACCAAGAAGAAGAGAGACCCCAATAAAATAAGAAATGAAAGACACAACAACAGATACCACAGAAATAGAAAAAAAAAAAATCATGGGAGAGTACTATGAAAAGATCTATGCAAACAAATTGGACAACCGAGATGACATGGAGGTTTCTAGAAACATATAGCCTGCCAAAATTGATTCAATAAGGGATAGATGAGTTGAACAGACAATCATTAGAAGTGAAATAGAGGCTATAATTTTTAAAAGTCCTTCCAAATAAAAGTCCAGGTCCAGACCGCTTCACTGGAGAACTCTTATCAGACAAAGAGGAACTTACACCTATCCTGCTCAAATTATTACAGAAAACTGAGGAGGAGGAAACACTCCCAGATTCATCCTTTGAAGCCATCAGGAGCCTGATACCAAAACAAGACAAACTACTACAAAAAAAGAGAGAAAATTACAGGGGCTTCCTTGGTGGCTCAATGGTAAAGAATCTTCCTACCAATGCAGGAGACACGGGTTCGATCCCTGTTCCAAGACAATTCCACATGCCACGGAGCAGCTACACCTGTGAGCCACGACTAGTAAGCCTGTGCCCTAGAGCTTGGGAGCCACAACTGTTGACCTTATGTGCCACAACTACTGAAGCCAATGGCCCTAGAGCCTGTGCTCTGCAATAAGAACAGCCACTGCAATGAGAAGCCCACCCGTCATAACTAGAGGGTAACCTCCATTCACTGCAACTAGGTAAATCCCATGCAGCAACGAAGACACAGCACACTCAAAAATAAATAAATAAGATTATTTTATAAAGAGAAAATTACAGATCAATTTCTTTGATAAATATAGATGAGAAAACTCTTAAAAAGTATTTGTAAACTGAGTCCAACAATAAATACATGATCAAGTTGGATTTATTCCATTTGCACAAGAATAGTTCCGTATATCCAAATCAATCAATGTGATATACCACATTAACAAAAGGAAAGATAAAAAACCACATGATCATCTTAATAGGTACAGAAAAAGCATTTGACCAAGTTCAGTGTCCACTTATAAACATTGTCACCAGAGTGGTTATAGAGGGAAATTATCTCAACATAAAAGCAATTCATGACAAATCCATAGTTAACATAATTCTCAATTCATAATTCCATTAGTCATATATGGATGTGAGAGTTGGACTATAAAGAAAGCTGAGTGCTGAAAAATTCATGCTTTTGAACTGTGGTGTTGGAAAAGACTCTTGAGAGTCTCTTGGACTGCAAGGAGATCCAACCAGTCAATTGTAAAGGACATCAGTCCTGAATATTTATTAGAAGGACTGATGCTGAAGCTGAAATTCCAATACTTTGGCCATCTGATGCAAAGGACTGACTTATTGGAAAAGATCCTGATGCTGAAAAGATTGAAGGTTGAGATGCTTGGATGGCATCACTGACTTGATGGACATGAGTTTGAGTAAGCTCTGGGAGCTGGTGATGGACAGGGAAGCCTGGCGTGCTGCAGTCCATGGGGTTGCAGAGCTGGACGTGACTGAGTGACTGAACTGAACGCAATGCTCAATGGTGAAAAACTGAAAGACTTCCCACTAATTTTAGGAATAAGATGAGGATGGTCACCCTCACCACTTTTATTCCACATAATATTGGAAATCCTAGCCACAATTAAACAAGAAAAAGATATAAAAGATACTCGATTGGAAGGGAAGAGGTAAAACTGTCAGCATTTGTGGATGACATGGTACATAATATGGAAAGTCATAAAGTCTCCACACAAAATCTATTAGAACTAATAAATGAATTCACCAAGATAGCAATATATAATATTAATATACAGAAATCCATTTTATTTCTTTTTACACTGGCAATGAAATATCAAAAAAAGAGTGTAAAGGATTTAAAATCACATCAAAAATTTAAAATACCTAGGAATAAAGTTAACCAAGGAGGTAAAAGATCTATACACTGAAAGCTGTAAAACATTGATAAAGGAAATTGAAGATGATTCAAAGAAATGGAAAGATATCCCATCCTCTTGAAAGAATTCAGTTCAGTTTGCTGAGTCGTATCCGACTCTTTGTGACCCCATGAATCACAGCACGCCAGGCCTCCCTGTCCATCACCAACTCCCAGAGTTCACTCAAACTCATGTCCATCGAGTCGGTGATGCCATCCAGCCATCTCATCCTCTGTTGTCCCCTTCTCCTGCCCCCAATCCCTTCCAGCATCAGGGTCTTTTCCAGTGAGTCAACTCTTCGCATGAGGTGGTCAAAGTATTGGAGTTTCAGCTTCAGCATCAGTCCTTCCAATGAACACCCAGGACTGATCTCCTTTAGGATGGACTGGTTGGAAAGAATTAGTATTGTTAAAATGGTCATACTACCCAAAGCAATCTACACAGTTAATGCAAACTCTGTCAAAATACCCATGACATTTTTCACAACTAGAACAAATGATCCTCAAATTTATATGACCTAAATGGAACCTAAATGACCTAAAATTGTCAAAGCGGTCCTGAGGAAAAAGAACAAAGTTGGAGACATAACCCTCCCAGAGTTCCGACTATACTACAAAACAGCAGCAATCAAAACAATATGGTATTGGTACAAAAACAGATATATGGTTCAACAGGCTAGAATAGAGAGCTCAGAAATAAACCCACACACCTACAGTCAATCTATGACAAAGGAGGCAAGATATTCAATGGAGAAAAGACAGTCTCTTCAGTAAATGGTGTTGGGAATGCTGGATAACTGCATGTAAATCAATGAAATTAGAACATTCCCTTGTACTATATACAAAAATAAAGTCAAAATGGTTTCAGTTCAGTTCAGTCGCTCAGTCGTATCCGACTCTTTGCGACCCCATGAATCGCAGCACGCCAGGCCTCCCTATCCATCACCATCTCCCGGAGTTCACTCAGACTCACGTCCATCGAGTCCGTGATGCCATCCAGCCATCTCATCCTCGGTCGTCCTCTTCTCCTCCTGCCCCCAATCCCTCCCAGCATCAGAGTCTTTTCCAATGAGTCAACTCTTCACGTGAGGTGGCCAAAGTACTGGAGTTTCAGCTTTAGCATCATTCCTTCCAAAGAAATCCCAGGGTTGATCTCCTTCAGAATGGACTGGTTGGATCTCCTTGCAGTCCAAGGGACTCTCAAGAGTCTTCTCCAACACCACAGTTCAAAAGCATCGATTCTTCGGCGCTCAGCTTTCTTCACAGTCCAACTTTCACATCCATACATGACCACAGGAAAAACCATAGCCTTGACTAGGCGGACCTTAGTCGGCAAAGTAATGTCTCTGCTTTTGAATATACTATCCAGGTTGGTCATAACTTTTCTTCCAAGGAGTAAGCGTCTTTTAATTTCATGGCTGCAGTCACCATCTGCAGTGATTTTGGAGCCCCAAAAAATAAAGTCTGACACTGTTTCCACTGTTTCCCCATCTATTTCCCATGAAGTGATGGGACCGGATGCCATGATCTTCGTTTTCTGAATGTTGAGCTTTAAGCCAACTTTTTCGCTCTCCTCCTTCACTTTCATCAAGAGGCTTTTTAGCTCCTCCTCACTTTCTGCCATAAGGGTGGTGTCATCAGCATATCTGAGGTTATTGATATTTCTCCCGGCAATCTTGATTCCAGCTTGTGTTTCTTCCAGTCCAGCGTTTCTCATGATGTACTCTGCATATAAGTTAAATAAGCAGGGAGACAATATACAGCCTTGACGTACTCCTTTTCCTATTTGGAACCAGTCTGTTGTTCCATGTGCAGTTCTAACTGTTGCTTCCTGACCTGCATACAGATTTCTCAAGAGGCAGGTTAGGTGGTCTGGTATTCCCATCTCTTTCAGAATTTTCCACAGTTTATTGTGATCCACACAGTCAAAGGCTTTGGCATAGTCAATAAAGCAGAAATAGATGTTTTTCTGGAACTCTCTTGCTTTTTCCATGATCCAGCGGATGTTGGCAATTTGATCTCTGGTTCCTCTGCCTGTTCTAAAACCAGCTTGAACATCAGGGAGTTCACGGTTCACATATTGCTGAAGCCTGGCTTGGAGAATTTTGAGCATTACTTTACTAGCGTGTGAGATGAGTGCAATTGTGCGGTAGTTTGAGCATTCTTTGGCATTGCCTTTCTTTGGAATTGGAATGAAAACTGACCTTTTCCAGTCCTGTGGCCACTGCTGAGTTTTCCAAATTTGCTGGCATATTGAGTGCAGCACTTTCACAGCATCATCTTCCAGGATTTGAAACAGCTCAACTGGAATTCCATCACCTCCACTAGCTTTGTTCTTAGTGATGCTTTCTAAGGCCCACTTGACTTCACATTCCAAGATGTCTGGCTCTAGATTAGTGATCACATCCTCATGATTATCTGGGTCGTGAAGATCTTTTCTGTACAGTTCTTCTGTGTATTCTTGCCACCTCTTCTTAATATCTTCTGCTTCTGTTAGGTCCATACCATTTCTATCCTTTATCGAGCCCATCTTTGCATGAAATGTTCCCTTGGTATCTCCAATTCTCTTGAAGAGATCTCTAGTCTTTCCCATTCTGTTGTTTTCCTCTATCTCTTTGCATTGATTGCTGAAGAAGGCTTTCTTATCTCTTCTTGCTATTCTTTGGAACTCTGCATTCAGATGCTTATATCTTTTCTTTTCTCCTTTGCTTTTCGCCTCTCTTCTTTTCAGTGCTATTTGTAAGGCTTCTCCAGACAGCCATTTTGCTTTTTTGCATTTCTTTTCCATGGGGATGGTCTTGATCCCTGTCTCCTGTACAATGTCACGAACCTCATTCCATAGTTCATCAGGAACTCTGTCTATCAGATCTAGGCCCTTAAATCTATTTCTCACTTCCACTGTATAATCATAAGGGATTTGATTTAGGTCATACCTGAATGGTCTAGCGGTTTTCCCTACTTTCTTCAATTTAAGTCTGAATTTGGAAATAAGGAGTTCATGATCTGAGCCACAGTCAGCTCCTGGTCTTGTTTTTGTTGACTGTATAGAGCTTCTCCATCTTTGGCTGCAAAGAATATAATCAATCTGATTTCGGTGTTGACCATCTGGTGATGTCCATGTGTAGAGTCTTCTCTTGTGTTGCTGGAAGAGGGTGTTTGCTATGACCAGTGCATTTTCTTGGCAAAACTCTATTAGTCTTTGCCCTGCTTCATTCCGCATTCCAAGGCCAAATTTGCCTGTTACTCCAGGTGTTTCTTGACTTCCTACTTTAGCATTCCAGTCCCCTATAATGAAAAGGACATCTTTTTTGGGTGTTAGTTCTACAAGGTCTTGTAGGTCTTCATAAAACCGTTCAACTTCAGCTTCTTCAGCATTACTGGTTGGGGCATAGACTTGGATAACTGTGATATTGAATGGTTTGCCTTGGAAACGAACAGAGATCATTCTGTCGTTTTTGAGATTGCATCCAAGTACTGCATTTCGGACTCTTTTGTTGACCATGATGGCTACTCCATTTCTTCTGAGGGATTCCTGCCCGCAGTAGTAGATATAATGGTCATCTGAGTTAAATTCACCCATTCCAGTCCATTTTAGTTCGCTGATTCCTAGAATGTCGACGTTCACCCTTGCCATCTCTTGTTTGACCACTTCCAATTTGCCTTGATTCATGGACCTGACATTCCAGGTTCCTATGCAATATTGTTCTTTACAGCATCGGATCTTGCTTCTATCACCAGTCACATGCACAACTGGGTATTGTTTTTGCTTTGGCTCCATCCCTTCATTCTTTCTGGAGTTATTTCTCCACTGATCTCCAGTAGCATATTGGGCACCTAACGACCTGGGGAGATTCTCTTTTGATATCCTATCATTTTGCCTTTTCATACTGTTCATGGGGTTCTCAAGGCAAGAATACTGAAGTGGCTTGCCATTCCCTTCTCCAGTGGACCACGTTCTGTCAGACCTCTCCACCATGACCCGCCCGCCTTGGGTTGCCCTGCAGGCATGGCTTGGTTTCATTGAGTTAGACAAGGCCCTGGTCCTAGTGTGATTAGATTGACTAGTTTTCTGCGAGTATGGTTTCAGTGTGTCTGCCCTCTGATGCTCTCTTGCAACACCTACCATCTTACTTGGGTTTCTCTTACCTTGGGCGTGGGTTGTCTCTTCACGGCTGCTCCTTACCTTGGACGAGGGGTATCTCCTTACCGCCGCAGTTCCTGACCTTCAACGTGGGACAGCTCCTCTAGGCCCTCCTGCGCCTGCGCAGCCCCTGCTCCTCGGGTTGCTCCTCCCGGCCGCCGGCCGTGGCCTCGGGCGTGGGTGGCTTCTCCCAGCTGCCGCCCCTGGCCTCGGGCTCAGGGTGGCTCCTCCGGGTCACCACCCCTGGCCTCGGGCGCAAGGTGGCTTCTCCCGGCCGCCCCTGGCCTCGGACGTGGGGTGTCTCTTCCTGGCCGCCCCTGACCTCGGACACGGGGTAGCTCCTCCCGGCCGCCGCCCTGACCTCAGACGCGGGGTGTCTCCTCCCGGCCGCCACTGACCTCAGACACAGGGTAGCTCCTCTCGGCCGTTCCTGCGCCGTCGCAGCCTGGCACTCTAGGTTGCTGCCCCTGACCTCGGACGTGGGGTAGCTCCTCTCGCCCGCGCTGAGTGCGCCGGCCCGGCTCTCGCAAGCGGCCCGCGCTGAGTGCGCCGGCCCGGCTCTCGCAAATGAGTCTGTAACTTGCCTGAGAAAACCTTATAATTACGTGATGGAGATCACAGTTTGAGTACATGTCCACTTGGAAGCAAAGCTCATCCACTTTTGACCAATGACTCCTAAAGACTGGCACAGTCATTCCTTCTGCAAGGATTTGGCAAACACAAGCTTCGGAGACGGAGGAGGGTATGATGTGTAATTAGCCCGAATTAGGCAGTTCCTGCCTTCTCGGGGATGAGCACTTGGAAGGAAAGACGAGATGCAGAGAGAGGCATCGATGCAGTGCTTATATGATCTGGTCTTCAGAGCTGTTGAGATCAACAGAGGACAGTCTAATGCTCCCAGGAAAATTTTCAGAATAACTCTTATTCACTTATTGTAATTCTCCAACACTAGGTGAGGACTCGTGATCCACAGAAATATCTCTTAAACCTCTTTTTCCATCCCAGCCACACTGCACCCCAAACCCCCTTCTCCACTCTTAACTGATGCAGCTGCCATGTGTGTGGACGCAGACACACACACACACACACACACACACACACAGCTTTGCTAATCATTTCAGGGTAAGAGCGCCCATTTGCGAAAGGAAAAGAGCTTCTCCTCTTGTGAGTGAGAGAACTTCAGAAATTTACATAAAAATAGGTGCGCGCCCCGCCTCCCAAACGACCAAAGCCCATGCTTGCTGCTTCAGAAGCTCCTGGTTCTGCAGTTCCTAGCCTGGATGGAGAGAGAGAGAGTGCTCTGGACTGAGGAGAGGAGAGGACAAAGGCTCTCCAGCTGTTGAATCTCCAGCAGAAAGAGCTCGAGCCAACTCTCTCCTTTTATAGTCTGAATTTGAGTTCTTGATCCTTAAGGTGGTTTTAATTCAACCACATGGGATGGTTCTGGAGGCCAGCAGTTCTCAACCACTGCATGGCATCACCATTTCATGGCCATTAGTTATCAGAGACGTTGGAAAACAACCTGAGCCGTTAGATTATTGTTATTTCAACTTTGGTGAAATAGCAAAGTTGGCAGATTATTTGCTTAAAAAATAAATGTGAGAACATTTAAGTTTCTCTCTATAAGCACCCTGCTTTCAATGGTTTGCTTTCAAATGCACTTTCCCGCAGGTGGGGAATGAGTGGGAATGGACAGTGGGAACCGTCTGGGGAAACTGAAGGCAAAAGGAGAAGGGGGCGGCAGAGGATGAGATAGACGGCTAGATGGCATCGCAGACTCAGTGGGCATGAATCTGAGCAAACTCTGGGGGATGGTGGAGGACGGAGGAGCCTGGCCTGCTGCAGTCCATGGGGTCCTCATAGAGTCGAACGTGACTTAGCAACTGAACAACCTTCTGGGGAATTCAGAACAACACCGGATACCCACAATCTTACCCTTCATGGTTACTGATTTTTAGTGTTTAAAATATAGACATATATTTATGCTAACCCCAAGATTTGCTCTGCTAATCCTAAGATTTTTTTATGTCACCATTTTCCTCCTTCCAGAACAATGTTTCCCAAACCTCAGTTACTTTAATATCACCTTCAAGATTTCTACCCTCTCTTCAGTTACACAGTTTTATTTTTTTAAGGATTTTTTCTAACAGTCATCCCTCTGTAGCCATGGCCCAGGCAATCATGGTCACCAAATCACGAGGCTGAGTGTTTATTAGTGCATCTTCAAGGTGCACTAATTTAAGTGCTGCTGCTGCTGCTAAGTCACTTCAGTCGTGTCCGACTCTGTGCGACCCCATAGACGGCAGCCCACCAGGCTCCTCCGTCCATGAGATTCTCCAGGCAAGAACACTGGAGTGGGTTGCCATTTCCTTCTCCAGTGCATGAAAGTGAAAAGTGAAAGGGAAGTCGCTCAGTCGTGTCCGACTCTTCCCGACCCCATGGACTGCAGCCCACCAGGCTCCTCCGTCCATGGGATTTTCCAGGCAAGAGTACTGGAGTGGGGTGCCATTGCCTTCTCCAGTACAAGAGCACAAGCATGTGTAAAACATTAGCTCTTCAAAGGAGCAAATATTGCTCTGCTTTATATTTGTTTTCTAAGTCACTGTCTTCTAATTTTATACTTAGATGTCTCTCATATATTAGAAATAGGTAGAGGAGAACTGTCTTGTCCTTTTCTCAAACTTCTTGATGCTTAACTAATGTCGTAAGCTTTTCTTTCTTCTCAACATAAAATACATGTTTTGGGGTGTAATACTTTCATCATTAGCAATGACAAGATATTGACAATTACACATTACAATTTCCTCTTTGAACCGTGAGCTGTTTAACACTTGATGTAGTTTCAAATTCTTTTGAGGCTGTGAGAAATAAAAGCTGTGTGCCTCTCCAGGTCTATTCTGCCCTCTCCCCTCACCATTTCCTGCCCAGCAGCTGACAGCTGTGGATCATAGCAATGGCTCTGGGGCCCCCTGGCTTGTTCTTGGGAGGAGCTATGAGGGATGAAGGGGGGTGGCATCAGATACATACACTCTGGGCTCCTTTTTCATTCTTTTGTTTCATTCAGGGCACACATCACAGCCTCAGAGGATGCTTATCTATTTCTTTACTTCTTTGTTTTCTGTCTCCCTACTGATAAGGTAAATTCCATGATAGCAAAGGGGCTTCTCAGGTGGCATTAGTGGTAAAGAACCTGCCTGTCAATGCCGGAGATATAAGAGATGCAGCTTATCCCTGAGTTGGGAAGATCCCACAGAATAGGAAATGGCAACCCACTCCAGTATTCTTGCCTGGAGAATCCTGTAGACAGAGGAGCCTAGTGGGCTACAGTCTGTGGGGTGGTAAAGAGTTGGACATGACTGAAGTGACTTAGCACACACATGACATCAGAATCTCCACTCATCGAGCCCCGGTCTCAGTTCAGTTCAGTTCATTCGCTCACTCATGTCCGATTCTTTGTGACCCCATGAATCGCAGCACGCCAGGCCTCCCTGTTCATTACCATCTCTTGGAGTTCACTCAGACTCACATCCATCGAATCCGTGATGCCATCCAACCTTCTCATCCTTGGCCGTCCTCTTCTCCTCCTGCCCCCAGTTCCACCCAGCATCAGAGTCTTTTCCAATGACTCAACTCTTCGCATGAGGTGGCCAAAGTACTGGAGTTTCAGCTTTAGCATCATTCCTTCCAAAGAAATCCCAGGGTTGATCTCCTTCAGAATGGACTGGTTGGATCTCCTTGCAGTCCAAGGGACTCTCAAGAGTCTTCTCCAACACCACAGTTCAANACTGGAGTTTCAGCTTTAGCATCATTCCTTCCAAAGAAATCCCAGGGTTGATCTCCTTCAGAATGGACTGGTTGGATCTCCTTGCAGTCCAAGGGACTCTCAAGAGTCTTCTCCAACACTACAGTTCAAAAGCATCAATTCTTTGGCGCTCAGCCTTCTTCACAGTCCAACTCTCACATCCATACATGACCACAGGAAAAACCATAGCCTTGACTAGGTGGATCTTAGTCGGCAAAGTAATGTCTCTGCTTTTGAATATACTATCCAGGTTGGTCATAACTTTTCTTCCAAGGAGTAAGCGTCTTCTAATTTCATGGCTGTAGTCACTATCTGCAGTGATTTTGGAGCCCCCCAAAATAAAGTCTGACACTGTTTCCACTGTTTGCCCATCTATTTCCCATGAAGTGATGGGACCAGATACCATGATCTTCGTTTTCTGAATGTTGAGCTTTAAACCAACTTTTTCACTCTCCTCTTTCACTTTCATCCTCTTTACTTTCTGCCATAAGGGTGGTGTCATCTGCATATCTGAGGTTATTGATATTTCTCCAGGCAATCTTGATTCCAGCTGGCATGGGTTAAGACCACCAAGGGGTTAAGACATGAAGAAGAATTTTTGGATCACAGAGTCCAGTTCCTTCCTGGTGCATCTGAGGGAGCTGAGCCTGGAGAGGTGAGAAGACTTGTCAGTGGGCAAGTGTCTCATTAGAGGCAGAGCCTGGGCCCACCCCCCAGATCCCTGGGCTTTTTCTGATGCAGCACAAGGCCCCTGGAAAGCAGGTGAGAAGAGGGACTGGGGGAGCCCACAGCGCAGGGGAGCAGGTATAGCCATTCTCCGAGCAAAGGAGGAGGACACGCCTACAAACCTGAATCACTCATTCCTTTTCTTCTCCTAAGTTCCACAAATAGCCTCTCATTTCCATGCCTCTCGTATCCAGCCTGCACAGACGGTCAGTTAATTAAATGAGGCCACAACAGCCAAATGGCCTGGAAGCTGCCCATTCCCGCTGCCAAACCTCTAACTTCTTCCTGGCTGGGAATTTGAAAATAGAATAAACAAAGTTTCCCAAGAAACTGAGAGAAAGCTATTTTCCTGAGGTCAAATTAAATATGTAAGTCACTGCCAAGCGCAGACGCAAGGCTCACAGTCTCAGAGCAGCTGGAGCCACAGACAATGGTCTTTGAGGCCAAGATGCCCGAGTGCCTTTTACCTTCTCCCTTCACTAACCCTCCTGCAGCATAAAGGGGAAACATATCAACATTTTGAAACAAATCCCTGGGAGCTGTAGGAGGGAGGGAGGAGTAGCAGACACTGAAAAGTTTGATTCATTGTGCTTTTGTGAAATACACAAAATATTTAGCACTTACGTGGTGCTTGTCATTTGTTAGCTGAGTGTGTGTCTGTCTCTCCCAGGCGTCCGTAGGTTTCTTGCGATAGCATCTCATTCTCTCTGCTACTGGCTGTTTCTATCTCTGTGGACTACACATAGGTGCCTCGTGGTGGTATGTTTGAGATGTCTGCATACTTGTTTGAATGAATGTCCTGAAATTTACCTCAGTGGAAAATGAGGTGAAAAATGGTGACCTTATTGTGGCTCTGCTGTGTGACTTTGGACAACTCACTGCCCCTTTCTGGTCCTTGGTTTTTCCACCTGCTGTGTAAGCTCTTTAAATCCTCTAGTCTCTCATTCCCCACTTTGTGCCAAAGGTGTGCCTCCTTCCCACTGGAGGCCCCACCCTTACACACCCAAAGAAAGGCGAGAGACAGCAGGTTCATCAGAGAGGACAGTGGCTGTGCAACCTCACAGCGGGCGCCCCAGAGGCACCCGGAGAGCTGGAGCCAGCGCTGGGGAGCAGGACGGGGACTGGAGATGGGGCTGAGTGGGAAAGTGGTAAACCATGAGGGCAGACAGGGCTCCCTCCAGCACAGCTGCGGGGAAGAAGTGCAGTGACCCCAGATAGGGCCCGGGGGACCCCAGCCTCGAGAGGAAGAAGTAAAAGTGTTAGTTGCTCAGTTGTGTCTGTCTCTGTGATGCCGTGGACTGTAACCCACCAGGCTCCTCTGTCCGTGGGATTCTCCAGGCAAGGACACTGGAGTGGGTTGCCATTTCCTTCGCCAGGGGATCTTCCCAAGCCAGGGATCGAACTCAGGTCTCCTGCATTGTAGGCAGATTCTCTATCATCTGAGCCACCAGGGAAGCCATGTAGAGGAAGAAAGTGAATTGCAAAGGCCGTCCAAGAAACAGAAAAATGCCCCCAAAATGTGAGTTAAACAGAAGAACATGGGAGGAGGAGAGAATTTCAAAATCCTGAGTGAGCTGCAGCAGCACAGAAGAGGGATGCTCTAAGACGAAGGCTGAAAGCTTTTGTAAAATGTGAGCCACGATGTTTGCTGTCAGCATGACGGCAAGCACCGAAATGAGGTGCTTGTGAGGACCACAAGTGAGGACCACGCCCACTTCTACTCTGCCACCAACCCTGGCTGTGACCGAATGTCCCCAGCTTCACCGTTGATGGAAAAAGGGTACCGAAAAGTGACTTGAACGGTGTCTGTGCTGCTCAAAGGAGTAAAGGAAATGAGCAAGTGCTTTTGAAGCTGTTCATTGGTTCTTCTAACACATGGGTTATAGTCAAGGCTATGGTTTTTCCAGTAGTCATGCATGAATGTGAGAGCTGGACTATAAAGAAAGCTGAGTGTCCAAGAACTGATGCTTTTGAACTGTGGTGTTGGAGAAGACTCTTGAGAGTCCCTTAGGACTGCAAGGAGATCCATCCAGTCCATTGAATATTGAAGGAAATCAATCCTCCTTCCAATATTCATTGGAAGGACTGATGCTAAAGCTGAAACTCCAATACTTGGCCATCTAATGCAAAGAACTGACTCATTGGAAAAGACTCTGATGCTGGGAAAGATTGAGGGCAGGAGGAGAAGGGGATGACAGAGGATGAGATGGTTGAATGGCATCACCGACTCAATGGACATGAGTTTGGGTAGACTCTGGGAGTTGGTGATGGACAGGGAGGCCTGGCATGCTGCAGTCCATGAGGTCACAAACAGACATGACTGAGCGACTGAACTTAACTGAACACGAAGGTGAGAGCTCATTTGGATGATAAACCATGGAACAGCTTCTGGTATAGACTTAACACTTTAGTGAAGGCTGGCTTTTCTCATTTCCAGTGAGGACATCTTGAAGCTTATCATGTGAAATTGTCCGAGTCAGTAAAAGGGGGCTCTGAAACGCTTCCACACAGAATGAGATGGAGATTTGAGGCTCTGTGCCTCGGTGTCGTCAGCCTGACTCTCCTCGGGGCAGCAGGTGCCCTGCATTTACTTCCACTTTGTGGTCTGTGCCCTGCCAGGAACAAAGTCAGGGTCTCATAGTCATCACACCCTTTCCACTGACCGACACAGAAGAGACGCAAGACACGTGGTGAATGGCTGGATACCAGGAGAGAGAAGAAAACACATGCTGGAAAAACATGAAATCAGGAATAAACCAAGGAGAGGAGTTTTCGGGCTGGAGGAGCTGGAATGGTTTCCCATCCAGAACTCTGGATGAAGGAAAGATGGGACAGGCAGGGAGTGGAAAGATAAAGGGCTTCCCTGGTGGCTCAGACAGTAAAGAATCTGCCTGCAATGCAGGATGCCCGGGTTTGATCCCTGGGTCAGGAAGATCCTCTGGAGGCGGGCATGACAACCCACTCCAGTACTCTTACCTGGGGAATCCCATGGACTGAGGAGCCTGGCGGGCTCCAGTCCATGCGGTCACACAGAGACAGACACGATTAACACACACACATGCATACGTGCAGAGCAAAGTGTGAACACAAGCACAGTATACAGCAAATGCAGGCACACTGGCAGGCCCCCCGTGCTCTTTCTAGCTGATCATGAAAGATGCACACACAAAGTGCTTGCTGCGTGCTAGACACATGCTGGACAATCTGCCTTCTCATTAAAGTGGAAAACACCCGAGTTCCAGGCACATCCCAGGATGGTAGGTAACTGAGTGGACTCTGGGTTCTAACCAATGTATGTTTTAACCCCAGTCCCACCATCTATGAGAGTGTGGCTCTGGGCGATTTATGGAATTTCCTGTAGCCTCTGGTTCCTTGTCTACCCAGTGGAGGGAGCAGCACATCTTCAAGGGTGTGTGTAATGATTAAACAATGTGATGATCAGGACGTGCCCAACACTGAACTTAAGAGATGCTCAAGCAAGGTGACTCCTGCCCCTTTCATTGTAGCCCAGTGACCCAGGGCAGCCTGAGGGCATATTGAGGTCCTCATGGGGTCATGTTTGCTCTTAAATACTATGCGCTGTGGGAAAGCAAGGTACCATTCCCACACCAAGATGGAGAGAGCTTTCTTTTCCTCCCAACTCAGGTCTTTTTATTTATTCATTTGGCTGCACCGAGTCTCAGCTGCAGCACACAGGATCTCTGATCTTTGCTGTAGCATGCAGGATCTTTAGCTGTGTCAAGCAGAATCTTTTTTTGTTTTGTTTTGTTTTGTTTTTTTAGTTGCAGGGCGTAGGATGTAGTTCCCTGTCCAGGGATGGAACCTGAGCCCCCTACATTGGGAGCGAGGAGTCTCAGCCAGTGAACCACCAGGTTAATTTCCCCCAAGCCAGGTCTTTATGGGAACCTTCAAATAGTACAATGTTTCAGCCCCTCGGCTCCCTTCCCTACCTCTATTTTTATCTCTTCTCATGTTCCTAGGAGGCAGCTTCTTGCTGTGGCGACAGACACGAGGCTGGATTGGGAGCAGTCAGAGACAGATGGGAAGGACCTCCTGGAAGAATCCTGGCAGGAGGTGCTGGAGAACGGTGTGCTTTCTGCCTCCACTGCTCCCCGTGGCCTAACTCCAAAGCCCTCGTCCACACAGGAGAGCAGAGTCTCTCCCTGCATCTGGGTCAGCTGCACCAAGATACCCACCCAATGGAAAAAAGTACTTTCAAGCAAATACGCTCTTCTATTTGAAAAAATGCTTACACACTTTATACTCCACTCCAAACAGATCAAACCCCATTCTTCACATCAAGGTAATATTTGTAAATCACCTTTTTTTTTTTCCACAAAAATCTATACATAAGATGGATGCTCCAAGCATAAAACCACACAAAATGTTTTTTTTTTCCTGAACTTCAAGCACTGCTTGGAAGATGTCCATCTCTTCCAGGTGAAATGTGGACTTCAGGTGGGAAACATGAGTAGATCCAAACTTCAAACTATGAGACTAAAACTCGGAGTTTGGAAATTGATTCTTTTTGGACTTCATTCTCCACTTATCTTCATCAGTGTTGCTTATTTAATCCTCACAAGCCAATAAGAGAAGAAGGAAGAACAGGTTTGCTATTATTTCTGTTCCAGAGATGAAGGGACTGTGATGCAGGAGATTGGCATGCTTTGGTTGCAGCCTCCCAGGTTGCCACGGTGGATTTCAGTCTCGGAAAGAAGATTCTCCCAACAGCCGAATGTGCAAGCAGCATGGTAGGTGCTACAGCAGAGGGGCTTGCAAGGCCTGATGGGAGCACCAGGACGGCAGTCAGCGCCGCTTGGAGATTCAGGGAGGATCTGGGCTCTGCTTAGACAAGACAGTAGTGACCTGTGAAAAGACAACTTACTGCAAATTCAAGTCCTAAATGGACCGGCTGAACACAGGATGCTGTAGACTGAATGTTTGTTTTCCCAGGCAAGAATACTGGAGTGGGCTGCTATTCCCTTCTCCGGGGATCTTCCTGACCCAGGGGTCAAACTGGGTCTCTTGCCTCACAGGTGGATTCTTGACCATCTGAGTCACCAAAGGCAGTGCTAATGAAAAGAAATTCTCCACGGTCCAGGAATCCTAGTCTTGACCCCCAGCCCCTTCCAACTCCCAGTAGGAAAGTTCCCCAGACCCCATCTGGCCATCAAGTAGGCACTGCAGCGAATGCCTCTTATTTGCTGAGCAGCTGTCTCCCCACATCACTCCTAGAAAGGACTGGGAGGAGATTTTTCTGGTCCAGGGACACCCTGGGGACAGGAATAGATACTGTTGTGCCAGGGCGAACACCCACTTTTGAGCAGTCACCCCCTCTCACCAGAGTACGCGTAGCACTGCCTCGTGAGGATAATTCACCAAACTGGAAATTGACGAGCGGCCAAAAGCCCTGAAGGAACAAATTCTCATTTCCTACGGAGCAGATTGAATGCCTGGATTTCTCATCTGCAAATAAACGCGGCGTAGTATCCCACACAACCCCAGGAGTCAGTTTGCCTTGCAGTATTAAGAAATGATGAGATGGCCCTGCTAAGTGGGCAGATGGCTCTACCTGGTGAATACCTGACTGTGTAGCCAAAATTCTGCCTCTGTACACCGGTAGCAAATTGAATCTCAGAGACAGAGGTTTGGTTGAAGTAGAAAGGCATATAGCTTTATTGCTTCGCCAGGTAAAGGAGACCAGAGTGGGATAATGCCCTCAAAACTGTGTGTCCTGACCTATAGCAGGTAGTGAGGAGTTTTACAGTAATGGTTCAGAGAGGGTGACCACGATCATGGATCATGATGGTTTCATGAGGAGGTAAGTGGGAGTCAGCACCATCCATCTTCTGGTTTCAGCGGGTCTGGGGTCTTCATGCTTCTGGGCTGCATACTGTTAACTTCATGTTAACATCACTTCATGGCAAATAGATGGGAAAACAATGGAAACAGTGACAGACTTAATTTGGGGGGCTCCAAAATCACTGCAGATGGTGACTGTAGCTATGAAATTAAAAGACTCTTGCTCCTTGGAAGAAAAGCTATGACCAACCTAGCCAGCATATTAAAAAGCAGAGACATTACTTTGCAAACAAAGGTCTAGTCAAAGCTATGGTTTTTCCAGTAGTCATGTATGGATGTGAGAGTTGGACCATAATGATGTGTGAGTGCTGAAGAATTGATGCTTTGAACTGTGGTATTGGAGAAAACTCTTTACCCTTGGACTGCAAGGAGATCCAACCAGTCCATCCAAAGGAAATCAGTCCTGAATATTCAGTAAAAGGACTGATGGTGAAGCTGAAACTTTGGCCACCTGATGCAAAGAACTGACTCATTGGAAAAGACCTGATGCTGGGAAAGACTGGGGGCAGGAGGAGAAGGGGATGACAGAGGATGAGATGGCTGGATGGCATCACGGATTCGATGGACATGAGTTTGAGCAAGCTCCAGGAGTTGGTGATGGACAGGAAAGGCTGGCGTGCTGCAGGCTATGGGGTAGCAAAGAACTGGACATNGGCAGGAGGAGAAGGGGATGACAGAGGATGAGATGGCTGGATGGCATCACGGATTCGATGGACATGAGTTTGAGCAAGCTCCAGGAGTTGGTGATGGACAGGAAAGGCTGGCGTGCTGCAGGCTATGGGGTAGCAAAGAACTGGACATGACTGAGCAACTGAACTGTTAACTTCTCCCACCTGGTGGGAGTTTCAGTATCTGCAAAACCGCTCAAAGATATTGTTCTGTGTATCCCTTAAGGGGGAGCCAGGACCTGCCCAAGGCTGCACTACTGTTTCTTGCCTGCTTCTCCCTGGTTTTTGCATCTTCTTTCTTCCCTGATTAGCAACTGTTTGAACCTGCCCTTTGGATCTCAGGGAAGGTTATGGAGGCTGAATGAAAGCTATTTCCTGCAAGCAAAACAAACAAACAAACAAAAGCCAGGGGACACAGAAAGGCTTTTGTGCCCAGGAGCCGCACAGAGTCCTGCTCAGTTTCACCTCCACTTTGCAGGGAGATGGTGCTGCTAGCTGAGGGGACCCTACCTCCAGAATAAGGTCTTGTGACAGGAGTGTGTAGCTTGGCTTATCAGAAGATGCCCCTGACTGAGGCTGCAGACCCTGTAATTTGTCTACCCAGTATCCATGTGCTGCCTACCAGTGCATGTGAGTGCTAAGTCTCTTCAGTTGTGTCCAACACTTTGTGACCCCAGTAACTGTAGCCCGCCATGCTTCTCTGTCCATGGGGTTCTCCAGGCAAGAGTACTGGGGTGGGTGGTCATGCCCTCCTCCAGAGGATCTCCCCAACTCAGGGACTGAACCCAAGTCCCTCATGTCTCCTGGACTGGCAGGTGGATTTTATACTGAAGGGGGGTGGAGGAAGGTCAGTAGACATGTGATTTGGGTGAAGGGGGTGTACATGCAATCAAGCACTTATTTTCGCAGAAGGTTTCTGCTGGACACAAGGAATAGACTTCACCATGAAGGATTTTGGTACTTTTCTAGCTCTGAGGAGATGCAAGAATTGGGCTCAGAAAATCATCTCTGGAAAATCTCTTTCTGAAGGCCTGTTCTGCCATTTTCCCCAGAGCACAGAGTGCCTCATTCCTGTTCTCCACCCTGAGCTCCTTTCAGGGGGTGTTGAAGGTCAGCAGCTGTAGCAGCTTATGATTTAATCTGTGTAGAGGTCGATGACAATTGCCAGTTTGTATTGTAGCTGGCGAACTTCCCTGGTGGCTCAGACAGCAAATAATCTGCCTGCATTGCAGGAGACCTGGGTTCAATCCCTCGGCTGGGAAGATCCCCTGGAAAAGGAAACGGCAACCCACTCCAGTGTTCTTGCCTGGAGAATCCCATGGACAGAGGAGCCTGGTGGGCTACAACTCATGGGGTCACCAAGAGTCAGACACGACTGAGTGACTAACCCTGAACAGACTGTAGCTGGCAGTTTGTAACTGATGGTCACCCTTCCCTGTGTGNGGAAACGGCAACCCACTCCAGTGTTCTTGCCTGGAGAATCCCATGGACAGAGGAGCCTGGTGGGCTACAACTCATGGGGTCACCAAGAGTCAGACACGACTGAGTGACTAACCCTGAACAGACTGTAGCTGGCAGTTTGTAACTGATGGTCACCCTTCCCTGTGTGTCCGCATCTGAATTCAGCTCTGTATAAGGACATCAGCCTTAGATTAGGGCACACCCAGTGACCTCTTCTTGCTTCTCTTGTGGCTCAACTGTTAAAGAATCCGCCTGCAACGTGGGAGACCTGGGCTCGATCCCCGGATTGGGAAGATCCCCTGGAGAAGGGAAAGGCTACCCACTCCAGTATTCCAGCCTGGAGAATTCCACAGACTATAGTCCATGGAGTCGCAAAGAGTCGAACATGACTGAGCGACTTTCACTTTCACCAGTGACCACTATTTAATGACATTTCCTCTCTAAATGATAATTGGCTCCTCTCTCCAAGCCCCGAGCCACTGGGAAGTTAGGGTTTCAGTGAGCATTTTGAGACCCTCCAGTACCACCCACTGGAGAAGGAAATGGCAACCCACTCCAGTGTTCTTGCTTGAGAATCCCAGGGACGGGAGAGCCTGGCTGCTGTCTCTGGGGTCGCACAGAGTCGGACACGACTGAAGCGACTTAGCAGCAGCAGCAGCAGTACCGCCCACTGTGAGCGTGTCTGTGATTGGCTGTATCTGCACAGCTCTTTGCCGCATCATAGAACCAGGGCATTGCACTGTCAGGCGCTGCTTTGTCCAGGGCAGGCAGCCATCCTGGGAGACACAGGTGTGTGCACAGCCCGTAGGAGGAGAGGCCCAAGTGAGAAGGTGGACTTGCCGCCCAGCAAAGCGCCTGTCTTATGAGCAGCTCTGCATGGGGGGAGTAGGCGCTGGGGCCACACGGGTGGGTGACCACCTTCCAGGGCCAGCGCCCACTCACCAATCTGCTGGTATAAGGTTTGTATCTGTCCATGTGGCCCTGATGCAGGTTACCAGGCCTGGAAATTTGGCACCAATGGAAACAACTGCTATGAGCATAACCATTAACCCTTCACTAGTTCAGAGAATCACGGCCAATGCTCTGATAGATGCCGAGATGCCATGAGAAACGGTGGCTGCAGCAAAGTGAGGGATCAGGGCTCAGGCCCTTGAGCCACATTCAGGCTCTGTTACTCGCTTGCTCTGTGACCTTGAGCAATTAATAACCTTTTCTGTGCCCGAGTCCTCACCTCTGAGAAGGATGACTTCACCAGACTTGCCTCTTTGAGTTCCTGTAAAAAGTAAGCAATTAACATTTACCAAGAGTGCCTGGCACTTTTCTCAAGGGTTTATTTTATTTTTATTCAAGTTTCAACATTTTATCCAATACCACAGGTTCCATAGGCCAGTCGCTACCCTATTCTCAGCTTCTGATTCCTCACTGTAAATGTCAAGTCAGCAAATGCATTCAACTATATTTATTAAGCGCCTACTGTGTACCTAAGGTCTGTGCTGGGAGCGGAAGGCTGGTAACACCATTCCTGCATTCCTGTAAGGGTGGTGGTAAGGATTAAGTGGAACTGGGGCTGGTGCTAAGCACAGTTTGAGGGGTTTCTGTGTCCCTCCACTGTGTTGCCGGTATGTTTTCCAGCGGTCTGCATGGACAGCCTGGTGGAGGGTGACCCAGAGCAGCGAGGGGACGGGAGGCAGAGAGAGACCAGATGTCGGGAAAGGTGGAAGGCCTGTGTCCACATGCAGAGAGCATAGGCCTGGTGCAGGCAGATGCAGGTCTGAGTTTTTCCTCTGCATCTCCGTGCAAGGTTGGCAGTTTGCTCACGTTTCTGGCTGTTTGTCCTGTTCTGAAAGATGGAGAAGATGAGGGCTGGTGTCTGCTCTGTACCCAACCCCCACCCACCCACCCCTGCCCTCAGGCTTTAAAG
>SJYX01018119.1:27128-57139 GCA_006410675.1 Oreotragus oreotragus
TTGAAGGGTGGCGTGGCCAGCATCAGTTCTGATTGGTTTGTGCAGTGTCATACCAGGACAAAACCTGGCCATCTCTGGGGAACCCCATCACAGAACTTGGCACTCACCCCTCAGCCAAATTCATATCCTTCTTTTAAGATGAGGGATTAATTGTGGACGACAGCTCACAACACTGGCCCTGGCAGAAATAAATGCACTTTGACAAATGACAGAAAGGCCTAGCTTTGGGTATTAAAGGTTCTTCCTTATTTATGGGATTAGAGGTGGTTGGTGGATGAGAAGAAATTCCCTTAAAGACAGTCTTACCTGATAAAGGACTTTCCACTCTTGAAAGTTCATGGATGATGATCCTCTTGTGAGAATTTGTGGACAGGAAGCTTTGAAGTTGGATGCTCTGGTTTGTGGTTCAATGACACCTTTCCTCTCTCTTGGTGAAAGGTAACCATGTGCATGCAAGGAGCACTGGAGCAGGTTTGAAAACCAAAGTTGTCTGCTCAGTGTGTTTCTTTGCACAAGTCAGACTTATTTACCATTCAGACACTTTCTAACTTGCTGTGTGATTGTGTTGTTTATTCCTGTCTGGTTTTTGTGTCTTGACGATGATGTGTCTTGAATAGATACCATCCAGGAGGGAGAAGGACTCAGGAAAACTCGAGTCCAGTTTCTGACCTTACAGATGAGTTTGATGGAGAGAAAAGGGTTTACCTTGTGATTCCAGAAGTCTTTGGGCTTTAAATTTTAGACATCTCACACAACCCAGCAGAAAGTGCCAATGGTAGACACACAGAGACAGCCTAACCCAGCAGATGGAGACTTTTCCTCAGCCATGCCTGCCAGTGATGAAGATGGAGGCCGGATAAAGTGCTGCTTCAAAGCGTGTTCATTTCCATCCATCGTGTCTCTGTCAGGCCCTGCCGGGTGAGAGGAAAGATAATGCGGCTGAATCTGATTCCCTACACAACTGATAGAGATGCCGGTGCCAGGGGCATGGGTGGGGAGTGTTTCCATCTTCCCCAGCCAGACAGCTCCATGACTTTGAGGTGGGAGATGTATTCTCTCCTGGGCTGATTAATAAACCCAACTTTGATTCGACCTCTTGAAATGGCTGTTTGGGCACAAGAGTAGAAAATAATGAGGCTCAAGAGACAGAACCCTGATATCAGGAGTTTAGCATCTGTCAGACAAAGGGAACTGTGGTGCCGAGAGGGGGCGTACATGTCCCCGAGTCCCCTCGCTCCTATGTACGTGGAAATATCTGAATACCTTTGGGGTCTAACTAACTGTTTTTTCCTGTATTGCTCATAAGTTCCTTTGCTCTGCCTGATCCTTCAGTGCTGCTATTCTTCAGGCTTCCAGGCTTTTCCATTCTTGTCTCCCATTAGGAAGGGGAGGGGTCATAGATCCTCCCTGGAAGCCTGACTCCCTCGCCAAGAAAAGCCCCGTAAACAAGTATGTGACAATGCAGATCACAGCTGCAGGATCTCAAAACCCCTAGTCTACACTGGCGGGTTCAAGTTACTCCAATATCTTCTCTACCCTATGTGCTTGCAAATCTACCTCTTTAATCTTTCCTCACACATCATCCTTCTGTAAGCCAGAACACCCTCTTCCATCAATACAGTAGGGACATAATTATGCCACCTGTGCACCCTGTTAGCTTTAAGTCTGAAATGAAATGCCCAAGGGAAAGGGTGACGGTGTGTGACCAAGGGTCCTACAGGCATCTTGGAGAACCCTGATCAGGGTCGTCAGTGCTGAAGATCAAGCTCCTAGAAGAGAAACTGTGTGTGTCATTTTCACCTAAAAGAGCAGAATAAGGGACTGAATTTTGTGTGGCAGCCTATCTTAGGTGAATGGGAAGGGAAAATTCCTCACAGTGAAAGCTGTCCCAAAAGAGAAGTTCAAAATGTGGTGAGATTCAGGGATCTGCTCTTGGCTTCTAGGGTTTATTCTGGAAGCAAGCTCTTGGTTGTCAATCACGTATCTCCAAACTCGGAATCTAATAGGCGTGTCTTGGGAAATAGAATTTCCACGTCTATCGCGGTCCCTAGTGGAGCGTTTCCTTGGGTTACAAGTGTGTGTTCTGTTTCAGAACAGTGTATGGCCTCCACTCCCCCATGGAGCTCAGGGGGGTGGAATCTACCCCACAAAACATCTCGTTAGAAAATATGCTCATGGCACCAGCACCTGCTTCTTCTGGAGTCTTACTTGGTGCTCTCTCTCTCTTTCTTTCTCTTTCCCTCTCTCTCTTTCTTTCCTTCTCTCTCTCTTTCTTTCCTTCTCTCTCTCTCTGTGTCTCTCTCCCAACAGAACAGAGGTCTGGGTAAAAGCCAAAGGTTTGGGGTCAAAGAGATCCCAAACCTTTACATATCTGTTTAATTTGAAGTCATTTCCAAGAACTTGTCCTTTCCTGCCACTACTTATTCTATAAACCCTTCATTCATGTACGTGAAACTGTCACCAAAGCCCTCTCCATGATTTAGAACTAAGATTCGCTCTCAGAATGTAGGCTCAAAGTTGACAGACATGAGAACAGTGGAGAAACAGACATATTGATTAAGTCAGGTGAGGAAAAGAAAATGTTTCATCCTCATGGTGAAATTCACAAATCATCATCATTGAGTTTCCTTCAGCCACAAGTGTGCTAATTACTACTGTTGATATCTATTTGCTTATTATAACTCTTTGTAAGCTCCTGGGAGGTGTTTAATTTGATGGACTCTTCCTCTGCCCCTGATGGCTGTGATGCTCTATTTACCTGAAACTAATAAAATCAAGTTCTTGTGAAAATAGGAACTAATGGGAAAAGTCAAGGGCTTTACAGGCATCCTTCAGAAGTGTTAACAACCATCGGATGTGGGGAGAGAGGGAGCTGGGTTTCAAATTTTAAAGTTATTAAAACTACTTAACTCTCACTTTTTGCACCTATAAAATTATACTGAGTACCTACTGCTGGGCTTCCCAGGTGGCTCAGTGGTGAAGAATCCTCCTGCCAATGCAAGAGACTCATGTTCGATCCCTGGATTAGGAAGATCCCCTGCAGAAGGAAATGACAATCCTTTCCAGTGTTCTTGCCTGGAGAATCCCATGGACAGAGGAGCCTGGCAGGCTACAGTTCATATAGTCATAAAGAGTCAGACATGACTAAGCACGTATGTACCTATTGTTAGGATTTATTGACGATTAAATGTGATCATATATTTGAAGTGCTTGGCATATTCTCCAACATGTAGTAATTTGTCCCATGAATGCTGGTTATTTGGTGCTACTGATTTTATTACTCAGATGAGACAGATTGTTTCTAAAACTGTATAGGAATGCCAAGGACCAAAAATAGCCAAAACAATCTTGAAGAAAAGTCTAAAACTCTCACACTATGTGATATCACAACTTAATAGAAATCTACAGTATCCAAGAGAGTTTGGCATTGGTGTAACACTAGACAAATAGATAAATAGGGTCAAAGGAATAGAGCAAATCATATATATCATCTGTTGTTTGACATTTCAATGGAGAGAAGAATACATTTTCAACAAATGGAGCAGGAAGAACTGGATAAATATAAGAAAAAATAACACACAGCTAGAATATGGTGGGGCCAAGGTCTAAAGAAAAAGTTTTAACCTTCAGAATCTGAATTTAACACTTGCCTACACTGCCATTCCAGCATGGTGATCTGCAAAGGGTTCTAATTTAAAAGCTAACCATCTTTGTCAAGCTGCTTTCTCAAACTGTTTACAAGGAATGAGAGGATAAGGTGAAATGATTTCTAAGATTGCTACAGATTTGGGGACTGTGTCCCTAAATGGTAGACCAACAATTGGACCCCTAACTTTCCTGGGCACATCACTGTCCACTCCCCTGACTTTCTTCCTAAAGGAAATCTTGGGAATAAGACAAGGAATTCTTCAGGGAATGAGAGCTCCCTTGGGACCCCAAGAAGCCCGTTATCATTGCAGAATACAGACAGATCCAAAAATATCTCAAGGGCTTGGCAATGCACTTTCTCACTTTGCTCCCTGAAATTGATTAGACTAATTTTTTAAACTCCAGGAGGGTTTGCAGGATATAGCCTTTCTCCAAAGTCATCAGAACACCTCTCCGTGCAGGTGAAAGTTAAAGTGTTAGTACTCAGTCGTGTCTGACTCTGTGACCCCATGAGTTGTAGCTCACCAGGCTCCTCTGTCCACGGAATTCTCCAGGCAAGAATACTGGAGTGGGTTGCCATTCCCTTCTCCAGAGGATCTTCCCGACCCAGGGATTGGACACACATCTTCTGTCATGCCAGGCACTGGCAAGTGGATTCTTTTTACAGTTGAGCCACCAGGGAAGCCTCCATATATAATAGCTTACATCTGCTAATCCCAGACCCCCACCCCATCCCTCTCCCACCCCTTGGCAACCACAATCTCTTCTCTATGTCTGAAAGTGGGTTCCTGTTTGGTAGATAAGGCCCTTTGTGTCGTATTTTAGATTCCACGTATAAGTGATATCATACAGTATTTGTCTTCCTCATTCTGACTTATGACACTTAGTATGATCATTTCTATGTCCATCCACCTTGCTGCAAANTCTAGATGTGTATAAGAGACAGCCTCTCCCACCCCTTGGCAACCACAATCTCTTCTCTATGTCTGAAAGTGGGTTCCTGTTTGGTAGATAAGGCCCTTTGTGTCGTATTTTAGATTCCACGTATAAGTGATATCATACAGTATTTGTCTTCCTCATTCTGACTTATGACACTTAGTATGATCATTTCTATGTCCATCCACCTTGCTGCAAATAGCATTATTTCATTTTTTATGACCAAGGAGTATTCCATTGTACCATTGCACCATTTCATATGTACCATATCTTCTTTATCCATTTATCTGTTGCTGGACGTTTAGATTGTCTCCATGTCCTGGCTATTGTGAATAGTGCTACTATGAACACTGGAGTGCCTGTATCTTTTTGAATTAGAGTTTTGTCCAGATACTATGCCCAGGAGTGGGATTGCAGCATCATATTAGAGCTCTGTTTTTAGTTTCTTAAGGAACTGCCATCCTGCTCTCTATAGTGGCCGCATCAGTTTACATCCCCACTGACAGTGTGGGAGGGTTCCCTTTTCTCCACACCCTCTCCAGCATTTGTTATTTGTAGACTTTTTAATGATGGCCATTCTGACCAAGGTGAGGTGGTACCTCATTCTAGTTTTGATCTGCATTTTCTCTAACATTAGCAACTTTGAACATCTTGTCATGTCCTTATGGGCTATCTGTATAAGATACTGGAGGTTTTAGGCAANGGTTCCCTTTTCTCCACACCCTCTCCAGCATTTGTTATTTGTAGACTTTTTAATGATGGCCATTCTGACCAAGGTGAGGTGGTACCTCATTCTAGTTTTGATCTGCATTTTCTCTAACATTAGCAACTTTGAACATCTTGTCATGTCCTTATGGGCTATCTGTATAAGATACTGGAGGTTTTAGGCAAGGGTAACAATGATGGTCTATGTTGTAAGATGAGACTGAAATCTGCCTCTCAGAGGGAATCAACGAATGCTTGTTGAGTGTATAAATATGCATAAATGGTATAAACACCGATAATGTGGGAGAAACAGACAGTGAATTGATTAGCATGTTGGTTTTTTTTTCTCTCTGAGATGGGATTTCAGGGGGATTTTGCTTTTCCTATTATGCATTTCTGTATCTTACAAATATTTAAATCAATAAATTTTGTCTTTTCTGAAAGGAAATAAAGTTTGTTTTGTTTTCCTTTCTAAAAGTAAAATCTCTGCAGACAATGCCTTCTTTAGACAATAGGAATAAATTGCAAAGGAAATTGCCCTAATGTGACCCAGACTGGGACTGGGCAAGCTTTAGACATAAATAGAAAGGTCTTTTGATGATGCAATTTTAAAAGTGTCCTTGACATTCTTGAAGGTTTTAGCAGCCCCAAAGAAAAGAAAAAAACATAGAATCGTGTTGCTGAAAAAGATCTTAACAGTTCAAACAATCCAACTTGCATATTTTACCACTGTAGGAAATAAAGCTCTGAGAAACAGATATTTCATAGAGAAATCCACTCAAAAATCAACATTAATAACCCATTAGTCATTGAATTTTTTAAAAGATTCAGTCACTGAAGGATTCATGTCAATGTATGGCAAAACCAATAAAGTATTGTAAAGTAAAAAAATAAATAAAAAATAAAGAGAAAAAAATTTAAGTTAACTAAGAATACATCTAACGAAATGTGTGCAAGTTCATCACAAAGAAGATAAGAAAAGATATTTAAAACATAGAATGACCTGCACTAATGAAGATCTACATATCATGGCTAAGGATGGGAAGATTTACCATCAGGACCTACAGAATGGACTGACATACAGTAGCTGATCCAGTTATCCTAGTTCAAGTGAATTCTTTAGAAATATGTCATTTTTTCCCCATATGTTAAGCATGGTTTTGCTGTTATTTTGCTGTTGTTCACTAAGTCCAACTCTGTGACCCTATGGACTGCAGCATGCCAGGCTCCTCTGTCCTTCACTATCTCCGTTTGCTCAAATTTATGTCTGTTGAGTTGGTGATGATATCTTACTATTTCATCCTCTGCCACTCTCTTCTCCTCCTGCCTTCAATATTTCCCAGGATCAGGGTCTTTTCCAAAGAGTCAACTCTCCATATCAGGTGGCCACAGTATTGGAGTTTCAGCTTCAACATCAGTCCTTCCAATGAATTGTTTTCCAGGCCAAATCCTAACAAGTTTTGGTTGATTAGTGGGTTGGTTTTTCTTTGTAACATCAATTTTTTTGCACTATAATTTACATTACAATGCATCTTATTTTCAAGGGTACAGTTTGACAAACATCTACATCAGGGTAAACAGCACCCCAGCTAAGACTTAGAACCTTTCCATTACTCGGAAAAGTCTCACAGGGCTTTTCAGGAACTTGGCAAACGGATCTTAAAATAGATCCAGTGGAGTAAAAGGTCAAGGATAATGTAGACAATTTTGAGGAATAACAAGGGGAAGGACTTTTCTTATCTAGAAGATATAAAGATTAATTTTAAAACCACAATAACTAAGACCTAAATAAACAGTCCAAAGGCATAGTTACAGGTTCCAGAAATAGACACACTCAGATACGAAATCTCTATATATTTTCCAAACTATATATACCAAAAATGGCATCTCAAGCCAGTTATTGGAAGATGGCCATGTCAATTCGTTTACAGATTGCTTGTGGCTGCTGTCCTGCTCTGATGGCCGAGCTAAGCAGAGACCACATGGCCCACAAACCCTAAATAAAGTCTGGCCCCATCTAGACAGGCATTTACTATCTGGCCCTTTCAAGACATTTGCTGAATTCTGAAGCTGCATGATAGGGAAGGCTAAAATGCTAAAATTATCTATATTTCGTACAAATTCTCATAATCATCAATTTAAAATTCTTTAACTCTTTTTACTCCTCTCATCTTTTGCATGGCTTTTAGAAATTTCTGTTCTACACATGTCTGGTAAATTTGGGCTCTTCATCTCGTGCCACATTTCCTAGTTTAATAAGGAATCACTTTCTTCTGCCTTTGGTATTTACAGCAGATCTGATGATATTAAATTATCGCTCATTTCTTTCAGAAGTAATTTTGTTTTACCTTCATCTTTGAAGCTACTTTTGCTAGATAGAGACTTACAGGATGAATTTGTTAGCATTCTAGTGGTTGCCCCCTGACTTACTACAAATCCAATACAAATCAGTTTTCTCATAATGGTAGGGCCTTGGAATCGTCTAATTCTTACCTTTATTCTTTGTTGTTGTTGTTGTTTCAGATTACAATATATCAAGGACCCACATTCTAATCGCTGAGTAATCACTACAAGAATAATAACAGATGTATAACTAATTTCAGAGAAAAAGAAAGCAACTCTTTAAATCTAAAAGGCAAAAAATTACAAAGAACAGAAATAGGAGCATAGAATAAGTAGATGACTCAAATAGAGAACGAATAGGAAGATTAATAGACCCCTACTTTTATTAGTGCTTACTTTAATTGTGAATGGAATAAATATTCACTTAAAACACTGAGATTATCAGAGTAGATGTAAAAGAAAATGCAATAATACTTTTGCAGACAGGGGTCATGCCTTTATTATAAGGATACAGAAACACACAAAGCAAAGGATGAGGATGTGCATATTTTGTGACTACTAACCCTAAGAAAACTGGTTTTAGCTATACTAAGGTAGACTTTAAGGCAAAAACATTACCAAAGAAAAAAAGACATTTCGTTAATGAAAAAGGAGCCAAACCACCTGGAAGGAATAACAATTCCAAGCCTGTATACAGCTTCAAAATACATACCGCAAAAACTGACAGAACCTGAAGGAGAAGTAAAAAATTCACAAGGATATTGGCAGTTTTATCACATTCCTTACAATAGCTGCTAGATCATACGGGAAAAAAATCTATATAGACAAAGAAAATCAGAACAACAAACAAATTATTTCATGTCATGAACCCTGCACCTATATATACCTATATATACAGTCTCCTCAAGTGTACGTGACCACTTTCCAAAACTTAGCATATGATGGATTGAGAAGCAAGCCTTCACAAAATCCAAATGATTGTGATTATTCTTATTATATTGTTGTTGTCTAGTCACTAAGTCATGCCCGATTCTGTGCAACCCCATGGACTGTGGCCCACCAGGCTCTTCTGTCAAGAGATGGCCCAGGCAAGAATACCGGAGTGGGTTGCCATTTCCTTCTCCAGGGGATCTTCCCGACCCAGGGATCAAACCTGTGTCTCCTGCATTGGCCGGTGGATTCTTTATCACTGAGTTACCAGAGAAGCCCCTTATTATGTCATCCTAGTAAAATTAAGCTAGAAATATATATAGCAAAAGATAAATTTTAACTCACCAAACTATTTATAAGTTAAGCAATATGCTTTTAAATAATGCATCTCAAAGGAAAAATATCACAACAAAAAGCAGAAAGGTTTTGAACTGAACGTTGAAGAGACAAGGGGGCAAAACTTCTGCAAGGCAACTACGACAGTCCCTGGAGAGAAATGTACAGCCTCAAATTCACATACTATTAGAAAGGGAGTGAAGGTAAAAATTAATTTGATTCTATCTCAAAAAATTGGAAAAAAAAATGAAAAGGAAGCATATAAGAAATAAGTACTAAAAATAGAAACTGATAGAATTAGAAAAATGTAAAATAGAAAAGTTCATCGAAACCAAAAACTGATTCTTTGAAAATATAAATAGAATTGCTAATTCCCTAACAGTACCATCAAAAAAAGCATGAGCGAATGAAAATGTTTTACCAAGGTCAAGAAGTAAAAGGGAGAAATAATTGATCTTCGTACATCATTGATGGGAAAGTAAATTGGGAAAACTACTTTGAAGAGCAGTTTGGTAATATAATGCAAATGTTGATAATTCTGCCCTTCTGTACAGAAGCACCATGGGGATATGGTGTCAGGTCGTGGTTCTGAAACCTGGATGTACCTTAGAATTGCCTAGCAAGCGAAAAACCAAATTAAACCAAGAAGATTAATGAAATTGGAATGTCTAGAGGTCGAGTGTGCCTTCATTCTCCCGTCTTTTGAATTCTTTCATTTTACAATTCTTTTCAATCTATAGCCAGAGTTGAGATACACTGCCCAGGGGAAATACATATAAATGTTCATAGGAGAGAATGTTCTCTGTACTATCCATAAGAGAGGGATGAAAAAGAAACGGTATCAGTATTTATCAACAGAAACCCTAATAATAAATTTGGAAGTGTTCAGTATTGGCATACCAATGTTTGAATGAATGCCTAAATACATTACATGGATGAAACTCACAAATGTGGTAGGAAGAACAATTGCATTATGATAAGGCCAGTATGATACCAATTTTGGAAAGCTTAAAAAAAAAAAAAAAAGTATATGTTTGAAAGTCAAAGGAGCAAGGCAGTTAGGGGCGCAGAGTCTGGTTGACTGGTTCAGACACCGGCCTCCCAGAGACAAGCATGACCTTAGCCATCACAGGACTTCTGTGTGCCTCGCAGTCCCCCTTTATAAAAGGAGGATGCTCCCACTCACACCTCGAAGGACTGCGGTGAGGGCTGGAAACGCTGGCAGGTGTGAAGGGCCTGGCACAGGGCATGTGATGGGGAGTCGTCTGTTGTTACTCTGCTACAGCACAGGCCTCGGCTGTTCTCACAGTCTTTCTGACCTGGCAAGATGTTAGAACAGAGTAGAAGTGGATGGTGAGTGTACACCTGATTTTATGCTATTTTCTGTTCTTTCCCACACACTTAAAATAGTTAAAACAAGAAAAGCAATCTGAAGCCCAGAGACAAAGGTCGCTCAGATGCTCAGAAAAATCCAGACGTCGTCTGGCGCCAAAGATCTTGCCCCTAATTTAGCCAATGTGATACAAGAAATTAAACTCAGTGTGTGTGTAGGAATCATTTCTATTCATTCCAGCCGCTGAAGATTGGCCTGCCGAAGCCATGGTTTCCAAAGTCTATTGTAATTCTTTAATTAGTTTTTTTGTTGTTGTGTCGGGTTATGCTTTTATAATACTTGGCTTATCTCTCCTCCATTGACTTATGACTAGAAAGTTGCATGGTACAAAAGAAAGAAAAATAACCACCCCCATGGCTTCCTATCTCACTGAGAATAGAATGCAAAAAAAAAAAAACCAAACCCTTTCCAAGGGTGCATGTAGTATCTGGCCCCCAAATGCATTTCTCTCTTTGTCTCTTACATTCTTCTCCTCTGTTCTCCTGTTCAGACCATACTCAGGACAGTTTCCCCCACCTCTTTCAGATCTCCTAAGCGTCCTCCATCTCAGAGTCCTGGGGCTCGCTCTGCCAGGGTCCCTTCCCACAGGCTGCTCTGTGGCCTTCTCCGTCCCTCCCTTCTGGTCTGTGCCCGGCGGAGGAGCACCTGAGCACCAGTCTCAGATAGCATTCGCCACCATTACTCTCCACCCAGCCTGGTTTATTTGTCCTCGTGGCTTTCTCAGACTGGCCCCCAACACGCATCAGACCAGGGCACGGATGCAGAGAGGAGCCCAATAATAATAAATCCAATTATTTACAAGCTACAAGCCAAGCTTAGCAAGCTGTGAGTAACATGTTTTCTAATATCCCTACACTGACAAATACGCAGTCATAACCATCTACCAAGCGATTTGCATTTAGGTTTTTCAGACTCCTCCGAGACCTGTACCGGAAAGCGTGGAGGGTGGCCCTCTGGTTCCCAGACTCTCTCTCACTCCCTTCTTTTCTGCCTCGGCTCATAGAGACAAAGGGACATGGCCCCGCTGCTGCTTTTCAACTGCCCTGTGTCTTTCCTCCTACAGTCCACAAGGAAAAGGGGGTCTGATTTTCTCGGCGTGGGCAGAGCCTTTCAAGTTACCAGCTCTTCCTCACACACACATACAGCTGCCCAACGAATGGCTCAGTGCCTGGGGTTGCGGGCAGAGACAGTCACAGTAAAAGAAGTCAGATGCACAGGCAGAGTGACACGCCTGGCACAAACCTGTAGCTCAAAGACGTGGCAGCGCTGGTCCTCACCATACAATCATGATGAACTGCATCAGGCTGCAGCCTAGATATGGCGGAGGGTTTTAAAAACACAGGATCTAAAATCACTCAGCTCAGGGTCAAATCCTGGCTCTGTCACTTACCAGCTCTGTCACTTTGAACAAGGTAGAGCATCGTCCTCTGGCAGCTCCAGAGGGTATTTGAGGTGACTGCTTGAGTTAGTGCAAGTGAGCAGAACGGGGTCAGGCAGTTATTAAACCTCCAACCGGTTGGGCATTAGATTGTCGTAGCCTTGAAAGTAGTCCTCTCTCTAACCCTCCACCAAATCCTCATGGTTTATAATAGAATCAAGGATGAATAGACAAATTAGATATCTCCTTGAAAATAAGTTCTGAGATGTAAGCTTTATATTTCATAAGGTTTCAGGGAAAGAAAAGGAAAGTAAGCACTGAAATCAACCAGAAAATCTTCCTGGATGCCGTGGGACCCAGATAAGCACAGAGGATGGGGATGTCTGGCTGGGGAAGGACTTCCCAAAAACGCTGCTTCCTTAATAAGGGTTGAGTGTCCCAAGGTCAGTATTGTTTTAATATTCATATTGGAAGATAGTTGATTTACAATGCTGTTTTACTGCCAGGTGTATGGCAAAGTGATTCGGTTATGCATGTTGCTCAGTTAAGTCACGTCCAACTCTTTGCCACCCTATGGACTGCAGCCTGCCAGGCTCCTCTGCCCTTCACTATCTCCCAGGGTTTCCTCAAGTTCATGTCCATTAAGTCAGTGATGCTATCTAACCATCGCGTCCTCTGTCATCCCCTTCTCCTCTTCCCCTCAATCTTTCCCAGCATCAGAGTCTTTCCCAATGAGTCAGCTCTTCACATCAGGTAGCCAGAGTACTGGAGCTTTAGGTTCAGCATCAGTCCTTCCAATGAACATTCAAGATTAATTTCCTTTAGGGTTGACTGGTTGGATCTTGTAGTCCAAGGGACTCTCAAAAGGACCTTACGTTGTTGGCACCTGGATTGTGACATTTCTAGCCTCTGGAACCACAGGAGAATAAATGTCTGTTGTTTTAAGCCAGCCAGTTGTTGTACTTAGTTATGGAGCCCTCGCAGACTACTACAGAAGCCGCCTGTGATTTGTGTTCAACATCACATAGACATCAGGAACTCAAAGGATGATGACTGTTGACCTTGTATCCACCGGCCCTGCCTAAAGGGGCTTTTGCATGTCTGTCTCACTTCGGGTGTTGTGGTGTGTGTGTGTGACTGTCGCAGCAACATGTTAAGTTGTTTTTCCTGAATGCAAACTTATTCTGTGATGTTGGACCAACTGATATAAACTTGTCACCCACCTTGGGTTTACAATAAGTACTTGAAGCCTATGGACTCAGAGTGGGAGACCAGCCTCTCAGATGACTCCTAATGACTTCATATCCTGATATTTACACCCTGATATAGTAGTCACTCTTCTTTCTGAGAATAGACTCCCTTTAACATCAGTTCCACAGAACTGCCTCTTGCATCAGCGTTTACTTATTCATCCATTCAATAAATATCTATCAGGAGGAATTATATTCTAGACACTATTCCACCTGTTATAATTGTTAAGGATATAGCAGGAGACAGAATTGACAAAAATCCCAACCCCCACAGAATGTACATTCTAGTAGGTGAAGCCAACCAATAAAACAAAAAATTGAAATATATAGTGTATATCTTATTTAATAGAAGATATACTATATTGTTGGTTTCCCTGGTGGCTCAGATGGTAAAGAATTTGCCCACAATGCAGGAGACCCAGGTTCAATTCCTGGGTCAGGAAGATCCCCCGGAGAAGAGAATAGCAACCCACTCCAGCATTCTTGCCTGAAGAATTCCATGGACAGAGGAGCCTTGCAGGCTACAGTTCATGGGGTCTCAAAGAGTCAGACACAACTGAACAACTTTTTCTTCGTGAGATATACTATATTGTAGATAGGCTATACTACAGATTCTACGGAGAAAAATAAATCAGAGAAAGAGGATATGAAGCCCTGAGTCGGGGAGAGGAAGTCTCCATTTGACTGAGTGCTTTAGCCAACTTTCTCTGCAGTAATAACCCTTTGCCAAATCTCATTGACTTATGACAGCCATCATTTATTTCTCATTTGTGGGTCTTGAGGTCAGTTGCAATTCGGGTTTATTCAGCTGGATTCCACAAATCTTCCCAGTCCAGGACTCAGTGTGTGGGAGGGGGCAGCCTCTAAGATGAACCCCAAGGACCTCACACCCTGATATTTACACCCCAGTATTATATCCTCCGAGTATAGGCTGGGTTTAGTGACTCACTTCTAATGAATGAATAAGACAAAAGCAATGGGGTCGCACTCCTGAGATTAGGTTATAAAAAGACTGTTTCTTACGTCTCTCGCTGGCCCTTTCTTATTCTTGTCCTCTGGGTTCTCATTCTGGGGGAAGCCGGCGGCCATGCTGCCAGCTGTCCTATGGAGAGGCCCCCCAGGTGAGCACCCGAGGTCTCTGGGCAACAGGCAGTGAGACCCTGCAAGTCTGGTTCAGGGCAAGTCAGGAAGCTAATGCTTTGTGCTCCACAGGGCAGAAAATGAGAATGAGAGAGGGTGAGAGAGCCTTTCAGTGGGGAGGCAAGGACAGACCCCTCTTAGAACGTGGCATCCTACCAGGATGGAGGAAAACATAGAAAACACACATTTTTCACAAATTTATTCCAGGAAAATCAGATGCTGTTTTCTTTCTTTTTTGGAAAGAGTGAAGTGTGATGAAGACAGAATTATTTTTTGTAAGTTTCCCAACTGAGGAGCTATTATTATTTTTTCTTTGCTTTTTTTTTTTTTTTACTGATCTGATATTTTGGGTATCTTTTTTCACCATGATCTTTTTATTGTTTTTCTTTCATATAGAACTAGAAATACAACACTTGCTACTTCCCTCCCCCCACTCCAAAATCTGGTTTTTATGATACTCAGATACTAAGACTATTTTGGGATCCCTCCACCCCACCTTTAAATAAATCTATGTTGACGCTTTCAGAGTGCCTTTGTGAGGGGAGATTCAGTCCCAGAGAGGCACTGAGACCATGCTTGGCTCAGACAGGCTCCCTTGAAAGGTGCAGCATATGCTGGGGTCAGGGGGGTTCCTACAATTGCTCCCACAAACTGAAACTCAAATTGCTCCCACAAACTGAAATTTTTAATCAGGGCACGTGCATTCAGTTCTGCCACTTAACATCTGTGTAGCTTACAGCAAATTCCTTCATCTCTCTCGTTAATTTCACTCACCTGAATATGGATATACACGTGGTGGTGTTATTTTCACCTCCAAGTTCTGATAGACTTTAAATAACATAGTACAGAAAAAAAGAGCGTCCTAAGTGGGAAACTAACTTCATATAACGATGCAATGGTCATTAAGTCTGAGAAGGTAAGTGAATGTTCTTGGAAAAGTATAAGACACTGTACATATTATTGGACCTTGTTATTGTAACACTAAGAAATTGTTGGTCCCGTCTTCCCAAGGGACATGATGGAGCTAGGTGGGCAGTGGGAGTTCTGATTATTGAAGGCTGAGAGTTAAAGTTGACTCGGGGCCTGATAACCTTTGAAATCTATGAGTCTCAGGATAACCGTGTTCCTAGATCATGCTAGCACCTTCATCTTTCTTCTCTTATTTCTATTTCTCTTTTATGATTTTGTCTCCTTCATCCTGTCTCCTCTGCGTCTATCAGGGGGGTACACAGCATGGGGGCCGGCCACCTCTAGCGTCAGTCTCCTGACAGCATCCTTCTGAGCAGCTTCAGGGAACACTGCACACCTGAGGATCCCTCTGCAGTGACCACGCCCGGCAGGGGGCCTGGCCATTTCCACCCATATCCTGATCAGGGAAGGTATAACGGGCTGGGGATGAACCTGGGGTGGAAGTGTCAGCATTCAAGGGCAGGTCCAAGGTCTCCTTCCAGGGGGCCCAGCCCAGAGTGTCAGGGTCAGGAATCAAGCTCGGATGGTCCTCTATTCCCTGGGGGTGTGACTGATGACCTGGCCTGCCCTCTGGAGAACACCCACCGAACTCAGCATCTCGATCCTGCTAAGAAAGCTGGGGGAGGCCAACAGGAGAGGATGGGCCTGGGGCTGGGCACCGGATCAGGCGGGCCACAGTGAGGGAGAGGCTGGTGAGCTGAGACTTCAGGGAGGTGTGGAGATGTAGCCTCAGGATGGAAAATGAGAAGCAGGTGGTCAGGCCACCAAGCAGCAGGAGGCTGCCGCCAGCTTCCTAATGCCAGCTCCACTCTCATTTCAAGGTGATGATGATCCTCTAGGCACTGAAGTCGTTTTCTCAGAATTTAATCTGGACCACAGGTTTCTGGAATGGACTTGGTCAGGGAGTCAGGAGGAGACGGAGCTGGGGAAGAGTTCCAGGAAGAAGCGGCCAGATGCTCCAAGGACGAGGAGCAGGTGTTGGGGTATTTGGCTTGTCTCCTCTTCTGGAGCTTTCCCCAAGGCCCCGCACACCCACTCCTCTCTTCCTCCCCCAAGTATTTAGTGCCTCTAGATCTCAGTTTTCCCTCAAACCAGCCCTTGAAAGAAAGAATCTGATTAGCAGAGCCTGGGCTAAAGCAGGGACATACAAAAGCTTCAGGAATTTTTTGAGTGACAATTGAAGTTACCCAGAGGGCATACGCATGCTAACTGGGGGTGAAAGACAATCCTTTCAGCCAAAGAAAAGAATTTCAAGCAGTCTGAGCTCAGATCCTGTGGGACTAGAGGGTTTTGGTGTTTCTACTTAGTATTTTGTGGCTCTTAGGTTTCAATTTATATTCACCCACATCTCTCCACTTCTCAAGAGGCAAGCATTTACACAATCCCCCATCTACGTGTGGCATGTTGCTAAACTTTTCAACATATATGATTAGCAAGCATTTATCTTATTCAAACATTTCAACAGTCCTCTGAGGCAGGTTTTTAGAAATCTCGGTTCATTGTTTTGTTTTCAGGAAAAGAAAGAGCTAGGCCTTTGACTTGCCAAGGGTGGGAAAACAACGACAGAACAGAATGTGGGACCCAAGTCTGGCAGACAGCAACCTAGTATGCCCTCACAAAGCTTCCTGAACAGAAGAGTCACCTAAGATACTCATGGACAACGCAGCTGCTGGAGGCCCCAGCTATGAGCACAACCTACCTGCCTCAGGGCTGGTTCCTCAGAAGCAGGTAGAAAGAAGGTGCAGGTCACTGGGGAGAAGCCTCAGATCTTCACCTCTAGGGGTGGAGATCGGACTGTAATAAGTCATGACAAGGCTTCCTACTGGAAACTCTGGAGCTGGGATAACCCTTCAGAACTGGCCTGAGCTGGAAGAAGGGGGCCACATTTTACTCCACTTCTTGAGCAACCCCTGGGTGTGAATTGGCCCTGAAGGTGAGGGCTGAGGAGCCTTCCTCAGCAGTTCCAGAAAGAGTCGAGAGTGGACAAGTCGGCCAACAGCCTTCCCAGCAGCTGGCAAAACGGGTCCTTTAGTGACGAAGGGGAATTCGAGCAACACAAAACAACAGGAATGTCTGTATAAAATCCATGAGGATCGTGAAGTTCCAAGGGTGATTATCATGGGGGAAGGCTACGGACTTCCTTGTCCTCACCAATAGTTCACGAAGGCCAGTAGGGGGAAGCAAAGAGCTTCCCAGGTGCTACTCTGGAGCGTTACGGTGAAGTAGGAGCCTGGTGAACAGCATCACCTGGGAAGGAACTGCAGGGCGCCCACAGGAATCCAGGGTTTCCCTGGTGGCTCCGATGGTTAATAATCTACCTCCAACGTGGGAGACTTGGGTTCGATCCCTGGATCGGAAAGATCCCCTGGAGGAGGGCATGGCAACCCACTCCAGTGTTCTTGCCTGGAGAATCCCCATGAGCAGGGAAGCCTGGAGGGCTACGGTCCATAGGGTCTCAGAGTCCGACATGACTGAGCAACTAGGCGCAGCATGAGGGAATCCGAGCAAGCCCAAGCCTGAGTCATCAGCAGCAGAATCTGAGAAGGGGTAGAAGGCTGGGACCCAGGTTACAGGAAGATATGCCGTGCGAAGAAGCTGAGTGATACCCTACAGCCGCTGGGGGACCCTTGAGTGATCTGAAGCCCAGGAAGTAATGCATCTAATGGGTTTTAAGGAACTTTCTGCCTGCGAAAAGGGTGTCTTATTAAAGGACTCCATCTCTTTGCAGTCACTCAAATTACTTATCTTCATTATCCAGATCGGAAAAACTGTGGGAGGTAATAGTACTCACCTTATATGGTCTCTTTGCCAAGGAAGAGAGATTCACTTATTTGTAAATAAGGGAAATTTTCTCTCTTCTTTCTTCTTTGCTATTTTCTCTCTTTCCTTGTAACTCTTGTGTTGCTCATTTTTTATTCTTCTCTTCTTACTATGCTAAGTAGGATCTCCAGCAAAATGCCAAATAGACATGCTATTTGATAGACTAGCAAAGTATTTGCTCCCATTTTCAATATAGTAATAGAAATGCTTCTAACAGGTCACCCTCTGTATGATGCTTACTATAATGTTTAAAAGTAAATACTGTTTAGTCAGTTAAGGAGGCTCCCTTTGGTTTCTATATTTCCCATAAGAATTTTTATCATAAATAGGTGTTGAATTTTTCTTTTTATTTAACCCTTTTTTTCCCTGTGCCAAGTGATAAGAACCTTATCTTTTCTTCCTTAACTATGTTAAGGTGCTTCATTGCCTTAGTGAATGTTTTGGTTAAACCATCTTTGCAATTTGAGATAAAATGTTGCCATCTGAAATTTATTTTTTTTAATTTGAAGCTAATCACCCTAACCTATTATAACACATGGTCATGTCGAGATGAAAATTCTTTCTACATAAGCATTTTCTGAGAGGTATCATTTGTTTTCAAGAGAAAATCATGTATCCTATTGTCTCCTTGCCCAGTTAAATCTTTCAGTGGCTCACCACTGTCTTCGGAAGACAAGATCCTTTGATGCACATGATTTGATTCTCAAATCGTGTCTCCAAATCTTCTGCCTACATCTGGCCCCTTTTCTTTACTCATTGCATCTAACCGGGCATCAAAGTTTATTAACTTTCCTCTAAAACATATGTATTTATTATATTTAATATACAATGTTACATGTTAGTAATGCTTATTTTAATGTATTTAATAACATATATATATATGGATGTGAGAGTTAGACTGTGAAGAAAGCTGAGCGCTGAAGAATTGATGCTTTTGAACTGTGGTGTTGGAAAAGACTCTTGAGAGTCCCTTGGACTGCAAGGAGATCCAGCCAGTCCATTCTAAAGGAGACCAGCCCTGGGATTTCTTTGGAGGGAATGATGCTGAAGCTGAAACTCCAATACTTTGGCCACCTAATGCGAAGAGTTGACTCATTGGAAAAGACTCTGATGCTGGGAGGGATTGGGGGCAGGAGGAGAAGGGGACAACAGAGAATGAGATGGCTGGATGGCATCACTGACTCGAGGGACATGAGTCTGAGTGAACTCCGGTAGTTGGTGATGGACAGGGAGGCCTGGCGTGCTGCGATTCATGGGGTTGCAAAGAGTCAGACACGACTGAGTGACTGAACTGAACTGAAATGATAGAGCTAAACTAAGAATCTTTCATCTAGATTACTGCAATGGGCTCTGGAACAGTTACACAGTGATACTGTGGAATACAAATTGGTTCCTGAATTTGTATATACATAAAGCTTGAAAGCGCCTTCAGTTGGCCAAGTGGTGTGCTAGAGTCTGTTCATATCATCTTTTGAGCATCCATTTTTAATACTCAGGAATTTCACAAGCCAGTTGTCAAACTGTTATTAGCTTGAAATTGACTGTGGTAGAACAATTTGCTCTAGGGGAAAAAAATGATCAATACTACAAATCAATGAATTAAAAAAAAAAAAAAGCTTTACCCATGATATAAAGATTGTAGCCCATGATCAAGTTTCTCTGCTTTGTGCCTGGTTAGAAGTTCTAGGTCCCAGAACTTCTATATTTCCTTGATTTCGTGGTACCTTCTTTCTGAGTGTAATGCATTTCCTCTCCCTTCTGTGAGCACCTCCTCCTGGACTCAATTCAGTGCCCGTCCCCTAAGGGAGCACTTAGAGGACGCTTCTTCTCTGCAGCTCTACAAAAAGCACTTATCACACGATTCCCTAGTCATTGGTTTCTGGGTCTGTGTGCTCTGTAAACTCATGAAAGGCATTCCTCTTCATTATTGATCCATTTATCCTCATGGTTCATCCACTGTCTAGCACATGACAGGCACCACATATATGTTGGACAACTAAGGAATAAATAAAAGATCTTCCCACCTTCCTTTTAGTTCCCATGTTTCCAGCAAGATCACCCAATTTCCAAGCCATGACCTTGCGCTCTCTCCCCCTAGGCCTAGTCCTTATCTATAAGGAGGACTGCAGTATGGCACCACTCCTAATCCCACCTTTATCCATGAAGCAAGTTCAGAGGGAAATGGAACTGAATGGAAATTTTTCTCATCCGATGAAAGAGCGCTAGAAAAATAATCACTGGGGCAAAATCATTGAAAGAGATTATTCTTGCTATCTATCACAGCATCGCAAACTATCCCCACATCTGGTGATTTATTTTGCTCCCAGTTTTGTGGGTCAGAGATTGAGACCCACAAAGTCTGTGGGGCCTCCTAACCGTGGGGTGTCCAGGGATGCAGCTAGGGTTGGAGGACCCATTTCCAAGCTGGCCTCTTCACACACAAGTTCAGCGTTTCTACGTCCTTTGGTCCCTCTGTCTCCACAGGTCAGGTCCTCTGCGGGGGCTGCTGCATGAGGGGTAGGCTTCTCACAGCATGGTGGTCTCGGGATAGCTGTCCTTCTACGGGGGCTGTCTTCTGGGAGAACAAGGTGGAAGTTGCCGATTTTAAAGGGCAGCCCTAGAGTGAACGTCCTTTGGTCCCTCTGTCTCCACAGGTCAGGTCCTCTGCGGGGGCTGCTGCATGAGGGGTAGGCTTCTCACAGCATGGTGGTCTCGGGATAGCTGTCCTTCTACGGGGGCTGTCTTCTGGGAGAACAAGGTGGAAGTTGCCGATTTTAAAGGGCAGCCCTAGAGTGAAGCGAAAGTAGCTCGGTCGTGTCCGACTCTTTGTGACCCCCTGGACTGTCCATGGAATTCTCCAGGCCAGAATACTGGGGTGGGTAGCCTTTCCCTTCTCCAGGGGATCTTCCCAACCCAGGGATCGAACCCAGTTCTCCCACATGGCAGGTGGATTCTTTACCAGCTGAGCCACAAGGGAAGCCCTGCGTAATCTATGGTAAAAGCAGACCCAGGCCAGTCTAGATTCAAGGAGATGGGAAATAGAACCCATTTTCAGTGGGAAGAGTATCAGACACTTGGTGTTTATGTCTAATCTGCCACAGAGGGGTCTGGCTTCTGTCTCGCTCTGATATAAACGCAGGTAGCAAACCACACTGGGGAGGGAAATATGAAGCCCAGAGGTATCCCCCACGGAATGAGTTACTGTCTCCAGACAGCTGGAGTACTACCTGGCACCAGACGTGTCATCAAATCCCCGAAAGGTGGTATTGAACTCTTTTTTCTAACATTAATCCCAAATCCATCTCAGCTGACATAACCGCTCATCTAACCTCTTGCAGTTCCCTGAGTCAGAAGAGTAGATGGAACCTGTGCCTTTTAGAGAAAAGGCCCTGCCTCACATATGATGAGCAGTCAGTCAAGAAGTATTCTCACTACCTCTGAGCGAACAGAAGTGAGAGGCATCTAGAGGCAACTGAAATGCAAAGAAATGGCACCTAAGCCACTCGAGCTCACCTAGAATGGGAGGCAACAAAAGTGAGCATACAGAGCAAACACAACAAGGGTTTTCCAGACATCTGGATTTCAAGGCTTTAATGCATTTCCCGAGGAATATAAAGTTTAATCGCTAAAGGATTTTATGCTTATAGATCATTACAGTCAAGGTTAACCAGGAAACAGATGGCATACTCAAAAAGGGTGAATGAAAATAATGAAGCAGAGAGTCTATTAGCAAAGGTGAGGGAAACATTCAGAAAAATCAGCAGGAGGTGGTGAAGCACAGAGGTGCAAGGGGGGGCGGGGGAGAGCTAAGGGGATGCCAGGAAGAGGCTGATGCGGAAAGCCCGCAAGGATTGGAGCTGTAGGGAAGGACTGTCTGGTGGGAGCTGTGACCTGGGGAGAGGAGCCCCGGCCCTCCCAGTGTGGCCCAGCCTGGAGAGAGGGACCTCTCTCGGCTCCCCTCTGATCTCCTGCTACTGCCTCTCTTGCCTGAACTCGATCAGAAGGAAGGCCGTAGGGAGTGAGCCGATGGGACACGGCCCACAGCGGGTGGCCTCCTGGAACACCCGGCAGAGTGGAAAAGTGCACCAAGAGGGTCTGGAGAGATGGATGTGGTTGTTGCCCCGTCACTCAGTCATGTCGGACTCTTTGCGACACCATGGGCTGCAAATGTAGATTACACAGCCGAGTGGGCCTGGTGACAGTACTCCATTTAAATTTTAATGTTTGAATACATGTCAACAGCTGTATCCCTATGGAGGAAGACCCTGGAATGATCTTTATCTTCCCCCTTTTATGTACAGAGGTTTTAGAACAATGAATCCATTTTATTCTTTCTCTTAATGTATATGGAAGATTTATCAAATTGACATTACAGAACTAGTAAGTTTATTAAACAGAATAAGCATGGTTGACGGTTGAACCATCAGCATAGAGGGATGGGTTTCAACTAGTGACTTCTGATGAAAAGGAGAAATATTAAGGCAGCTAAAGGTCCTGGTGGTCCAGTGGCTAAGACTCTGTGGTCCCAATGCAGGGGTGCCCAAGTTTGATCCCTGGTCAGGAAACCCGATCCGACTTGCCACACATGCCATGACCCACTGCAGCCAAATAAACAAATAAATAAAAATAAAGCAACTAAAGATGACTAGTAGGTACGTAGGACAAAAACAAGACAAACTAACTGTAACTGGTGGCTCTAAAGGATAAAACCCAACAAAGTACAGAAGACATATTTAAAGGTAAAATATAAGGGAGTTTCTCTAAAATATAGAAATGATATAGGAAGACAGATATGAATCTATCACTTGGGGAATTGTTTCAAATTCTTCAACTCCACGGCATTTATTAGTTGATATAGTGAGCTCAACAGTTAAAAAACAATACATTTCAAGCAGAGAAAAATTAATCACACACAAAGGAAAGCAAAACATCAAGCAGAACTCAAGCTTTTCAGATCCATCTTAAATGTCCTAAAACAATAGAGGAATTTCTACAGAATTCCAAAATCAACAAGTTTAAGCCAAGAATGTGATTAAATTAAAGGTAAGATTACCAAACGCATATTCTTGGCTAACAGACTTGAGATGGTTTTTAAGTTATTACAAGACGTTGAATATAGTTTCCTATGCGATACAGCAGGACCTTTTTGTTTATCTATTTTATATATAGGAGTGTGCTGCTGCTGCTAAGTCACTTCAGTCGTGTCCGACTCTGTGTGACCCCATAGACAGCAGCCCACCAGGCTCCCCCGTCCCTGGGATTCTCCAGGCAAGAATACTGGAGTGGGTTGCCATTTCCTTCTCCAATGCATGAAAGAGAAAAGTGAAAGTGAAGTCGCTCAGTCTGTCCGACTGTTAGCGACCCCATGGACTGCAGCCCACCAGGCTACTCCGTCCATTGGATTTTCCAGGCAAGAGTACTGGGGTGGGGTGCCATTGCCTTCCCCGATATATATCTGACTCCTAATTTATTCTCTGGCCCCTTCCCCCTTCGGTAACCCTAACTTTGTTTTCTATGTCAATACATCATTTCTTAAGTCTATAGTAGAAAGAAAATGCAAGAGAATATATTTAGATGATGTGAGAGTATATCTAGATGTTTTGTTCTTCTTGTTTGGTTGCTAAGTCATATCCAACTCTTTGCAACCCCATGAACTGTAGCATATCAGGCTCTCCTGTCCTTCACTGTCTCCTGGAGTTTGCTCAAATACATGTCCATTGAGTCAATGATGCCATCTGACCATCTCATCCTCTGTCATCCCCTTCTCCTCCTGCCTTCAATCCTTCCCAGCATCAGGGTCTCTTTCAATGAGTCAGCTCTTTGCAACAGGTGGCCGAAGTATTGGAGCTTCAGAATCAGTCCTTCCAATGAATATTCAGGGTTCATTTCCTTTAGGATTGACTGGTTGGATCTTACAGTCCAAGGGAGTCTTATGAGTCTTCTCCAGCACCACAGTATCAATTCTTTGGTGATCATCTAGGTTAAATCATCTAATTGAATTTTAGGTCACTAAACCCTCTTGTAAACTGATAGGTATAAACTCCAGAAATAATATTTGTCCAGAACAGAACAGGACACAGGAATTCCAGGAAAAGTCATCTTCTCTTGCTCCTTCTTGGATATTCCTTCCTGTCCAGAAGAGCTGGTCTCAAATTTGATATCAGCTCACTGGTGTATGTCACTGAGCACTAGCAACTGGAGGTTAATGACCATTAAATAACTGATGTACTTCAAATAATGTACTTTATAAATAACTTGGGAAAAATTCAAGGTTACCTCTGTGAAAGCATCACTCTGGCTTGTATTCTCGTAGGTTTTCCTAAAGTGTTATTCTGGGTGTCACCTACATCCTGGGGCTTGCTCTGTGCCCCCTGAGGCTGGCTCTGTGCCCCCTGAGGCTGACCTGAATTTCATACATCAATGAATTCTATGGGGGGCTATAAGCAATAGCCACAAATTCCTCCCTTTCCTGTATCTTTGTGGTTCTTCCCATCAAGAAGTAGAGTCTATTTCTCCACCTATTCCTCTCTTTCAGCCCCCAGAGTGTGAGCCAACTTGTGATTTAGTCTGACCTTTAGGATGGAGCAAAAGCAAAATTGTGGAGAGTTCTGATCCTGGATCTGTTGATCCCTCAGCTTCTGCTCTTTCTTAGAACCCTGACAGCACCATACGAGGAAGCCTGGACTCCCTTCCCTGAGAATCAGAGACCAAATGGAGACAGAAGTCCAGCCTAGAGCCAGCACCAACTGCCAGACATGTGGGTGAGGCCACCTGGGACTAACCTGCCCCAGGTGAACTGCCAGATGATGCCACTGCTGAAGCCAAATGGGGAGTGACAGCAAAAGAGCCACCCAGCTGAGCCCATTCCAAAGACTAACCAACAACAGAATCTTCAGTTCCAAGAAAATTCCCCAGTGGTCCAGTGGTCAAGACTCCATGCTTCCACTGCAGGGGGTGTGGGATTGATCCGTGGTCAGGGAACTAATATCCCACATGCCATGTGGTGTGGTCAAAAATTTTTTTTTCTTAATTCCAAGAAAATTCAGTGAGATTTCTAGGAATCCAGTGATCTGGGGCATGTCGATGTATTTCTTCCAAGGTGAACTACAGGCTTCTATACCTGGCCCCTTCTCCCACTATGAAATAGACACAATGCCTCCTGGGTCTCTCTGGATCTTAGAGGTGACATATGCTTCATTTGGTGACCCATTTTTCCAAGTTAACATGAAGGCTGCCCACGTTGATTAAGAACCCGAGGGAGAAAAGGCACTGGATCAGGTCAGAGTTGTCACTCAAGCTGCTCTGCCCTCAGGCCATGTAACCAGCAGATCTGATGGTGTTTGAAGTTTCTGGTAGATACAGATGCTTTCTGGAGCCCATGGCAGGCCCCATGGAAGAATCACAGCACAAATTTTGAAAGATTTAGAGTGAAGCTATGCCATCCTCTTCAGATCCTATTCTTCTGAGATTCCCTGGCTTGATATAGGCCCTGGTAGAGAGGAAATGCTTGGCTACAACACACCAAATTACTAGACAACCTGATCTCTCCATCGTGAATCGGATGTTGTCTGACCCATCACGTTATATCCCACCGGCATGCACTGCAGCACTCCATCATCAGGAAAAACAGTGTGTACAGATTGGATGAATAGCATCTGAAGGTTCAAGCAAAGTCCATGGGCAGATGACCATGACCCCAGGACTCTTCCTCTGTCTGCATCATCTCCCCTCCCTCAAGTCAGTACCCATCACCTCAAGGGGAATTCCCATGACCAGCCTTGTTGACAGAAAGTTCTGCACAAGATTCCAGCAACAGGCCAAAAGTGGACAGAGGCAGAGCTTCAGCCATAGAGAAGACCTAAAGGACCATCAAGGCAATAACGTGAAGGCCTTGCAGTGGCCAGAACCTCAAGAAGCACACCTCTGGCTATTCAGTTTGCTTAAAAGAAGAGGTCTCCATCTATACTGGTTCATGAACATTGACTAACACTTTGGCTGGAGAGATGAGGACTTGAAAGTAAGATGGTTGGGAAATTGATAATGAGGGTGTCTGGGGAAGATGTGTGTAGATAGACCTCTCTGAATGGGCACAACCATGAAGATGTTTGTGTCATAAGTGAATGCTCACCAAAGAGCAGCTTCACCAGAGGAGGGCCTTCGTAACTAGGTGGGTGAAATGATTCACTCTCTGGATGTCTGCTGACCTCTTGCCCCAGTCATCTTGTCTTTATAATCAATGGGCTCATGGGCCCAGGACATGGTGGCAGGAATGGAGATTAAGCCCGAGCTGGGGCTGACACTCATCAAAGCCAGCCTGGCTGCAGTCACTGCCGAATGCCCCACCGGCCGACAGCACAGACTGCAAGTGAGCCCCTGATGTGCACAGAAGTTGGGTCAAAACACCGTGGATGGGAAGCTGCATGGTTTAATGGAGAGAGCCAGGAACTAGGAGTGACAAGTCGGAGGTTTCCATTTCTTCTCCCAACAACAGCAGAAACGTGAGTGGCTACATCTGTAATGAAGTGAGGGCACAGGAGAAAGTTTAAGTTAGAGTCCAGAGCTGAGATCTTGGGTGGTGGGGTAGGGGTGGGGGGGCAGGGATCAGCTGGGAGAACTGGCATCAACTAGGCACCATTTCATGGGTGGGGGACTCTGTGACTGTGTTAGGAANCAGTGCCCACAGTAAGCTCTTCCTTATTTTGTTGACTTGTTTGCTTTGAGAGTATTTACAGTCTGGGTTGTTATCAAGCTTATTTTTTGAGCCAGGACTCCACACCCTGTCTCTTATACACAGCCAGATGTGTATAAGAGACAGGGGGTGGGGGGGGCAGGGATCAGCTGGGAGAACTGGCATCAACTAGGCACCATTTCATGGGTGGGGGACTCTGTGACTGTGTTAGGAAGCCCGGACAACAATGACCTAAGGGGCCCTGGAGGCACTGATGCTGTCTGCTCTGCGGCGCTCACTAGCTCTGTGACCTTGGCTGCGTCTCCAGTCCTCTCAGAAGCTCGGTACCCTCATCTGTCAACTGCAGGGCTGCCCCGGAGGGATAAACGAGATGCGCCGTATGCGCAGTTCACGGCACAGTGCATGTGCTGGCATGCTCATGGCGTGATCCCAGGTGAATGTTCTCACCCTGCTCTCAGATGCTGCTGTCGAACTAGGTCAGTGACTGCTAAATTGAACAAGCCTCAGAATCACCCAGAAACTTGTTTGAAATACAGACCCCTGGGGCCAAACCTGGGTCTGCTGGTCTGAGATGTGCAGGGGCAGGACCTGAGAAGCTGTACTGTCAAACAAGCACCCCAGGGGTTCCGGTCCACAGATGGCTCTGTGGATAGGGCTGGAAGCCTCAGCACAGATGCCTTCCAGGGCCAGGCCTGCAGGCCTCAGGTTCCAGGCTGTGTGGTCCTCTGGAGGTCACCTCTGCACACCATCTATTTTCAGATCCACCTCCAGGCTCCGGCCGAGTCTGTGCAGATTACACTGGACGCCTCTCCTCATCTCTCTGCTTCCTAATCTAATTATCACAACAACCAGATGTGACAGGCTCCCTCTCAAACCCATTTAAACGTCTCCAAAGGCACCTCTCCTATTCAAGCCTCCTCTAATTTCCCCCCTCCCTCCTCTAGAGGGACACCTTGGCTCCTGGCGCTCTCCCTATGCCAATTAGCAATGAAGTATCCTTCTGCTGAAATAATCCGATTATGGGGCACTGAATGGCAGCCACAGACTGTCACACTCAAATCCTCATCCCCAGAGAAACTCAGGTCAACCCTCTTAGCATCCTATGGGCTCAGCCTCCTGGAATACGAAGGCATCTTGCTCCGACAGCCACACTTCTGAGCCCTTTGGTGCATCTGGGTCTCTCTCAGTATTTTTGAAAATGGGATGGAGGTAAAGGGCTCTCCCCACCTCCCAAAAAAACTCACATGTGTGTTGATTCCTAGTCAATATCCTGAGTTCACAGCCTCTTAGACACCATCCCTGAGCGCTAGCTGACATGGCCCCACCAGGGTCCACCACTCACCACTCATGTTTCCACATTCCCTTCCTTACCTTTTCCTCTTCCAGAATCATCTTTTCTTTCCAGAAGAGTAGGTGGGATCTTACCATACCCCTCACTCCCCATCGTGTTCTTTTCACTTTACAATACCTCCTAGCCACCTTGCCGTGTCATGCATTATCCACCCATGCATTATTTTTAATGCCCCACCAATCCCACAGTGTGGATTTTTCTTAACCATGGATGGACATTAAATTGTTCTCCACTTTCAGGCAAACCATGCATCCATAGAAAACAAAGAATTAAGAAATTGGCATAAGCAACATCAATCAGGGAAGATAAAATATTTTAAATCACTGCTGGCAAGGAGATCCAACCAGTCCATCCTAAAGGAAATCAGTCCTGAATATTCATTGGAAGGACTGATGCTGACGCTGAAACTCCAATACTGTGGCCATCTGATACAAAAAAACTGACACATTGGAAAAGACCCTGATGCTGGGAAAGATCGAAGGCAGGAGGAGAAGGGGATGACAGGGGATGAGATGGTTGGATGGCATCACCGACTCGATGGACATGAGTTTGGGAGAACTCCGGGAGTTGGTGATGCACAGAGAGGTCTGGCATGCTGCAGTCCATGGGGTCGCAAAGAGTCAGACACGACTGAGCNTATTCTTTGGAAGGATTGATGCTAAAGCTGAAACTCCAGTACTTTGGCCACCTCACGCAAAGAGTAGACTCATTGGAAAAGACTCTGATGCTGGGAGGGATTGGGGGCAGGAGGAGAAGGGGATGACAGAGGATGAGATGGCTGGATGGCATCATGGACTCGATGGACGTGCGTTTGAGTGAACTCCAGGAGATGGTGATGGACAGGGAGGCCTGGCGTGCTGCGATTCATGGAGTCACAAAGAGTCCGACACAACTGAGCAACTGAACTGAATAAATGAATTAGAATATACCTTCAAATACTTATTTTGTTTTATAAAGATATACAATTTGCATGTCTCCAATGTCAAGTCTATAAAACATGGTACATTGAAAGCTTTAGTCTATATTCTGTCCCTTTGCATCTACATGGCCTCAATCTAACTACAAAAGAAGGGAAATAGAGAGGAGTATATTGACATTTGATTTGTCCATAGGGATGAATCATAAGAAAAGCCTTTTCTTCACCAAAGGTCAGGAGTCTGAGGAATGCTTTATGGCAGCTGAGAAGAAATCGATTTGGAAAATATGGAAAAGAGCAGAAGAAGGAAATGTATGGAGAAAGAGAGAGCCCTACCATCCCCAATATTGTTGCAGTCCAGCTCATATTGAAGTCATAAAACAAATGGGAAATTCCCTATTTTTGTGATTAAGTGATACAGTTTTGGGAGCAGTTATATCTGGCATCTGTTTTAAAGTTGTATTTTGCTTTATGCTATAATTATTTTTAATTACCCACAAATATGCCATGACGATACTACAGAGAAACAGCCTTGTGTGCTAGTAGATGATCATTTAGGGAAAACGCATGGAGAAAGATTTCTCCAAGTATGGCATAAAATGGGGTTGAGAGAAAAATTCTCAAAAATTGAGACAAGCTAAGAAAGATAATTAAAATTAAGTTTTCAGCAGAACAGGGTGAGAAATTAAAGGAGATCATAAATCAGATCTTCCCTCACTGTGTAATCCTGGCAGAAAAGAATGGCACTGAGGCTTCTGCCTCTTTGCAAACATTATAAGCCTTTGACTGTGTGGATCACAATAAACTGTGGAAAATTCTGAAAGAGATGGGAATACCAGACCACCTAACCTGCCTCTTGAGAAATCTGTATGCAGGTCAGCAAGCAACAGTTAGAACTGGACATGGAACAGACTGGTTCCAAATAGGAAAAGGAAGTACGTCAAGGCTGTATATTGTCTCCCTGATTATTTAACTTATATGCAGAGTGCTGCTGCTGCTGCTAAGTCACTTCAGTCGTGTCCGACTCTGTGTGACTCCATAGACGGCAGCCCACCAGGCTCCCCCATCCCTGGGATTCTCCAGGCAAGAATACTGGAGTGGGTTGCCATTTCCTTCTCCAATGCATGAAAGAGAAAAGTGAAAGTGAAGTCGCTCAGTCTGTCCGACTGTTAGCGACCCCATGGACTGCAGCCCACCAGGCTACTCC
>SJYX01018119.1:57429-72774 GCA_006410675.1 Oreotragus oreotragus
CCCCAGCCCCACCAGAGAAATTTACATACTAAAGGCTTAAGGAGGAAAGGGACTGATTTAACTCCCATTCACATTCTGCACCTTCTCCTCCCTCTTCCTTCTACACCTGGCCTCCCTCTGTGCCTCTGGCGGGGGCAGCAGGTCCCCCTTCCTGGGACTGGCAAACCTTTCCCCCAGTGGAGGGGACGCAGTTTGGAGTGTCTGGACATGGACCTGTCTTCTTGTGGTTTGGGTTTCCTCTGGTCTGCAGTCATCCTGGACTGTCTTTAAAAACACAATTCCACTGACTAGATTTTAAATATCTTATTGGCTTCATTCAACAGTTTTCGGGCAGTATTCAATGTAGCAGATATAAAGACTCCAAGGAGCTGTACAAAATGAAAGACCTTTATGGGCAGAAGAGAGCAGGACATGAATGCTCTGCTAGACAGAAAAAAAAGCAGATTGGGCTATGACAAGGTCACTTTTCTTTAAGGGACAGCAGGGATGTCTCAGCCAGGTGACCTAACTAGTCCTGATCAGACGATTCCTGATTGATTTATGATTACACTTCTGGGAGAGCAGAAACTGTAATGGAGGTGAATCTTGGTTTGGTGACATGGACTTAGCAGAAGCAACTCCATGCTGGGCCTGCTGCCTTGTTTTTAACAACTACAACAACAGTCCATTCAGCTTGACCATCCCGCTCTTCCTCCTGCAATAACCCAACACAGATGGGGCTGATTAAGTTTATCACTTACATCTTGAGGCCAGGGCTTTAGCCATGGACAGGTCATATGACCCACACAGCCAATCAGAATTCACCTTTGAGGGGGAGGTCTCTATTCCAGATGCTGGATGAGAAAGGCTCCTTTTTTCCCCCAAGAGTGCTGAGCTGGGACTTGTCCCATGAAGTGGAGGGCAACTCCGGGACCACCAGCTATGCAGAGACCACCAGAGCTTCCAGAGTGGACAGAGAGGAGGGTCAGAGTTTGTACCTGTCCTTCCTGATTCTCTGAGCTGCCCCAGACTGCTTTCCAAATGGTGGGATGATAAATTCCTTTCCTTTTTTCAAAATTGAAGTCACTTTGACTTGGCGTTCTGACACTTGAAAATATGCATTTGACAAATATATACCAAATTTAGCAGCTACACAGGTCCTTAGTGTTTAGTTGAAAGGTTCTGCATTCTCCAAGCTCTTGCATCTCTCTGAGCTCACCCTGTTCACTTAACTCCAGGACAGGCTTTTTTTTTTTTTTTTTTTTATTGCTCCTCAAAATAAGCTCAGGGAATTTGCAGGCATTTTCCATTCAGCTTAAGGTTCTCTCTGCCCAGGCCGTCTCGTGGCTAGCTTCACAGTTGTGTCTCCAACAGCTAGGATAGTACTTGGTGATAAATACCTATCAAATAAACAAATGAGGAAGGTGACAAAGCTTATTGGAAAAGACCCTGATGCTGGGAAAGATTGAAGGCAGCATAAGAAGGGGACAGCAGAGGACGAGATGGTTGGATGGCATCACCAACTAGATGGATATGAGTTTGAGCAAACTCAAGGAGATAGTGAAGGACAGGGAAGTCTGGCATGCTGCAGTCCATGGGGTCACAAAGAGTCAGACATGACTGAGTGACTAAATAACAAAAAATAGAGCAAAGGGCTCAGATTTTGAAGCAGATGCCCTAAAATCACACAAGCTCCACCACCTACAAGCTTAGCTTTCCTTAGAGAAAAATAATTAACATTCTGTTGCTCGTTGCAATGAGGAAAATAGTCATACACAGTATTGCTTTTTTTTTTTTTTTAAGGAAAAGACTTCTTTAATGTTCGGGCCCTGGTGGGTCTTCACTACATGCTCTAGTTGCAGTGACTCAGGGATGTGGGCGGGTGGGCTACTCTTCACTGTCAGGTATGGGCCTCTCACTGTGGTGGCTCCTCTGTTGCAAAGCACAGGTTCTCAACACTCAGGCTTCAGGAGTCGTGGCACATGGGACCTTCCTGGACTAGGGATTGAACCCCGGTCCCCTGCATTGCAAGGCTGATTCTTAACCACTGGACCACCAAGGAAGCCCCATAGTATTGCTTTTTGGTTGATTTATCCTTTACTTCCAACAAGACTGGAAGATGTGAAAGTTCTGTTACCTGCAACGTGCTGACAGCATGATGATGACCACAGTCAGCAATATTAACCATGTGCTGTATTCTAGACATTGTGTTGATAGCTTTATTCTGTTCATTAGAACACTCACCACAACCGGTAGGCAGGCATCAATATATCATCTTAATGACCAGTGGCTGAATCTTGGTGATGTAAGTAGCATCTTAAAGTCAGCTGGGAAATACGGAGCTTGGGATCTGACTCTATCACAATCTACAAGGAGATGCCATGCAAAGTGGACCAAACAGCCAGTTGATAGTTAGACTAAGTGATCTGACGGTATCTGTAGAGCCCTGGGATTCTGTGGTCTTTGCGGTCAACCAGCTCCCATTTATAATCTATTTCTCCAGAACATCTCTGCTTCCTCTTGGCTGTCATTTAATCAGCTCATCACTAGTTGGGACTCAAGACACCCCTGATCACAGACAGGCCTTGAAGTGAATTCAGGATGGGCCATCATTGGGAAAAAGTGGTGTTGGCTTCACCTGTGGGCTCTGGGTCCAGGATGTAAGAATTTGAACCGTCTCTGCCTCTAAATGGCCTTACCAGCTTAGGCAGGTTATTAACATCCTCTGCCTTAGTTTCTCCAGGATAAAAGGGAACTAGCCAGAGACTGTCCATACAGGATAGTTGTGAAGATTCCATGAGTCAACATAACTAAAGCTCTAGGATAGGCATCTATCTGGCCCACAGTGAGTATTCCACAAACGTGCGCTATTAAACATAGAGCTGTGTAGAAATGGAAAGAAAACGAGTCAGAATGAGCAATTCTGATTTATACAACACCCCTTGGGAGCAGAAAATCACATTCATCTTAGAGCCAGCTCACATAGTACAATACCCTCTTGAATCCTTGAATTTCTTTACAGCATGCATTCATTTGAGGGGAAAAAACCTTACGAGCATGGCTAAGATTCTTATTCCTCCCCTTCTCCCACCTGAGATGCAAGCAATTAGTAGCAAGCTGAAGGAGATCGAGAAACTTTTGTTCAGCACAATTTCTCCCAGTAAGAGAGTGAGGTAGCCCTGTGTGTAGTCAGGAGAAATCCCACCGTAAGCCTTCTGGGCAGGAGGCTAGTCTCCAGCGGCCCTTGTAAACTGCCTTGCAAGAAGGAGGTGCGCTTCTCAGAGGTGGGCCCTGTGTTTGCAGAGCACCAGGTGGGTCTGTACACAGAAGGATTGAGGAGACACGCTCTGCTTAATGGCAGAGGTGAGGGAGACTTTGATAATAGAATAGGGGATGGAGTCTAGAAAAAAAGAGGGGCTCCAGAGACTGATGTTACTGAGGGAGCAGGTGGAGAGAACAGAGGAAAAACACAACTAAACAATCACAGAAGAGGCGCAGATGCTAGAAAGAAATAGTCCCTCCATACCACTCCAAAGGGTGAGCAGCGAGGGACTAGGTGAAATTTCTAAGATGACATTTCTCTTTCCTGTAGGGGGGATTTATTTTTATACACTCACATGTTCAGAAATGGAAGTTACTGCTTGGATTAGGTGATGAGCTCACCAGCAGTGGAGGCATTTAAGCAATGAAGGGTTACTCACGGAGGGATTAATTAGCTTGGGATTCACTTGTTTCAAAAAGAGAAACACTGACTCATGGTTCTGAATCGTGCCCCAGACAGGGTAGAATCCTGGAGCCTGTCCTCCTCCTCCCTCGTGAAATCTTGTGAGGATAATTGAGTTAAAATGAGGCTGCCAGGGTGGACCCTAATCGCATCTGTCTGGTGTGTTTATAAGAAGAGATTAGAACACAGACACTCAAAGGAAGGGCTTCCCGGGTGACACCAGTGGCAAGGAACCCGCCTGCCAATGCAGGAGATGTAAGAGCTGCAGGTTCGATCCCTGGGCAGGGCAGATCCCCTGGAGGAGGGCATGGCAACCCGCTCCAGTATTCTTGCCTGGAGAAGCCCACGGACAGAGGAGCCTGGTGGGCTACAGTCCATGGGGTCACACAGAGTCGGACACGACTGAAGCGGAAGGAAAGACCCTGAGGGGACACAGGGAGAAGATGGCTGTCTACACGGCAAGGAGAGGGGCCTCTGAGGAAACCAACCTTGCTGATAGCTTGATCTTGGACTTCTGGCTTCCCGAGTTATGAGAAAATTAATTTCTGCTGCTTAAACCACCCCAGTCTTTGGTATGGCAGCCCTAGCAAATGAAGACAGAGGAGCAGTGACATCTAGGTGACCTTTGTTTGACAGAAGGGGAGTCTAAGCCTCAGAGAGATTAAGTGATTTGCCCCAAGGTAAGCGATAAAAGATGATTTGAACCAAGTCAGTCTGATGCTAGTGTGCGTACTATTTCTGTTCTGTGCTGCTTCTTAAGTGCAGGATACCATTTTCAAGCACTGTAAGAAATAACAGTTGAGATCCTCGGGCCAACTGTTCCCTCGGTAAGCGTCCCACCAAATGCCTTAAATACCTCCATTGCTAGAGAGCTCACCACCTATTAAAGAAGCCATTTACATTTTTGAACATCTGAGCATGTAAAAATAAATTTTCCTTATATGGGAAACAAATGTCATCTGAGAATACTCACGCAGTTCTTTACATCTCTCTCTCTGGAGCAGCATGGAAGAAGTATTTGTTTGTGTCCCTGGAAAGTACTTCAAGTTCCGTTAGAGGACAGTTCTGTCTGTATTGTCTCTCTCTTCTCAAAACAAAGCAATGACAAAATCATGAAAGCATCCTCATGTCATAATATTTCCAAATTCTTTCTTTATAACACTAAAATTAGGTCAACAGAGAGTTGCCTAGTCCAATTAGCAAAGCCATCCTTAAAAAATGGACAAGCATGATTTGAGATGAGTGTAATTTGGCATCCTTACCAATTCATAGGCACAGGAAATTATTCACCACCAGTTTGCCTTCTCCCCGAGCCAAAGACATATTGGGAGTGACCTAGAGCATGGACTCGGGCTGCCAGTGGATGAAGCAATGAAGTGAAAATCACCATCTGTTAAGTGGAAATGAAAGCCGCTGAGAGGAACCTGGAGGAGGCGGCTTGTCTCAGAGCAGAACCCCGAGACGGGCGCCCGCACAAACCGTGGCGAGAAAGAGTCCCGTATGTACTCCATCCCCACCATGCACTCCAGCACATGGCAAGGCTGGGGGAGCCTGCACCGTGGGGCTAGAGTTCCCAGGACGCTGGCTCAGGTCGAGATGCTGTAACAGTAGGGAGTGACATGTGACAGCCTCTCCATCTTTCCCATTCCCTGGCTGTCATCGCCTCAACTCCAGGGTTCAAGTCATTCCAAATCATTGTCAAGGCCACGTCAAGGTCCCCACCATGGAGAGAAAGGGAAGGTGATAAGAGCTAAGCTGGAGCCCAAAGAGATACACAGGCCCTGTGTATCTCTGAACAATTTTGACTTGATTCAGCCAAAGGACCAGAGGGTACAACCTGGAACCAAAAGATACATTGAAAATGCTTGAGTGCAGAGCAGAAGAGAAGAGTTTAGGTGACTGATGTGCAGGCATCTGAGGGACATATTATATTAGCTGTCACTATTTGATGACACAGGAAGGGATATGTATTTTCAAATACTTTTTAAGTAATATATAATTTTCTACCTTCAAATGTATGCAAATATGCAAAGAAAGCTAATAAAGAGAGGCTGAGTAAAGAGTCTCAGAGAACTGGCTTTAATTAAGTTACCCATTAAGTATTTCTTAATGGCTTCTTCTAATGTGCCTGAACATTTACTATGAAGTATATTAAAACATTTTTTTCTCTCCTAAGAGCAATAAAGAGGATGAAATACCTTGACAAGCTTAAAAGAAATGGACGCAGGTGAGTTGAAAACAAACAAAATAATGAAAACCAAAAGAGTCACCCCTCAGACTAAAATCTGACAAAGTCTTTTTGACTTATGTTTACACAACTCCAACATAAATCTTAGTGTGATACTATAAAACTTCACAAAGGGCTTCTAAAGTTTATCTGGAATAAAGTAAGCATAGGATATTAACCAATATATCNGAAGTATATTAAAACATTTTTTTCTCTCCTAAGAGCAATAAAGAGGATGAAATACCTTGACAAGCTTAAAATAAATGGATGCAGGTGAGTTGAAAACAAAAAAAATAATGAAAACCAAAAGAGTCACCCCTCAGACTAAAATCTGACAAAGTCTTTTTGACTTATGTTTACACAACTCCAACATAAATCTTAGTGTGATACTATAAAACTTCACAAAGGGCTTCTAAAGTTTATCTGGAATAAAGTAAGCATAGGATATTAACCAATATATCAAAAAAAAAAAAATGCTGGGTAGAAACTCCCTCTCCAGGTAGCAACTGTAATAAGTCTAAAATAATTTAAATAGTATTTAAATGGTAATTCACTATTACCAGCCATTACCAGCCACTAGGTGCCAACATGGTCACAGATTAAAATGCATGAGTGTCTTGAGCAGAGGTCAGAAAAGTTTCTGTAAAAGGCCAGATAATAAATGTTTAGACTTTGTAGCCATCCAGTCTCAGTTGCAACTATTAAGCTCTGCTGTTGTAGCCTGAAAGCTGCAATTAACAACATAAAATGTGTTCCAATAAAACTTTATTTGCAAGAACAGACAGCAGGCTCAATTTGGCCCACAGACTGTAGTTTGCCACCCTCTGGTATCTGCTCAAAATCTAGAATTCAGAGCACACATGGGCAATTGTCATGGAATTCAGAACTTTTCTGACTTCTTAGGTAGAACTCTGTGGTAGATTTTTTTTTTTAATCAGCCTCAATTCTTTGCAGGTTCTCCCAACAAAAGTGTAGTCTATTTTTCCATCCTCTGACTTGCTTTGCTCTAATGTCATGTCAAGTTAAGCCTGGGCCCCAAGAGGAGATGCACGCTTCTTCTCTCACTCTTGGACCTTAGTTTCCATGGCAACAGATCTAGTTTTGTTGTTGTTGTTGGAAGATTTTTCATGGAGGAGAATTCTGGTGTCCCTGTTCAATTTCTGCTGGTCCCCAGCCATTCTGAGAATTGAACAAATTCACCAGTAAGTCCCAGTCAAGGTCAGCTAAGCCTGGATAAAGGAACAGACAACCTAGCCAAGCCCAGCCTAAGTACTGACCCTCAGACTTACAACATCCATAACTGATGTTATGCTAAACCACTACATTTTGAGGTGATCCGTATGTAGTAAAAGCTGATTAAAACCATTCTGCCACTCAGTATATGAAGCAAACTTATTTTGTAATGTAGGCTTTCCAAAGGGAAGAACAGTTAGAAAATCAGCTGTGCTTTTGTTTGTACGCTTGTTCTTAATACCCATTTGCTTAACTAGCTCCTCCTGCTTTGATATCTGATTTGATTGCATGAATATATTAAAGAGGATTAGATTCTTCAACCACTCAGTATATGAAGCAAACTTATTTTGTAATGTAGGCTTTCCAAAGGGAAGAACAGTTAGAAAATCAGCTGTGCTTTTGTTTGTACGCTTGTTCTTAATACCCATTTGCTTAACTAGCTCCTCCTGCTTTGATATCTGATTTGATTGCATGAATATATTAAAGAGGATTAGATTCTTCATCCCTAGTGCTGTGGGGATACAGGCATACTTTTGAAATACTAATCTACAGAAACCTGTTATCAAGGCATAATCATTTTTGTTTATGACCATATTGGCACTGAGTGGCTAATAATATTGCATTAACTGTCTCAGACTAATGAGAGAAGAATAAAGCAGATTATCGTGTAAATAATGTGTTTATGTCTGGATCAGTAGAAGAAAATGCTAGGGAGCTGCATGAGACAAGATTTTTCAATAGTTTAGAGTGAGACACATAGATAAAATTAAGTCTGTATGTGGCAAAGAGCAGTAAAAGCGTGAAAAATTCAACAAGACTTGTCCTGTAGCAACTGTGATCATCCATGTTACAATCAGCATTTCATTTCAGCAAAATAACATCACCTGTCATATTAGTGTTGTCATTTTGAATTTCATCGTTCTCTTGTGGGTTTTGGCATTTGAGTTATAAATTTTCTTCGTTTCTGTTGCTGCATTAAGGAGTTTGCTATTCTCTCAAAGTAAGGGCATAGCCTTTTTCTTTTCTTTCCTGGCTGCACACCATGCGTCAGGTGGATCTTAGTTCCCTCCCCTGCACTGGGGGTGCAGAGTCTTAACCCACTGGACTGCCAGGGAAGCCCATAAGAGCAGAGCCTTTAACCTTGCCAACCCCACTTCTGATACGATTCACTGGGATAATCTGGATTAGATGCCAACAGACGGAGAAAATCTCTTCCCTTCTCTGGGCTTCAGTCAATCACTGAAATATGTTATTCTAAATTGAACTGTGGTTCTCAAACTTCAATGAACATGTGAAGAATTGTAGTTATGAGATCCATCTCCAGAGATTCTCATTAAGCAGTGAAGGGTAAGACAAAATTAAAAGGCAAAATTGAAAGATATAAGATAGAAATAGACAATTTAACAAAACAGCTGAACAATGCCACACTTTTAATAACATACAGAGCAACTAGACAGAAGATAACAAGTAAATGGAAGACTGGAACATGATAAACCAAAGCTGAACCTAACGGACATCTGTAAAGGACTCCATCCAACCCTGGCAGACACACCCCAAGCACACATTCTCCAGGACAGACCGCATGTGAGGCTGTAAACCAAATCTGAATAAATTAAAAAGTTAAGTCATACGAAGTATGTTTTCTGACCATAGAGGAATGAAATTAGAAATCAATAGCAGAAGGGAATTTGGGAAATCTACAAGTATATGGACATGAAACGATACATTGCTAAAGAACCAAGAGGTCAAAGAAAAAAATCACAAGAGAAATTAGAAAATACATCAAGATAAGTGCAAAGGCACAGCCTGTCAGAGCTTATGGGATTTAGTTAAAGCAGTCTTTAGAGGGCAAGTGATACCTATAACTGTTCTATTAAAAAAGAGACAGACCTCAAGTTGGTAGCCTAACTCCTTACCTTAAGAAAATAGCGAAGTAAACGTTACTGAACCAAGCAAAAGGAAGATTAGATTAGCATAAATCAGTGAAATAGAGAACACAAAAACAAGAGAGAAAATTAATAACTTGTTCTTTGGAAAGATCAGCAAAATTGACAGTCTTTAGGTAGACTAACCAAAAAAATTATAATAAAAGAAAATGCTCAAATAACTAAAATCAGAAACGAAAGAGGAGATGTTGCTATGAACTTTACAGAAATAAAAAGGATTATAAGAAAATCCAAGGAACAAGTTTATGCCAACAGATTAAACATCCTAGATGAAATGGTTAAATTTCTAAGAAAACAGAACTACTAAAATTGACTGAAGAAGATAGTTCTAACTAATCTCTACTTCTAACAAGTAGAGATCGAATCAGTAATCAAAAATTGTTCAACAAAATGTTCAGAACAACCTCCATTGGTGAAGTCTACCAGTCATTTAAAGAATTAACACCAATTCTTCTCAAATTTTTGCAAAAAATATCACTTCCCTCAACTCATTCCGTGAAGCCAGTATTATCCTGATACCAAAATCAAACTACAACCTCTCAAGAAAACTATAGATCAATATCCTTTATGAATGTAGATGCATAATCCTCAACAATACCCAGCAAACCAAATCAGCAACATATGGAAAGGATTATACAACCCAACCAAGTGGGGTTTTATCCCAGGAGTATAAGATTGTATAAGTATAAGATCAAAAACTATCAATGTATACACCATATTACTAGAATATAGGCCAAGAACTACATGATCACCGCAGCAGGTGCAGAAAAAGCATCTGACGATATCTAACACCCTGTTATGATCAAAACACTCAACTAATCGGAAACAGAAAGCTCTTGCAACTGAGAATGAGCTTGACATGATACACAAGACAAACCTAGAAGGGTTCTGAGCCACGGAGAGAAAGCAGGCCAGGTAGGAGCCTCAGGACCCCAAGAATAAGAAGGGAGGGGTCTCCCTGGGTTTTCTTTCTGCCTCATGCATCTCAGATTTAGAGCTGAAGGAAACAGTAACTCAGAAACCCCAATGGCTGCAACCAAAATGCTCCAACGAAAGCCCTTCCAGCCAAAGGACCAGGAAAGAGGCAGCCTAGCGAGACAGAGACCTTTTAGACAACAACCACCCTCTGCCCTACAGACACCCCTGGATAAAGCTGGCCGTCCACCCACACCAACACGTGGAGCCAGAGTCCCTCCACCCTGTGGAGGCTGTGCTGAGGGCCCGCCTCCGTCTCACTAGGATCATAGCCACGTAGGGAGTCAGGGCTGTCATGCCTGCCCACCGGCAATAAGGCACAACTCCCACTTCCCAGGTCAGGGGAGACCACGTGGGCAGCCAGGACCCCGTCCCACCCAGCAAGAAGTAGGAGACTCCTCCTTGGATGTCACTGGAGGGAGGTCCAGGAGGGACCCCAAGCTCCTGCCTCCACCTGGTAGATAAGAGTAGGTGCGAACGTGAAATGGTACAATCGTGATAGTAAACAGGCTGTTTCTTAAGGAAATGAACATTCACCTGCCTTTTGATCTAGCTGTTTCACCTTCAGGTCACCCCCGCCCCTCCAAATAAATGGAAGTTCAGGTCCACACACAGACTTGCACACAAACACCCCTAGTTGCTTCATTTCTAACAGACAAATACTGGAAATCAGCCCAAATATCCATCAACAAGTAAATGCGTAGATGTGTTTTGGGATGTCCACGCAGTGAAATAGTGCTTAGAACAAAGAGAAAGAAACCATTGTTGCCTGCAACAACATGCGTGAATCTCCAAATAATTATCCCTAGCGAAGGAAAGTCAGATGAAAGAAGTACATACTGCATGATTCCATTTTATAAGCTCACTACTGATACGTGGCACTTTCCTGGCAGTCCAATGGTTAAGACTCCATGCTTCTAATGAAGAAGGTGTGAGTTTGATCCCTGGTGGGGGAACTGAGATTCCACAGGCCACAGGTATGGCCAATAAGTAAACAAACTACAACACATTAAAAATTCACTACTGGTACAAATGAACTTACTTACAGAACAGAAACAGACCCACAGACTTTGAAAACAAACTTATAGGTACCAAAGGGGAAATGTGGAGGAGAGGATACACTCGCAGTTTGGGATTAACATATACACACTACTAAATATAACACAGATAATCCACAAGGACCTATTGCACAGCACAGGGAACTCTACTCTGTATTGTATAACAACCTGGATAGGCAAAGAATCTGAAAAAGGGTGGATATATGTATAACTGAATCACTCTGCTGTGCAGCTGAAACTAACACACACACACACAATCCACTCCTCTGTGATAACTAAAAGTAGGTTGATGATCACCTGGGAACCTGAGAGTATGAGGAAGCATGTAAGGAAGAGGTTACTGAGGGATGCGCAAGGAAACGTGGGGAAAGTGGCGAATTTTGTTTGTTATCTCCATTCTCTGTGTTCATCATCCTCACGCACCAGCACTCCTAGTCCTGCTGGGTCTGGAGCACTGATGAATTAAATTAGATCCCTTCATTAGGTTAAAAAAATATCCATTTCTCCTCTAAATTTGAAAAAAAATTATAAAAATAAGGTTTGGGGCAAAATATAAGATTTTATCACTCAGTACTCTTGGAAAGCATTGCCCTAGGAAAGCAGACCACTTAATAAATGCATAGTCCTATTTGCACAGGCCTGCAAGCTGAACTCTGAATGTTTCAGTCCAGAAACCAGGACTGAACACTGGGGCCAGCAGAGTCTAAATTCTCTGAATCCAGGGAAACCAATTAACACCTTAGCATGCAATAAACTGGAATGCATAACAGATCATGACTTTAAATTTATTTTAATAAATGGCCCAATAATTTGAAGTTCAAATAAATAATTCATCCTCCTCTCTCCCTCAGCAGTACAGCTTGGAAGATATATGATAAGCTGAAATCATGGTGCAGTCTTCAGTGGGTCTTTTTCACTGGATTCTAGTCTTAAAGGCATGACCGGAATGGCTCCTAAAAAAGGTAACAGGGCCCTGCCCTCTCATATTTGCCAAGCAGAGGAGTGAGTATAGATCTGGGGTGTTGTAGCAGCCCACAGTGAGAGCTGAGGCCCTGCATCTCTGGCGCCTCTTACTTCCCTCTACTCTACAGGGACCTACTTGGGTCACTCATGGTGGAAAACTTGCCATGTTGCTAGAAACATTTCTCCTGCCTTTAAAAAAAGACAATCATTTTTAATTGAAGGATAATTGGTTTACAATAGTGTGTTGGTCTCTGCCATACATCAGCACCAGTTAGCCATAGGTGTACCTGCGTCCCCTCCCTCTTGAGCCTCCCTCCCACCAGCCCCTCCTGGTTGTCACAGAGCACCGATTTGCACTCCCTGAGTCACACAGCAAATTCCTACTGGCTCTCCATTTGGCATATGATAATACACGTGTTTCCCTGCTACTTTCTCCATTCATCCCACCCTCTCCTTCCCCCACATGTGTGCACAAGTCCATTCTCTCTGCGTCTCCCTTGAAAGGGAAGTCGCTCAGTCATGTCCGACTGTTTGCGACCCCATGGGCTGTAGCCTACCAGGCTCCTCTGTCCATGGGATTTTCCAGGCAATAGTCCTGGAGTGGATTTCCATTTGCTGCCCTGCAAACAGATTAATCAGTACCATCCTTTTAGATTCCATACATATGCATTAATATACTTGTTTTTCTCTGACTTACTTCACTCTGTANCCCATGGGCTGTAGCCTACCAGGCTCCTCTGTCCATGGGATTTTCCAGGCAATAGTCCTGGAGTGGATTTCCATTTGCTGCCCTGCAAACAGATTAATCAGTACCATCCTTTTAGATTCCATACATATGCATTAATATACTTGTTTTTCTCTGACTTACTTCACTCTGTATAATAAGCTCAAGGTTCACCCACCGTATTAGAAGTGACTCAAGTGTGTTCCTTTCTATGGCTGAGTAATATTCCATGGTGTATGGAATATTACTCTTTATCCATTCATCTGTTGACGGACAGCTAGGTTGACTCCTGCCTTTTTAACTAGACCATCTCCCTGTCCAGGAACTTTAGTCCAAAAGTGAGACAGAAACATTTCAAGTGTGTTCTTTCAATCCCATGAGGCAAGGTCAAAGATCATCTTTATCCCGGACACAGAAACATCCATCCTCAGGGGCATTTCCTCTTAAAAAAATGAACTGTTCTGATTAAATCCTTCCCAGGTTAAACTAAATCTATGGGGGGAAAATGTTCCAAACTGTATTATGTTTTTAGAAACCTCTTCTTAACTGTCCTAAAGATGAAGAAGGGGCAAACAAATTTTATTTCATCAATAAAATATATCCCCAGTTCCTAACACTCATTCCTCAAGTTTTTATTGACCACCTACTATGTGCTGATCACTTTTCCAGTGTTTGTGATGTAGCCATAAAAAAAAGAGGCAAACATTCCTGTCCTCAGGACATTCTAGAGCAGGCAGAAGGGCCTGCAATAATTAAAAGAGGTAAGCGCTAGAGTATGGGAGAAGTAATTATGTTTTAGGGAGAAGAGTGAATTTGAGAATGGAGATAGAATGCCAGTGGGAGAGGGGACTGCAATCGCACAGATAAGGAAAGCCCACCGGAGAAGGTGAACTTGAACACTGACTTGAAGGAGATGAGATGAGCCACACAATATCACAGGGAAGGGGTTACCAGCAGGAGAAGCAGCAAGGATGGGGTGCATAGCAGCAGGGCTGCTGTATTGGAGGGACTTCATGAAGGCCCATGTAGCCAAGGAAGAGACTAGACTCAGAGACTTAATGGGGTCAAGCCACCAAGACACTTGACCCTAAGGACTTTGATTTTGCTCCAAATAAAACGGGGAACCACCAAAAAATTTTGAGCAGGATATGACATGATCTGACTTGGGTTTTTTTGACTTGTTTGCTTTTTAATTGTGATAAAATACACATTACATAAAACATACTCTCCTAACAACCCTTTTCATCTTGCAAAACTGAAACTCTGTAATCATTAAACATCTCCCCATTCCCCCTCCCCCCAGCCCCTACCACCATGCTACTTTGCATCTCTATCAGTTTGACTACACAAGGTACTCCATATTATTGGAATCAAACATGTGTAGTTGCATAACTGGTTTGCTTTGCTTAGCATAATGGCTCCCAGGCTTCTCCATAGTATAGCATGTGTCAGAATTTTCTTCCTTTTTAGGGCTGAATTATACTCCATTGTGTGTATATACCACATTTTTTTATCCGTTTATTCATCAATGGACACTTGCATTGTTCTCACCTTTTGGCTATTATGAACAATGCTGCTATGAATGTGGGTGTGCAACGAGCTCTTTAAGGCCTTCTTTCAACTCTTTTGGATAAATAAATACGCACAGGAGGAATTGCTGGATTGTTCTGCATTTCTATGTTTAATTTTTCAAGGGATTGCCATACTATTGTCCATAGCATTAACTTGAACTTCAAAAGGGCACTCTTGCTGCAGTGTTTAGTGATAGACTGCAGGAGGACAAGAATGATCTCAGGCAGGTCACCGAGAAGCCTTCCTAGGCATGTTTCCCTGCCAGACTCCAAGACAGAAATCTGCATGAAGAAACTTTAGCAGGGGTCACCTTGGATTTATGTGGGGAGGGGAAAAAAAAGACAGATTTAGCAGAGGGAGAGGGAGGGTTTTTTCAGAGATGCAGGTGCAAGAAAGCTTCATATGATCCCAGGAGTCTTGGAAGCTGCAGTGGTCCTTTAGTGTTATCCAGACTTAAGAGAGCTAGATCTTTCTACCCCATAGGGGCCAGAAACTAGATGCATACTGACTCCAAGACAAAGATGGGACTTGAGTTAGGCAGCTTTCTTCAGGGGAGGACAATACTCAGTGAGGGACTCACTGAGAACCTTCAGCCACCAGCCCTTCAGCAATGGAGTGAATGCAGGCTCAGTTCTGAGGGGGCCACAGGGTCTGGGAAGCACACCATAGCACCCTCCACACAGGCTACTGCAATAGTCTGTGTAACTGGCAATGCTGCTTGGCCAAGGGTCTTAGCAGTCAAGGTGAGGAGAAGTGCTGAATTATTGAACAAAGTAGAGTAAAAATTATGTGTTGATAAACTGGATATGTGATGTGAGATTTAACAAAACTAAGCTAGAATGAAGCCAAGACTGTTGACCTAGCAACTAGAAAGATCAAATCGTCATGACCTGATATAGAGAAGACTCTTGGAGGAGCAGGTCTTGGGGTGGGTCTCTTTGCAT
>SJYX01018119.1:72810-112567 GCA_006410675.1 Oreotragus oreotragus
CTCAGCGATGCTGCTCTGTCCTGGGCGAGCCTTGCCCAGAATTGCCTAGCTGCTAAGGTTGCTGCCCAGGCAGGACAAGCTGAGTCGGTGGGGTGGGATGTGTGTGGATGCTCAGGAATTTCATTGTGAACCTGGGAACAAGGGCTACTGCTGAGCAGGGGTTGAATATAAGAGCAGGTTTCCAAGTGAAGTTTCATCTGAGGATATAAATGTCAAGGTCATTAGCAAATGGATGGTACTGGAGGCCATGAGACCTTGAAAGATCACAAAGGAAGTGTGGTTAGAGAAGGGAAGAAGACATGTGAGGACAGAATCACCGGGAAGTGCAACTTCGCAGGAGGGAACTCAGCCCAGACGGAGAGGGACAGTCAGTGTCATCTGCTGTGTGGCCGCTGCTGCTGTCTGAGGTCCTTCCTCTGCCTTTCCCAGCTGCGTGTGCCCTGGACGGCTGCCACCACTTGATCCATACTGTGGGTTTGCTTGCCCTCTGGTTCCCCTTTGGGTTTATCCCATGAGCATCTCTGTCCTGACAACAGAGGATACAGGCGGAGTGATGGGCGTTTCTCCTCCCTGCCATCCCTCCTCAGAGCAGTTCTGGCAGGGGTTACATTCTCCAGGACCACTCTCTGTGCACCCCCTTTTTGGTTCCAACTCCCAGGAAGGTCCTATAACAATATTTGCACCCTTCACCCCTTCAGGTCTGAAAATGCCAGCAGCTTCCTGGGGTGATTATTCTTCAGGTTAATAACATCCCTTTGCTCTGTCAGGCTTCTCTCAACAGTACATTCATGAAAATATCTCTTTAAAATCCCTGCTGTTTTATCTATATCTGCTAAGACCTCAACTAATATACGTTTTTGTGTATGTGTTCAGTCACTCAGTCGTGTCTGACTCTTTGTGACCCCAGGGACTTGGACCCCAGCAGGCTCCTCTGTCCATGAGATTTTCCAGGCAAGAATACTGGAGCACATCACCATTTCCTACTCCAGGGGAATCTTCCCAACCGAGGGATCAAACTTGTGTCTCTTGTGTCTCCTGCATTGACAGGCAGGTTCTTTGTATGCGTTGTCCTGGAAGAAAAGAAACATTTACAATTTTGAAGGAGAAGGATGAAGTCGACAAGATTACTCACAGTTTAACTAAGATGCAGGCTCTGGAATGACCACAGGGTTTCACAGCAGGGAACAGATGTTGATGTTATCAAGTCATGTCTTTATAAGTGGAACAAGGGCTCAGAGCCGAAGAGAGAAAAGGCAGGAAAGAATTTGAAACAGCAAGAACAGACAACTATTTTAGGGAATTTTTCGTAAACAGGAGCAGAAAATGGAACAGAGCAGGGAAGGAAAAGTGAGATCAGCGCTGGGTTTTTAAGGCGGGAGAAATAATAGCAAGCTTTCAAGCTCAGGGAAGCCATCTAGTCAAGAGGAGAAATGGTGATGCAGAAAGGAGTGGAAAATCACTGTCTCTGTGTCCTTGAGTAGGAGAAGGGGGTACGACCACATGTAGGAGAGGAGGGGCTGGCCACTAAATATTACTTTGAGAATTTATCCACGGTACTTGGAGGGAAGGCAGAAAGTATAGGGACAGATGCTGATAGGTGGGGAGGTGTGGGCGTGAAAACATGTGGAATTTCTTTTCTTATCAATTCTATTTTCCTAACTAAAAGCAACACCATCCCCCCACCCCCGAGAGTGAGGATAACTGGTCTGAGAGGGACAGCGTGTCACCGTGCAGAGTATGGGAACGTGACCAGACTGGGAGAAGGTGTAAGGTGGTGAGGTTACATTAAAGAGCACAGCTTAAAGGTTTAGCTTCCCCAGGGGCTCAGACAGTAAAGAATCTCCCTGCAATGCAGGAGACCCGGGTTTGATCCCTGGGTTGGGAAGATCCCCTAGAGAAGGGAATGGCTGCCCACTCCAGTATTCCTGCTTAGAGGTTCAGAGTCATATATTTTAAGTGGGACCGTGGTTGTTCTGGGGCTCTCCTGCCATGTTTTGCTACTTGGATGCAGGCACAGAGCAGGGAAGAATTCTTTTACAGGCTTGGGGTTTTTTGTTTTTTTTTCCAAGAAAGAAATGACAAAGCATGAAAGGGCAAGAGAGGAAGAGAAAGGATACAGAAAGGGAGTCCTTATCATGATTTTTCAGGAATCAGCATGTCAAGGAGTGTGAACAGTAGTGTGTTGGTGTGACGTTAAGTACTAGAAGGAGATGATGTATTAAATGTATCATTCCACCCAAGATACACTGAAGATACAAAAGGATTTTTGCCGGGAGCCAGCATGAGGAACTCTGCTATGGCAAAGGTCATGAGGAAGGAGGCTTGGCATACGCAAAGGCGTGATCAAGCCTCAGGAAACCCCCTGTTCCCAAGCATCTACCCCCAAAACCAGAGTCTACCTACTTTACTGTTTCATGCTCTCACCTCTGACTTTATGGGGGGCTGTTCCCCACCGGTTCTCTCGGAGAAGGAATAAACGTGCATTTCCAAGTCAATAAAAATTCCTGGGCGTGACAAGAGTGTTTCAACTTACGAACTCCTCTGAAGGTTCTCTAGCCTGCCTGTACAGGTTCGTCCGGCCACATGTGATTGTTTACAGCCTCCCAACTGTGAGAGGCACAAGATGTTTTGGACTTATTATAGGCAAATTCTTTTGGGAAGTTAGAAATTATTAGTAAAGTGGGTTGGTTAGGAATTATATTGGTGAAGGGTTTTTCATTTGTTGTGCCAATGTCAGTTCAGTTCAGTCGCTCAGTCATGTCCGACTCTTTGCGACCCCATGAATCGCAGCACGCCAGGCCTCCCTGTCCATCACCATCTCCCGGAGTTCACTCAGACTCACGTCCATCGAGTCCGTGATGCCAACCAACCATCTCATCCTCTGTCGTCCTCTTCTCCTCCTGCCCCCAATCCCTCCCAGCATCAGAGTCTTTTCCAATGAGTCAACTCTTCACATGAGGTGGCCAAAGTACTGGAGTTTCAGCTTNTCTGTCCATGGGATTTTCCAGGCAAGAGTACTGGAGTGGATTGCCATTTCCTCCTCCAGGGGATCTTCCTGACCCAGGGATTGAACCCGGGTCTCGTGCATTGTAGACAGGCGCTTAGCCATCTGAGCCACAAACACTGCAAACAAATAACACTGGTATGTGTGGGGAGTGCTCGCAGTGTCTGGACCACACTGGGTTTGCCCCAGCTCAGGGTGGCGTGTGCTTTCCTGGTCTACACTGCTCAGGCTCCAGGTTGCTCTGCAGGGAAACTCTCCAAGGTAGGCCCTGGGTTGCGTGCACTTCCCAGGTCTGAGCTTCTCAGGTTCAGGTTCTCAGGTATTCCACAAAGGCACAGACTCAGTTCAGCCTGTGTTTTGTGCTCTTCTCATGTCTGAGCAGCTCAGGCGACCAGGTGCTTGGTGAGCTCACTGTCTCAGATGTGCAGTGCATCTTATCACCTTCTCATTCTCAGCCGCTCAGTTTCCTGGGGTGCCACAAGAGCCGTCTCAGGTGTGCCGTGTGTCTCCTCTGGGGAGCTAATCTCAGGTTGTGACCCTCCTGGCAGGTGTCAACTGTCCAGGATCCCAGGAAGACTTGGTTAGCAACTGGGAGCCTGCTCACAATTTGGTGGAGGATGCCATCTNGATCTTCATTTTCTGAATGTTGAGCTTTAGGTAATATTAAATTATTACCAGCAATGGCACCCCACTTCAGTACTCTTGCCTGGAAAATCCCATGGGCAGAGGAGCCTGGTAGGCTGCAGTCCATGGGGTTGCGAAGACACGACTGAGCGACTTCACTTTCACTTTTCACTTTCACGTGTTGGAGAAGACAATGGCAACCCACTCCAGTTTTCTTGCCTGGAGAATCCTAGGGATGGGGGAGCCTGGTGGGCTGCCATCTATGGGGTCGCACAGAGTCGAACACGACTGAAGCGACTTAGTAGCAGAAGCAGCAGCACTTTAGATTATTGATATCTCTGAATATCTAAACAAGACTGATTCTGTTTACAGATGTGAAAAATGTCACATATGTTTATTGTTTGATAATCTTTTTTAATGCTTTATTACCACAGAGTATGACTTGTTTATATTTTAATAAATGAGACAAAATATTGTTGGATAATTAACATATATTGCATATATTGCTTATAGCACAAATCTGGTTGTCTAGTGCATATGAAAGTCATCTTATAGCTCATAGTATGCATGAAGTATCAGATAAAGTATTTTCCTTGGAGTTGATAGAAAAAATTCAGTAGTAAATATTATTATAAAAATTATTAAATTACTTTAATTGAATTAGTTGATTTTAATTAAGTGGAATATGTAGCCTGATTCGGACTTACAATATCACAGCAAAGTTTTTAAAAATTATATTAAAAAATTTTTTTTATTTCTTGGTTTTCTTGAATTTTTGTTTCATTCTACCATTTGCTGAAACATGCATATTGAATTATTTTGCTATAATTTTGGATTTATCTATTTTTGTATTACTGGCTTCCTTATACTGCCTGTGTTATTAAGTATATACAGTTTTATAAAAGTGCGTGTTTCTGGTGAACTCAAATTTTTATTAAAGAGACCATCTTAATCTTTGGTAGGTTTCTTTGACTTAAATTCTGTTTTGTCTGACATTGACATAACTATAGCAGATTTATTTTGATTAATATATGCATACATATCTTTTTCCATATATTTGCTTTCCACCTTTATGTATTATTAAGCTTTGGTGTGGTGTATGTTATAAATAGTTTATAGTCAGATTGTTTACACACCCAATATTTTTTCCTTTATTCCAGGAACACATAATCTATAATTATTAAAACTATAAATATATTGGATATAAATATCCTCAGATACTTTGTTTTTCCCCTCCTATTCCATTTTTCATTTTAAAATGAATATTGAATCACTTTTTTATTCCAATTTTAAAATCAATCTCATGGTTTAAAATGTGAAAACTTTAAAAAAGTGAATATGCTTAGAAAAATGAAGTTACCTTCAAGTTTTAATTATATGTATGAAATAACAGAGTGCCTACACATTCTTTCAGTAGAAACACTCTCATGGTTACACTAAACATCATAGTCCAATCTTATATTTTGATCTTTTAAAAAATTGTGGTCATTTACTTAAATTGTTACAAAAATGAAAGGAAACGTTAGGTGATACTTGGTCTGTCTTAATTCAGAAGCTTCACAATAAAAGTTTCCTGTTTTAGTGGATTAAAATCTTCTTTTCTTATAGCTGAGAAAATGGGTATCAGATGAAAATATGTCAAATGAAGATGAAGTTTTAGTCTCAAAAATCCCACCTCAAATTAAGAATGTTGGAAGTTCTAGGAAACTGTTTTTGACAGCTTGACTATGATATGTATATCTGTGGATCTCATTGAGTATGCTTTACTTTGGGCTTGTTGAGCTACTTTATGTGAGGATTACTGTTTTTCATAATAATAGGGAAGTTACTGATCCTTATTTCTTCACAGATTCTTTCTCCTTTCTCTGCTTTTCCTCTTTGTTGCCCATTGTGCTGATGTTGATATGCTTGTTTCCATCAATCTCTGAGGCTCTGTTTATGTCTCTTCATGGTCCTCAGACTGGATAATCTCAGTTTACCTCTGTTCAGTTTCACTAAGTCTTTCCCTTTTTAACCCAACCTTTATTTTTATTTTTTAATATAAATTTATTTGTTTTAATTGTAGGCTAATTACTTTGCAATATTGTATTGGTTTTGCCATACATTGACATGAATTAGCCACAGGTGTACATGTGTTCCTCATCCTGAACCCCCCTTCCACCTCCCTCCCCATCCCATCCCTCTGGGTCATCCNCTAGATGTGTATAAGAGACAGCCTTTATACCACTATACAATATTCTTATTCACATGCTTACCAGGCTTTATCATTTGCTTGTTTCTTCTGAGGTCATCAGCAGAGTTTTACAGTTTCTTATATAGACCCTACACATTATTTCTTTTATAAGTACATGCACATATGCATCATCCCTTGTGTTTTCTTGATCAATAACAAAATAACAGGGGATTCTCTGGCAGTCCAGTGTTTAGGGTTCTGTGGCACAGGTTTGACCCCTGGTCAGAGAACTAAGATTCCTCATACTGTGAGGACAAAAAGAAAAAAAAAAAAAGAACAGAGAAAATAAATATTATACTCAGAAGCCATCAAATTCATTCATTAATTTGCTTGATAGATATTGGACTATTTCAAAATTTAAATTGCTAATTCAAAACATCTGTTATTTTGCCTATGTTTTTGTGAGTGGCAATTTGTTCAAAAGCCAAAAGGTAAGTATAGAAACAGAAAGGTCATATTTTCAGAGGTAGGTGTACCTAAAGTGAGCATCCTCATTTCATAAAATGAGTAAGTTGTAAAAATAAAATATGCTAGGTTGGATAATCATCTATAATGTTAACAGTCCAATTGCTTGTCATGTAGAGGAAGGTTGTGCTTTAATTAAGCAATAAGACATGACAGGGTGTGAATTATGGAGTAATAATTCTTGTCTACTGTATTGTTAGACAAAAGGCCGAGGGCCAGGTGTCACTGCATACACCATGCACAAATTATTACACTGTAATTTAAACCTAGACCATTGTAGAATATATTCTAAAATATTTTTCAAATAACTTGGCAAAATGAAAAATGTAGGTTGGATGTATTTCTTAAATTCTATGTTATAGGACCTCAACTACAATGCTGAAAGATCGAAAGCCTAAAGGAAAGCATTTATTTGGGGGTAAAAATATAGCAGCAAAAGACAGCAAAGTTAGCTTCATAGTTGATTACTCTCTAACCAGTATTTTTATATAGGAGATTCCTGGGAAGATGATACATTGACTTTTCTCCCTATGATTAGGGAAAAGTGGTCAGAGCTAAATTTTGAGAAATTTTAAGAGGAGTCCTTTTAGGCTTTATTTTTCTTCACAAAGCAATGCTAACTCACAAATAACTCTTAACAGAAACCCTCCAGAAAATCATGTATCTTCTTGAACGAACTTGGCAAAGAGTGGAACAATTTTACAGAATTTTGTGTCCTTTTCAAATCTGTGGGATTTGTAATCCCAACACTTTCCCCCCATAATGTACCATTTTGAAAGTCCTCTTTTGTAAAGACATTAAAATAGATCTCTTATCACAAGAAAACACATTGTTTGCAATACTGCTTTTTTTTAAAAAAAAAAAAGGAAAACTCATTTTTGCCCATTCAAAAGGACAATGTTTGAGGGCGAGTATGTGATTGTAATAAAGAAAAAGTCTACTTGCTTTTCATCTGCAGAGCACTCTGGCTAGCAATGTTTCAAAAGATGATTTCTTTTTAAAGTTATTATAGTTTTGTGCTTTCATTGCCAAGATTGTATACTTTTAAGATGGCGATGTATTAACAAGTTTGACTTCTTTTGTGAATATCACAAGATAAAAGTTACAACCTTGGACCATTAGTTTTGTCTCAAGGTCTCCTTCAAATTAATACATTTTGTCACCAAATTTGACCTCTTTCTGGAAGTGGGGGAACCAAAGAGAATTTAACACAACAGATCAAGTATAAAATACATTTAAAGGATCTATAGAAACACCCACCTGCCCAAAATATGTCTCAATGTCTTATGATAGGACCATTAATTATTTACAATTCTGTATTAGTGTTTTGGTGTTGAATATTCCCTTTTTAAAATTAAACCTCTCCCAAGTCAGTGACACAGAATCCAGTTATCAGTTATTAATACATCAATTGGTCTCTTTGCTGAAGTGATAGATTTAGGCTATAGATTTGCTCTCATTCATAACAGAAAACAGGGATGAAATGAGACCAAAAAAAAAAAAAAATAGTTTTATGCATATGAGAAAGTTTCCAGCCCTGAAACTTGAGCTAGATGTTATTATGACAGTCCTTAGCTACTGAAAGGTCATTTGAAAACATACAAGTTTCATGGGCAGAGGTTAGAAGAACTCAGAGAAAAGGGAGAATGATGAGTTCTTTATGCAAGAATGGATCATGTCTTATTTGGTGACTAATATGTGTCTTAAATGATGAAAAAGGTAAGGAAAACCAAAGAAAATTTATTTTTTAATACTGAATGGATTTACCCATTCTATAACTTGTATTAGATCCGTGGGTCTACCACAACAACTAAAGGAAACCATTTTTTAGCACTTTTTACTTGTTTCTGTTTCACTGACAAGGCATGGTTGACTTCTACTCAGTGGCTCCCAACAGATCATTTTCTGGACTTAAAGTGCAGTAGGATTTTACTCCAAAATTCTTAGGGAGTGGGAGACTATAACTCTCTATGACTTATTCTCCAAGATTTATCGTGTCAGTTTTGGACAACCCACATGATGGGTAATTTTTAGAAAGTTTAACAAAAACTTATAGAATTATCCTTAGAAAACCATGATATAAAAGTATGCTGTTAGCTTGGAACAAGCTTAATATGTAACAAGGCTAAATTAAAAGCATCCATGCATTTTTAGAAAAGGATTATCAGTTACTTTATTTTAATTTTTGAACTAGTGTGTCCTTGATTTAGGTCCTATTAACTTCTACAGAGACATAATTACTTTAAGATATTTTAGAAGGCAATAAGTTGTAAAAGAAATCATTTCACAGGTTGGTTGTTGGTTGGGTCTATGTGCACATGTGCTAAGTCACTTCAGTCGTGTCTGACTCTTTGCAACCCTATGGACTATATCCAGCAGGCCCCTCTGTCTCTGGGACTCTCTAGGCAAGAATACTAGAGTGGGTTGCCATTTCCTCTTTCAAGGGACCTTCCTGACGCAGGGATTGAATCAGCTCTTCTTACATCTCCAACATTGGCAGGCAGGTTCCTTACCACTAGTGTCACCTGGGAAGCCCAACCATGCCTAAGTGTTAAATGGTCATTTTACTCAATAGATAAAAACAGCTTTTTATAGGCATTATTGTTAGGATAAATTATTAGCATGAATTTTGTGGAAAGATTGATACTGAGTATTCAACATAATTCTATCAATATTAATAGTAACTCTGCAGGATTGGTGCTAATTTCTGGATTAGGAAGTACAGGTTTATAGAGATCCTCAGTACGTAAGAGACAGGTCCAATCCTCTAACACAAGACCATGATTTGAAAAAATATTATTTTCAGTGAATCAGAGTGTCTTCTGCAGAACTTAAGAGTCAGAATAATTTTTTAAAATATGGAATTTAGTCATCACAAAGCTCTTCTTAAAAAATCTGACATTGTCCCAGTCTATGATCCAGGACTATTAAGTTTCTTCCATTTTCCATTCTTAGAACTCTCTCCTTATATATTGTTATGAACTTCCATTCTGCTCCAGAATCCATTACACATATTCAAAAGCATAACAGCAGAAATAAGCTCTGGGTAAGTAACAACCATGAGCACCAGCCTTGTCACACCAAAGACTGACAGTCAGTTCTACAGAAAGGACCCCATGATCATAGCCATGAAGCAAGATCCTACTTTTTCCTTCACCCAAGTTTCGTTTCCTTCCATTAGATTAATTAGTGTTGCACACTGTGTGCTGAAATGGGGGTGAAAGTTTTGATTCAGTACTACTGTCATGATCATTTGGGATAAAAAATACAACTCACGTGTAAATAAAGATCAGATAGAAAAGAAGACCCAAAGTTAGCACCAAAACATTCATGTTCAAATGTTAGTGTATCTGTTTAGGTGAGTCTATATGTTTTTTGTAATCCATCAACTTGACTCCTGTATCATTCCAAACATGATTTTCCTGCCTTTTGTTTCAATTTGTTTCACCAAAGTTGCTGTTTTTAAAGTCTTTGGCTTAAAAGCAGCAGCCTGGACTCATATTCCTAATTTCTTTCCTATTTAAGCAGTTGGTTTTGATATTCCCAATCTCAAGCTACACCCAACTATAATTCACTCCATTGTAGCAGCTCAGCAGACACAAGTCCTCATTTATGACAAGGTCATTCATCATACAAGTTGTTGAATTCCTTGTTACTACATTTGGATTTAAAGTGGAATGTTCCCTGGTGGCTCAGATGGTAAAGCGTCTGCCTACAATGTGGAAGACCTGGGTTCGATCCCTGGGTCGGGAAGATCCCCTGGAGAAGGAAATGGCAACCCACTCCAGTACTCTTGCCTGGAGAATCCCATGGATGGAGGAGCCTGGTGGGCTAAAGTCCATGGGGTCACAAAGAGTCAGACACGACTGAGCGACTTCACGACTTCGTAGGTACCAATCAAGACCAAAGAACAGAAAATAATACTTATTATCTCACACTACAATAACATCGTTTTATTTTTTTGGAGCAAGAATTATGAGCAACACACCCCAGTTTTATTTTCTCAAACCCCTGCTGTATACACAGCCTAGAACAGAGAGTAAAATTATGAAAAATTAAAGTCAACAGTTGCTAGAAATTTGTTTTTGCTTCTAAAATAGAAAAAAAAAATCTTTTAAACATCATCACATGCAATATATAACCACGTTTTAAAAAAAAGAGTACTAAAAAATAAGAAACTAAAAATAGCTCAGTGGTAATTTAATAACTGTCATGACTCATTCCATCTGCTGGAAAAAGTTTAAAACCTTTACCTGCTGCCGCTCACATGATCGAGATTGAGAGTTCAGAGCCGAAAGCTAACATCTGACGTGGAAGTATGTGATCCAATTCATCTGTAAGTTCATTTTTCTGCTTAATAATGTTACACTATCTGTTGAAAGGAAATAAGAATCCCCAAGTTTTGAAGTGTAAGAAAATAAGACACAAAGGACAGAAAAGAACTAAAATATATCTGTGTACAACTAGCACTGGGACACCTGAAGGTAAGCACGTGCACCTGGCCCTCTGCAAACTCTAGGTTGGGTGTGCTTCACACAGGGATCCTTTGAAAGTGACGAGTGATTGGAATCCTATATAAGAGGCCACTGTCAAAGCATAAAAGAGAATAATATCTCCCCCATGAAAGTGAGAGCAGAGGCAGCCTCTGCCGCTAACTCCTTCTCTCTTGGATTCCCCTCCCAACTCTCCATAATTCAAAACAGGCAGGCAGCAGGCTGTACAGATGGAGAGGCAACAGCCAGAGTCCACATGGAGCATTATAGATCTGGCTAGTTGTCTAGTTAACAGTCAGCTATTTTTGGATAATACCCACAGTTGTTTTACAAAAGTGAGAAAAAAGATGGATTTTTCCTGAGTTCATATATAAAAATCATTGTACAGGTTGGGGCTTGGGTGGAAGCCATTTTTTTACCTACAAACAGCTTGTGAATGACTCAGGCTGACTTCCTTCGCAATCGGCAGCAAACAGACTCTGTTGAAATGATACTGTGGGTCATAGTATAAGCAGCATATTCCACAATCGTATGTCCCAGAAAGAAACGTTTTAGGCACTAGTTATTATTTTCGTGGAGTTTTGTTTTTGACCTTGAACAGGCGGATTGATTTAGGAATACCCTTGCCTGTCATACAATCGCGAGGTACCAAGGGGGCACTGGGTTACCTATCAGTTCAGTTCACATCAGTTGCTCAGTCCTGTCAGACTCTGTGACCTTATGGACTGAAGCACACCAAGCCTCCCTGTCCATCGCCAACTTCCAGAGTTTACTCAAATTCATGTCCAATGAATCGTGATGCCATCCAACCATCTTATCCTCTGTCGTCCCCTTCTCCTCTCGCCTTCAATTTTTCCCAGCATCAGGGTCTTTTACACTGAGTCAGTTCTTCCCATCAGGTGGCCAGAGTATTGGAGTTTCAGCTTTAGCATCAGCCCTTCCAATAAATATTCAGGACTGATTTCCTTTAGGATGGACTGGTTGGATCCCCTTGCAGTCCAAATGACTCTGAAGAGTCTTCTCCAACACCACACTTCAAAAGCATCAATTCTTTGGCACTCAGCTTTCTTTATAGTCCAATTCTCACATCCATACATGACTACTGGAAAAACCATAGCTTTGACTAGATAGGCCTTTGTTGGCAAAGTAATGTCTCTGCTTTTTAATATGCTGTCTAGATTGGTCATAACTTTTCTTCCAAGGAGCAAGCGTCTTTTAATTTCATGGCTGAAGTAATCATTTGCAATGATTTTGGAGCTCCCCAAAGTAAAGTCTGTCACTGTTTCCACTGCTTCTCCATCGATTTGCCATGAAGTGATGGGACCAGATGCCATGATCTTAGTTTCCTTAATGTTGAGTTTTAAGCCACCTTTTTCACTCTCTTTCACTTTCATCAAGAGGCTTTTCAGTTCCTCTTCACTTTCTGCCATAAGGGTGGTGTCATCTGCATATCTGAGGTTGTTGATATTTCTCCCAGCGATCTTGATTCCAGCTTGTGCTTCATCCAGCCCAGCGTTTCTCATGATGTACTCTGCATAGAAGTTAAATAAGCAGAGTGACAATATACAGCGTTGACATACTCCTTTTCCTATTTGGAACCAGTCTGTTGTTCCATGTCCAGTTCTAACTGTTGCTTTCTGACCTGCATACCGATTTCTCAGGAGGCATGTCAGGTGGTCTGGTATTCCCATCTCTTTCAGAATTTTCCACAGTTTATTGTGATCCACACAATCAAAGGCTTTGGCATAGTCAATAAAGCAGAAATAGATGTTTTTCTGGAACTCTCTTGCTTTTTCAATGATCCAGCAGATGTGGGCAATTTGATCTCTGGTTCCCCTGCCTTTTCTAAATCCAGCTTGAACATCTGGAAGTTCACGGTTTATGTTGAAGCCTCACTTGGAGAATTTTGAGCATTACTTTGTTAGCATGTGAAATGAGTGCAATTGTGCGGTAGTTTGAGCATTCTTTGGCATTGCCTTTCTTTGGGATTGGAATGAAAACTGACCTTTTCCAGTCCTGTGGCCACTGCTGAGTTTTCCAAATTTGCTGGCATATTGAGTGCAGCACTTTCACAGCATCATCTTCCAGGATTTGAAACAGCTCAACTGGAATTCCATCACCTCCACTAGCTTTGTTCTTAGTGATGCTTTCTAAGGCCTGTCTCTTATACACATCTAGATGTGTATAAGAGACAGTTGTAGATGTAGATGGTGAGTGTCAGTCTTCAGTCAGCAGAGCCCCTTTTTGCTCATAAACTTGACCATGATTTTGAGGGGGGCATTTCATGACCATTTTATCCCACGGTGCTGAGAATGTCCATTCTCAGGTTTGGCAAAAATTCTGTTGACAGGCCACTCAATGTGCTGTTACTGGACTAAGCCATAAAACAGTATCCAAAATTCTCTAGACCACCTGTCTTACTAGCTTCTTGGTCCAGGAAAATATTCCCTCTTGTTGCTTCTAGCCATATCTAGAGTAACACTGTTACCATCATCGATCTCATATGGGACTATATATTATTCTATTAGAGGCCTCATACACATATTTGACAGTATAAGAAACAGCAATTTTGTAAAACAGGTGATATACAAATAACATAGCCAGCAGTATTAGTAAAGTCACAAGTAAGACTTATGTTAAGAACTTCCATTAGATGTAGCCCAGTATATCTTCAGGTTATCTGCCATTAAAATACCAGGACATATCAGAATGTTAATCTCCATATAATTTCTAGGATATCTGTATTAGTTATTTTATCATACATTATAACATGAGCAGATTTATTACTCATTTGATAAGCTTTTCCATGTAATTTAACCAACCAAATAAACACAGTTTAATATCTCTCTTTGGGATGCTCCAGGGGCCCTCTGAAGCACCCTAAAGTTAGCTAGAGATCAAAAGAACTTCAAAAGAGTTCTATTTAGGAAGTTTTTTTTTTAAGCCAAATAAATAGAGCTCATATAAAATTAACCTCAAAAATATTACCCAGAGACAGAGACATACCAAGACATATCTAGATAGACACAGTGCAAGATCTAGCTTCAAGTCTCTCTTTTTTTTNGACAGGCCACTCAATGTGCTGTTACTGGACTAGGCCATAAAACAGTATCCAAAATTCTCTAGACCACCTGTCTTACTAGCTTCTTGGTCCAGGAAAATATTCCCTCTTGTTGCTTCTAGCCATATCTAGAGTAACACTGTTACCATCATCGATCTCATATGGGACTATATATTATTCTATTAGAGGCCTCATACACATATTTGACAGTATAAGAAACAGCAATTTTGTAAAACAGGTGATATACAAATAACATAGCCAGCAGTATTAGTAAAGTCACAAGTAAGACTTATGTTAAGAACTTCCATTAGATGTAGCCCAGTATATCTTCAGGTTATCTGCCATTAAAATACCAGGACATATCAGAATGTTAATCTCCATATAATTTCTAGGATATCTGTATTAGTTATTTTATCATACATTATAAGATGAGCAGATTTATTACTCATTTGATAAGCTTTTCCATGTAATTTAACCAACCAAATAAACACAGTTTAATATCTCTCTTTGGGATGCTCCAGGGGCCCTCTGAAGCACCCCAAAGTTAGCTAGAGATCAAAAGAACTTCAAATTCTGTGCTGCAAAAAGTGATTAATTTATTCCTTTTAATTTCTACACTGAGGTCATGAGTGCACATTTTGATCTCCTTAAAATTATCAGTAACCAAGGATAGAGGTGTGGGGCTAGAACGGCATTGCCCCATCGTCCCTGGATCAATCAGATGTTGGTAAATTAACACAGACAATATGAACAGCCACACAGATAGACAGAGAGACAGGAGAAATACACCTCCGGGAGTCCGGAGGTAAAACTGAATGACGATGGCCTTCAGCCGTTCAGCGGGAGCAACCCGCTGTCGTCTACAGAGAACAGGGGCACTCCGTTCCCCACCCGCCAGGGTCGTGGACGTCTCCCAACGACCCCCACCGGTGACTCGTTGGCGCGTCCGCCTGAGTCATATACCGGTCTCAGAAAACAGGCCCTTTCAGAAATGAAAAGAAAGACAGAAAAAGGCTTACCGGCTGCAGATGACTCTCCGGATCGGTCCTCCCACGGAGCTGGTGGGAGACCCCGGGACCTCTCGCACCCCAAGTGAGAGGTCTCTTGTCCCATGATTACAGAGTAGAATACAGGAGACAGGATGAACACACAGAGAGCAGTGACAATGCCGGCACACACAAAGATGTGACAAACAGGGGACAGACAAACCTCGGCCGTTAACACAGTACTAGGTCTTCCTGGGCCCCTCTGGACCCAGCGTCCGCCTGAGTCATATACCGGTCTCAGAAAACAGGCCCTTCCAGAAACGAAAAGAAAGACAGAAAAAGGCTTACCGGCTGCAGATGACTCTCCGGATCGGTCCTCCCGTGGAGCCGGTGGGAGACCCCGGGACCTCTCGCACCCCAAGCGAGAGGTCTCTTGTCCCATGATTACAGAGTAGAACACAGGAGACAGGACGAACACACAGAGAGCAGTGACAATGCCGGCACACACAAAGATAGGACAAACAGAGGACAGACAAACCTCGGCCGTTAACACAGTACTAGGTCTTCCTGGGCCCCTCTGGACCCTCCTGTCCCTCGAGGTTACCTTTCCAAAGGGCGTCTACTGCCCACCAGATTCCAGAGCTAGCTGCCTTCCAGCACGCTCGCTGGGCCTCGGCCTTATGCTAGCTAGGGTGACTAATTCACCCCTGACCAGACCTGATGAAAGCTATCTCCTTACCAGAGCCAGCTGCCTTCCAGTGCGCTCACTGGGCCTCGGCCTTACGCTGGACTTAACCAGACCTAACACCGGTGTTCAGATATCTTTCCTCCTAGTGAGGAAACCCCTTCTACTGGGAGAGTGTTATTCTTCCCAGTTAAAGGGATCCTGGACGAGCCCCCAAATGTTATGCCCACAGTCCGAGTCCCCAAAACTGAGAGAATAAGATGTCCACAGCAATGCAAAAGCAAAAAGGGGTTTATTGCTAGCTCGAGCTAGGGCTCTCGTCTCATCCAGCACAGTGGAGTCTTGATGAGAGCCCTGAGCCCAGGGCTACAGCAGTATTTATAGGCTCAGAACAAAGACAGGAAGTTGGCAAGGGCAGATTGGCTGCAGGGGTTTCCTGATATTTACTAATTGGCCAATCTTTATTGGCTGCAGGGGTTTCCTGGTATTTACTAATTGGCCAATCTTTATTGGCTGCAATTTGGTCCTAACAGTGTCATTTTCATTCCATAACTACTTCCTGCTGTTTAGGGGTGTGGTCCCTAAATTGTGGAGGCAACATATTCTCATTGTCAATTTTTTTAATCAGATTTTTTTCCTAGTGAGCTGTATGAGTTCCTTTGTATATTTTGATATTAACCTTGAATGAGATCTATGATTTGCAGATATATTCTCCCATTAATTAGGTTGCCTTTTAATTTTATTGATGGTTTCCTTCAATAGTTTCCTTCAATGTGCAGAAGCTCTTGAGTTTGATGAATCTTGCTTCTTTATTTTTACTTTTATTACCTTTGCTTTGGTGTCAGATCTTAAAAAATCATTACCAAGATGGATGTCAATCAGTTTACTGCCTGTATTCCTTTTGCAGTTCAGTTCAGTTCAGTTCAGCTCAGTTCAGTCGCTCAGTTGTGTCCAACTCTTTGCGACCCCATGATGGTAGAATGCTAGGCTTCCCTGTCCATCACCAACTCCTGGAATTTGCTCAAACTCATGTATTCTTTTTTAGGAGATTTATAATTCTTACATTAAAATCTTTAATACATTTGAATAAACTTTTATGGGGTATAAGATAGTGGTCAAATTTCATCGCATGTGGCTGTCCAGTTTTTCAACACCATATATCAAAGAGATTGTTCTTTTCCCATTGTACATTTTTGGGTGCATTTTCATAAATTAATTGACCATGTGTGCTCCTTTCTGGCCTTGCTATTCTGTCCCATTGATCTATGTGTCTATTTTTATGCCAATATGATGTGTTTTAATTAATATAATTTGAAATCAGGGAGATTAGTCCTGGGTGTTTACTGGAAGGACTGATGCCGAAACTGAAACGCCAATACTTTGGCCACGTGATGTGAAGAGCTGACTCATTTAAAAACACCCTGATGCTGGGAAAGGTTGAAGGCAGGAGAAGAAGGGGACGACAGAGGATGAAATAGCTGGATGGCATCACTGACTCAATGGACATGGGTTTGGGTGGACTCCGGCAGTTGATGATGGACAGGGAGGCCCAGCGTGCTGCAGTTCGTGGGGCTGCAAAGAGTTGGACATGACTGAGTGACTGAACTGAACTGAAGACGGCTGTGGTGTTTACCATATCTTCTACACACTTGGGGCTTCCCTGGTGGCTCAGAGGTTAAAGCGTCTGCCTCCAACGTGGGAGACCCGGGTTTGATCCCTGGGTTGGGAAGATTCCCCTGGAGAAGGAAATGGCAATCCACTCCAGTGTTCTTGCCTGGAGAATCCCATGGACGGAGAAGCTTCATAGATTAGAGTCCACGGGGTCGCAAAGAGTCGGACACGACTGAGTGACTTTACCTTACCTTCTACACACTTAAGGATTTTCTCACTACTTCTGTCAATTACTGTGTAAGGTGTCTATCTAACCATATGTGAACATTTTCCTGTTTCTCCTTCTATTCTATTCATTTCCACTTCATAAATTTTGAAGTTCTTTTATTAAGTGTCTAAGGAATTATTAATACTTTTGCAACATCTTTTTACGAGTTGACCACTTCATCATTATGTGAAATCTGCCTTTTTCTCTGAATATTTTTTCCCTCAAAGTCTACATTGTCTGCTCTTAACATAGATATTTGTCTTTGGATTAGTGTTTGCATGGTGTAACCTTTTTCATCATTTGACTTTTAACCAATCTATATTTAATGAGTAAAGTGGGTATTTGTAGATTACATATATTTTGGTACTGTATTTATATACATTATGACAGATGCTTTAGTGAAGTTATTGCTATAGTGTTTTATGTCTGTATATATTTATTTATGTTGAGATATAGTTGATGTAAAATATTATATAATTTGCAGATGTACAACATAGTGACTCACAATTTTTAAATGTTATACTCCATTTGCAATTATAAAATACTGGCTATGCTTCCTTGTGTACATCCTTGTAGCTTATTTATTTTATACATAAGCAAAGCTTTTTTGCCCTGTCTTGCCCCTCCCTTTTACCTCTCCCTGCTGTTAACTGCTAGTTGGTTCTGCACATCTATGATTGTCTCCTTTTTGTTATAAGACAGGGAGGCCTGGTGTGCTGCGATTCATGGGGTCGCAAAGAGTTGGACACGACTGAGTGACTGAACTAAACTGAACTACATTTAAAGAAGGGTTGCTTTAATAGTTTTCTAGTTTCTTTTAATCTTTTCTTCTGAATCAGATTTTTTATCTTATGGACAAAATTTCAGGGAGAAGCATTTACAATGGGAGTTTATATAAAGCAATATTTAGTGAAACCACTGCAATGTCTTTCATATTTCTTTCAGTGAGAGTGGGGTAGAAATGCAACATTAAATAAAACCAACTCCTTCATCCCATAAGCCAGCCTAAGTGAATATGCAGCAGAGAAATGGTGCTAAGAAGGGGACTGGGAATGCCGGCAGATTTCACCTGAAGCCAGCATCTTCCTGAATCTTTGATTAATTTAAAGGAGCATTTCAGGTCACCAGTCTTGAATTTTACAAATGTGAATTTACTTTAATTTCCTCAATCCCTTAAAAACACTTTCTGCAGTTCTGCAGCTGATTTTAAAAATAAGTGTTGCCAGCACAGTTATTTATAGACTAAGTTTCTATGGAAAATAAACACATCTTTTGATATTGCTGAGTCCTTTTGGCTACAAGTGATTTTTCTCCCCCTGTCTTTAAATTTGTTTGAAGACACAGTATATCCTTCATCCTCTCTCTCTCTCATTGGTTGATTGATTGATTAGTCCATTTTGTAACAAAAAGGAAAAGATGTACTATGCCTTGCACTGTTTGTGGTATTGTTCAAACTTAACATTCCTATTATTGAGAAAACTAATTATAGAAATATGTTTCTGAGTTTGCCATTTCTGAATCAAGGTAAGAAAAAATGTCATTGAATATAAAAGTAAGTAAGAATGCATCCTTCAAAAGTATCTTGAACATATATTTTTCAACAAGAAGCTTCTTTTCAACAAGAGGCAAATGATACGTGAATAACCTAGTTTTTGTTATTATCCGGCAAGGCTAAGGTGACAGCAAAACAGCCTGATAGCAACTAAGGGAAAGAAATAGAATGAATTTTTTTTTAATTGAGTTTTATTATAAATTTCTTGTTTAGACTTATCTTGTCTTACTAAATGGGAGACACAGGGCCCCAGTCTATCCCTGAAATATTATGGTACTCATCTTAGGTAAAAAATATCTACAGAACAATCTTGTAAATATTAGAGCATATGTAGGGTTCCAGGTTATCTTGTGCACATTTTTTTTTTTTTTTTGCTCATCGATCTCCCCCTTCCTCTATTTTTGAAATTTTTACTCGCTCTAATTCTTCATTTTATCTTTTAATCCAGAACACATTATTTAATGTTCGAATGGTAATTTGAATAGCCCTTTCACATAACTTATACTTTAAAAATAAGTATAACCACTTTTTTTAAAAGTCTTTCTACCAGTCTTTATTTTAGATAAAGACAGTCCTTCTCACTTTTATTAACAAAATTCATGCAGTGCAGTACACATTTATGGAATCTCACCACATTAGAATTGAAAGAGATTTCAGCAATCATGCATTCCAGCTCCATTCTTTCACAGGGAAGGAAGCCAATGCCCTGATCAGTGAGGAGACTTGTCTGTTATCAGACAGCTTATCAGAAGCAAATTGAGAAATAGAAGCCAAATTCTTAACCCCAGTCTATTGTGTTTCTTACTACTCTAAGCTGTTTCTAAATCTTCATTTCAAAAAATTTTTGATATAAAATATTCTGCCTTTATCACAAGCTTTCTGATGTACATCATTCTTTTTTTCAAAAAGGAAGTCATTATTAATTCTTCTAGAGTCAGAGTCTATTTTGAGAATTCCATGTCAGTTACAGGCTCACTTCCAGAAATATGCATATACTCATAGACACACAAGATTTGATGCACAAATTCAGGGAGTGCAGACCACCTGAAGGCCATCCTAGGGGAGTGAGCAAGTCAGGTCACAAAGCCCTGTTTAAAAGTTTATTTATAAATGCTGCTTTAAAAATTAATGTGTTCTGTACTTCCAAAATTATACTGTAAAAATATTCTTTTCTTAAATCTTATTTTTACTTTATTTTACCTTACAATTATGTATTGGTTTTGCCATACATTGACATGAATCCGCCATGGGTGTATACGAACTCCCAATCCTGAACCCCCTCTCCCACCTCCCACCTCATATCATCTCTCTGGATCATTCCCACACACCAGCCTCAAGCATCCTGTATCCTGTATTGAACCTAGACTGGCAATTCATTTCTTACATGATATTATACATGTTTCAATGCCATTCTCCCACCATCTCCCTCTCCCTCAGAGTCCAAAAGTCCGTTCTATACATCTTTGTCTCTTTGGCTGTCTCACACAGAGGATCATCATTACCATCTCTCTAAATTCCATATATATGTGTGTTAGTATACTGTATTGGTGGACTTCCCTGGTGGCTCAGATGGTAAAGCGTCTGTCTACAATGCAGGAGACCCGGGTTCAATCCCTGGGTTGGGAAAATCCCCTGGAGAAGGAAATGGCAATCCACTCCAGGACTATTGCCTGGAAAATCCCATGGACAGAAGAGCCTAGTAGGCTACAGTCCATGGGGTCGCAAAGAGTCGGACACGACTGAGCGACTTCACTTCACTTCACTTCATACTGTATTGGTGTATTTCTTTCTGGCTTACTTCACTCTGTAAAATTGGCTCCAGTTTCATTCATCTCATTAGACCTGATTCAAATGTATTCTTTTTAATGGCTGAGTAATACTCCATTGTGCATATGTACCACAGCTTTCTTATCCCTTCATCTGCTGATGGACATCTAGGTTGTTTCCATGTCCTGGCTATTATAAACAGTGCTGCAGTGAACATTGGGGTACATGTGTCTCTTTTAATTCTCGTTTCCTTGGTATGTATGCCCAGCAGTGGGATTGCTGGGTCATAAGGCAGTTCTATTTTCAATTTCTTAAGGAATCTCCACACTGTTCTCCATAGTGGCTGTACTAGTTTGCATTCCCACCAACAGTGTAAGAGGGTTCCCTTTTCTCCACACCCTCTCCAGCATTTATCGCTTGTAGACTTTTGGATCACTGCCATTCTGACTGGTATGAAATGGTACCTCACTGTGGTCTTGATTTGCATTTCTCTGATAATGAGTGATGTTGAGCATCTTCTCATGTGTTTGTTAGCCATTCGTATGTCTTCTTTGAAGAAATGTCTATTTAGTTCTTTGGCCCATTTTTTGATTGAGTCATTTATTTTTCAAGTATAACCACTTTAAAAAGGCAAATGAAAGGAATTCTATCTTATTCCATTTTGTAGCTCTAGAAATGGGGAAATCGTCATCTGCCAAAAGTCAACTGAATAATAAATAAAAGAACTAACTACTAGTTCGCTGCTGTTTCTACGTTTATACCTAGTTGCAGCCCTCAGCAACAGCATCAACTTCCTGATCGAGCAGAGAAAGTGTTCAGTGACACACAGAAGACAGAACCAGTCTACAAGCATCAGTTCAGTTCAGTTCAGTCACTCAGTCATGTCCCACTCTTTGCGACCCCATGAACCACAGCATGCCAGGACTCCCTGTCCATCANTTTTGTAGCTCTAGAAATGGGGAAATCGTCATCTGCCAAAAGTCAACTGAATAATAAATAAAAGAACTAACTACTAGTTCGCTGCTGTTTCTACGTTTATACCTAGTTGCAGCCCTCAGCAACAGCATCAACTTCCTGATCGAGCAGAGAAAGTGTTCAGTGACACACAGAAGACAGAACCAGTCTACAAGCATCAGTTCAGTTCAGTTCAGTCACTCAGTCATGTCCCACTCTTTGCGACCCCATGAACCACAGCATGCCAGGACTCCCTGTCCATCAACAAATCCTGGAGTTTACTCAGACTCATGTCCATTGAGTCGGTGATGCCTTCCAACCATCTCATTCTCTGTCATCCCCTTCTCCTCCTACCCTCAATCTTGCCCAGCATCAGGGTCTTTTTCAGTGAATCAGTTCTTTTCACCACGTGGTCAAAGTATTGGAGTTTCAGCTTCAGGATCAGTCCTTCCAGTGAATATTCAGGACTGATTTCCTTTAAGATGGACTGGTTGGATCTCCTTGCAGTCCNCCATGAACCACAGCATGCCAGGACTCCCTGTCCATCCACAAATCCTGGAGTTTACTCAAACTCATGTCCATTGAGTCGGTGATGCCTTCCAACCATCTCATTCTCTGTCATCCCCTTCTCCTCCTACCCTCAATCTTGCCCAGCATCAGGGTCTTTTTCAGTGAATCAGTTCTTTTCACCACGTGGTCAAAGTATTGGAGTTTCAGCTTCAGGATCAGTCCTTCCAGTGAATATTCAGGACTGATTTCCTTTAAGATGGACTGGTTGGATCTCCTTGCAGTCCAAGGGACTCTCAAGAGTCTTCTCCAACACCACAGTTCAAAATCATCAATGGTGCTCAGCTTTCTTTACAGTCCAACTCTCACATTCATACATGACTACTGGAAAAACCATAGCCTTGACTAGATGGACCTTTTTTGACAATGTAATGGCTTTGCTTTTTAATATGCTGTCTAGGTTGGGCATAACTTTCCTTCCAAGGAGTAAGTGTCTTTTAATTTCATGGCTGCAATCACCATCTGCAGTGATTTTGGAGCCCCAAAAAATAAAGTCAGCCACTGTTTCCACTGTTTCCCCATCTATTTCCCATGAAGTCATGGGACCAACTGTCATGATCTTAGTTTTCTGAATGTTGAGTTTTAAGCCAACTTTTTCATTCTCCTCTTTCACTTTCATGAGGAGGCTCTTCAGTTCTTCCTCACTTTCTGCCATAAGGGTGGTGTCATCTGCATATCTGAGGTTATTGATATTTCTCCCAGCAATCTTGATTCCAGCTTTTGCTTCATCTAGCCCAGTGTTTCTCATGATATACTCTGCATATGAGTTAAATAAGCAGGGTGATAATATACAGCCTTGACTTACTCCTTTACCTATTTGGAACCAGTCTGTTGTTCCATGTCCGGTTCTAACTGTTGCTTCCTGACCTGCATAAAAATTTCTCAAAAGGCACGTCAGGTGGTCTGGTATTCCCATCTCTTTCAGAACTTTCCACAGTTTATTGTAATCTGAAAAGTCAAAGGCTTTGGCATAGTCAATAAAGCAGAAATAGATGTTTTTCTAGAACTCTTTCACTTTTTTGATGATCCAGCGGATGTTGGCTATTTGATCTCTGGTTCCTCTACCTTTTCTAAAACCAGCTTGAACATCTGAAAGTTCGGACACGACAAGCATCGTTCAAATCTAAAGGCTGGTGCTCTATTGTTCTCTCCCAGGTGGTTTATGGTTTGACTCCAAATGCTATTTTCCACCTCACTGGACTGACTGATCATCACTTCTCTTGGACAACATAGATGAGATGCCCCTTCCTTCGCTCACCTCTCCATTTCTATGGAAGAGCTCCTAGCTCTGATACCATGATATACTTACCTCATTTATAGATTCAGAAATTATAAAACATTGTAGTCTTAGAAATTAGAAGGGAATTACATTTTAATCATCTTCTTTGCTCAAATATCACCTCTGTCTGGAAATATTCTGGGAGACACTCCATCTCTGCACAGGCATGGCTCTGCCTGTAGGTGACTGTGCAATACATCACTGTAGTTGTTCACACGTGTGAACACATTCCCCAACACACTGCCATGATATTGAAAGTTCAGACATGAATATAACATGTCTTTGTATCCCCAAGGATGAGAATATCTTCTGGATTTATCGAAGGAATAAAGAAAGGAAAGAAGGAACAGTTAAGTGAATGAATTATTTGAAGTGTTGACCGCTTCAAAGTGAAGCCTTAATAATCTTTCAGGCTCTGTGATGAGAACAACTCTTCACATATCAGTATTGGTTGAATCATCTTGCTGTTGGAACATCTCTGTAAAAGCCAGACAATTACTATGAATGATAATATATTTTCTTCATGATATTAGGCTGATTTTTAATAATTTTGTCAGCTAAATCATATTATCTATGATTAAATATATATTTAGTATATAAACATATATTAAAAATCCATTTCCCAGTAGTTATTATTTCTGTAAGTTTTACTGGCTCCAGACAGTCTAGAATTGATTTAGTTCTTTTTTTTCCCTCTGAAAGAAAAACAAGACATATTTAGAAAAGGAATGATTAAAAATAAACTCATCTCATTCCACCTGGAGTTTATTTGTAAGAAGCCATCTGGTCATGTTTGGATCAATAGTATCAGGAAGCTTTTGAAAAACTAAAGCTGGTATGGCTGCTTCCCATGTGTGTACATGCATGCTCAGTCACTTTAGTCATGTCTGAATCTTTGGGATCCCATGGACTGTGGCCCACAAGGCTCCTCTGTCCATGTATTTTTCCCAGCAAGAATACCAGAGTGGGTTGCCATTCCCTTCTCCAGGGCATCTCCAGGGGATCTTCCTGACCCAGAGATGGAGACTACCTCTCCTGTGTCTCCTGCTGTGCAGGTGGGTTCCTTTATTACTGAGCCACAGGGGAAGCCCTAACTTTCCTTGGTGATTGGTTATTAAATATAAAGGAGCACTTATTTCAAGGGAGCTCCTTTTTTAACAGTAGTTTGTACTTCAGTGAGCCTTACAAGTGAAATGTTGATTTATATTAAAGAACCTGAGATTTTAGACATGATTCAAGCCAGATATTAGATAATGATACAGAATTATGTCATGTATTAGAGAATGGCACAGATATTGAAATGCAATACAGATTGTTTTATTAAACATTGAAGAAGTCATTTATGAGTATAAATGAGAAATATGAGAATATATGTATCAATTAAGATAATATTTACTCAGTAATATTGACAGAGTATCTGCTATTATTATATGTAAAGGCTTCCCAGGTGGCACAGTGGTAAAGAATCTACCTGCCAATGCAGGAGATTCAGCAGACATGGATTTGATCCCTGGGTCTGGAATCAGCCCTGGAGTAAGAAATGGAAACCCACCCCAGTATTCTTGACTGGGAAATTTCATGGAAAGTGGAGCCTGGCAGACTATAGTCTACGGGGTTGCAGAGACTCAAACCCAACTGAATGACAGTGCATGCGTGTTATACGTAAAAAGCATTGAGAAAATCTAGGGAAAATGAAACTTTCTCTTTAAAGGGTCACAGTCTAGTGTGGCCAAGTGGGAGAGCAACAAATTAAAAAATACTTTAAAACATAGGGAAATAATATAGATGACACATGTATGAGGTGGCTTGAAGATCAAAAGATCCACGCTGCTTAGAGTGGAGCAAAGCGACCTTTCATTTCATTTCAGTTCAGTTCAGTTCAGTTGCTCAGTCGTGTCCGACTCTTTTCAACCCCATGAATCGCAGCAAGCCAGGCCTCCCTGTCCATCACCAACTCCCGAAGTTCACTCAGACTCATGTCCATCGAGTCAGTGATGCCATCCAGCCATCTCATCCTCGGTCATCCCCTTCTCCTCCTGCCCTCAATCCCTCCCAGCATCAGAGTCTTTTCCAATGAGTCAACACTTTGCATGAGGTGGCCAAAGTACTGGAGTTTCAGCTTTAGCATCATTCCTTCCAAAGAACATCCAGGGCATCTCCTTGCAGTCCAAGGGACTCTCAAGAGTCTTCTCCAACACCACAGTTCAAACGGATCAATTCTTCCGTGCTCAGCCTTCTTCACAGTCCAACTCTCACATCCATACATGACCACTGGAAAAACCATAGCCTTGACTAGACGGACCTTAGTCGACAAAGTAATGTCTTTGCTTTTGAATATGCTATCTAGGTGGTCATAACTTTTCTTCCAAGGAGTAAGTGTCTTTTAATTTCATGGCTGCAATCACCATCTGCAGGAAGCTTTATAAAGATGCTCTTTCAGAGTCTTAACAAAGAAAAGAAACTGACATTTCCACAAGGTGGATAGGGGATTCTAGCAGAAGAAAACACATGTGCTAAGATAAAATCAAAGCGTGATAATTTTGCAGAATGGGAAACAATTTGAATCAGCTAGAGAATCAGGCCTCTGGAAGGTGACACCAGCTTTGCATATGGGGAGTTAAATCTGATCTTGGAGGATGCTCCAATTAACTAAGCTAAATTATCTCCAGCAATTAGTTTCACATACATAAATATGAAGCAAAAACCACAGAGATTTTAAATGTACGCAAATGAGGGAAACAACTTTTATTTTCAGTTCAGTTCAGTCTTTCAGGCATGTCTGACTCTTTGCAACCCCATGGACTGCAGCACACCAGGCCTCCTATCTATCATCAACTCCCGAAGTTTACTCAACATGTCCATTGAGTCAGTGATGCCATCCAACCATCTCATCCTCTGTTGTCCCCTTCTCCTCCTGCATTCGTCTTTTCCAGCTTCAGGGTCATTTCCAATGAGTCAGCTCTTCACATCAGGTGGCCAAAGTATTGGAGTTTCAGCTTCAGCATCAGTTCCTCCAATGAATATTCAGGAATTATTTCCTTTAGAATTGACTGATTGGACCTCCTTGCAGTCCAAGGGACTCTCAAGAGTCTTCTCCAAAACTATAGTTCAAAAACATCAATTCTTTGGCTTTCTTTATAGTCCAACTCTCACATCCATACATGACTACTGGAAAAACCATAGCCTTGACTAGATGGACCTTCTTTGGCAAAGTAATGTCTATGCTTTTTAATATTGTGTCTAGGTTGGTCATAACTTTCCCTCCAAAGAGTAAGTGTCTTTTAATTTCATGGGTGCAGTCACCATCTGCAGTGATTTTGGAGCCCCCAAAAATAAACTCTGTCATTGTTTCCACTGTTTCCCCAACTATTTGCCATGAAGTGATGGGACCAGATGCCATGATCTTAGTTTCTGAATGTTCAGTTTTAAGCCAACTTTTTCACTCTTCTCTTTCACTTTCGTCAAGAGGCTCTTTAGTTCTTCACTTTCTGCCATAAGGGTAGTGTCATCTGCATATCTGAGGTTATTGATATTTCTCCTGGTAATCTTGATTCTAGCCTGTGCCTCATACAGCCTGGAATTTCGCATGATGTACTCTGCATATAAGTTAAATAAGCAGCTTCTACTGCTGCTAAGTCGCTTCAGTCATGTCCGACTCTGTGTGACCCCATAGATGGCAGCCCACCAGGTTCCCTTGTCCCTGGGATTATCCAGGCAAGAACACTGGAGTGGGTTGCCATTTCCTTTTCCAATGCATGAAAGTGAAAAGTGAAAGTGAATTCGCTCAGTCGTGTCCAAATCTGTGTGACCCCATAGATGGCAGCCCACCAGGCTCCTCCATCCATGGGATTTTCCAGGCAAGAGTACTGGAGTGGGGTGCCTTGACATACTCCTTTCCCCATTTGGAACCAGTCTGTTGTTCCATGTTGAGTTCTAAACTGTTGCTTCTTAACCTGCATACAGATTTCTCAAGAGGCAGTTCAGGTGGTCTGGTATTCCCATCACTTGCAGAATTTTCCAGTTTCTTGTGATCCACACAGTCAAAGGGTTTGGCATAGTCAATAAAGCAGAAGTAGAGGTTTTTCTGGAACTCTTTTGCTTTTTTGATGATCCAATAGATGTTGACAATTTTATGCCTGGTTCCTCTCTCTGCCTTTTCTAGATCCAGCTTGAACATCTGGAATTTCATGGTTCACGTACTGTTGAAGCCTGTTTGGAGAATTTTGAGCATTGCTTTGCTAGCATGTGAAATGAGTGCAATTGTGAGGTAGGCTGAGCATTCTTTGGCATTGCTTTTCTTTGGGATTGGAATGAAAACTGACCTTTTCCAGTCCTTGGTCACTGCTGAGTTTTCCACATTTGCTGACATATTGAGTGCAGCACTTTCACAGCATCATCTTTTAGGATTTGAAGTAGCTCAACTGGAATTCCATCACCTCCACTAGCTTTGTTTGTAGTGATGCTTCCTAAGGCCAACTTGATTTTACATTCAAGGAATTCTGTCTCTAGGTGAGTGATCACACCATCATGTTTATCTGGGCCATTAAAATCTTTTTTGTATAGTTCGTCTGTGTATTCTCGCCACCTCTACTTAATATCTTCTGCTTCTATTAGGTCCATGTCATTTCTCTCTTTATTGTGCTCATTTTGCATGAAATGTTCCCTTGGTATCTCTAATTTTCTTGAAGAGATCTTTAGTCTTTTCCATTCTATTTTTTTTTTTTTTTTTGCTCTGTTTCCTTGTGTTGATCACTGAGGAAAGCTTTCTTATCTCTCCTTGTTAGTTTTTGGACCTGTGAATTCAAATGGGTATATCTTTCCTTTTCTTCTTTGTCTTTCACTTATCTTCCTACCTCAACTGTTTGTAAGGCATTCAGAGACAACCATTTTGCCTTTTNGGCTTTCTTATCTCTCCTTGTTTTTTTTTGGACCTGTGAATTCAAATGGGTATATCTTTCCTTTTCTTCTTTGTCTTTCACTTGTCTTCCTACCTCAACTGTTTGTAAGGCATTCAGAGACAACCATTTTGCCTTTTTGCATTTCTTTTTCATGGGGATGGCCTTGATCACTGCCTCCTGTACAATGTCAAAAACCTCTACCCATAGTTCTTCAGGTGCTTTATCAGATCTAATCCCTTGATTCTATTTATCACTTCCTCTGTATAATCATAAGGGATTTGATTTAGGTCATACCTGAATGGTCTAGTGGTTTTCCCTACTTTCTTCAATTTAAGTCTGAATTTGGCAATAAGGAGTTCATGATCTGAGCCACAGTCTGCTCCTGGTCTTGTTTTTGCTGACTGTATAGAGCTTCTCCATCTTTGGCTGCAATGAATATAAACAATCTGATTTCAGTATTGACCATCTCATGATGTCCATGTGTAGAGTGCTCTCTTGTGTTGTTGGAAGAGGGTGTTTGCTATGACCAGTGCATTCTCTTGGCAAAACTCTGTTAGCCTTTGACCCGCTTTGTTTTGTAGTCCAAAGACAGATTTGCCTGTTACTCCAGTCTGTTTGTTGTTGTTGTTTACTTCCTACTTTTGCATTCCAGTCCTCTATAATGAAAAGGACATCTTTCTTGGGTATTAGTTCTAGAAGATCTTGTAGGTCTTCATAGAACTGTTCAATTTCAGCTTCTTCAGCCTTACTGGTTGGGGCAGAGACTTGGATTATTGTGATAATGAATGGTTTGCCTTGGAAATGAACAGAATTCATTCTGTCATTTTTGAGATTTCATCCAAGTAATGCATTTTGGACTCTTGTTTACTAAATGGCTACTCCATTTCTTCTAAAGGATTCTTGCCCACATTTTAGATATAATGGTCATCTAAGTTAAACTCACCCATCAGATTTCAGTCATTTTAGCTCACTGATTCCTGGAATGTCAACATTCACTTTTGCCATCTCCTGTTTGACCATTTCCAATTTGCCTTGATTCATGGACCTTATATTTCAGGTTTCTATTTATTGCTGTTTACAGCATTGGACTTTACTTATATTACCAGTCACATCCACAGCTTGGTGTTGTTTTTGCTTTGGCTCTCTCTCTTCATTCTTTCTGGAGCTATTTCTCCAGTGATCTCATATCTATGCAGTAGGTGCATATTGGGCACCTGCTGACCTGGGGAGTTCACCTTTCAGTGTCCTATCTTTTTGCCTTTTCATGCTGTTCTAACCTCATTTTAGGGGCATGGAAATGTCATTTCCTCCTTTTGTTATTCAGAGGGTAAGTGGCTGGACACTGGAGGTATGGACTTTGGAGTTAGAAACTCCCGTTTTCCATCTTCACTTCATTACTGGTGATCACTGTGACTTTGAGGACATTACAAAACCTACTTAGTATCCATTTTCTTTTCTTTTCTGTTTTTTTTGGCCATGCTGTGCAGCATGTAGGATCTCAGTTCCCCAGCCAGGGGTAGAACCTCACCACCCACATTTGAAGTGCAGGGTCTTAACCACTGGATCACCAGGGAAATCCCAGCACCAGTTTTCTTGATGAAAAGTTGTAAATAATAAACTCATCTTGCGGAGCTCAGCCTGGGACTAAAAGTCCTCAGAGCATGACTATTGTTTTCATTTTTATCATGCTACTCAGTCTGGGCTAGGGAATGTGTTACTCTAACAAACCCTGCATTTAAGTCACTGTGATTAGAAGGTAGCATCACATATATTCCCTAAAGGGTTAAGCCACTGGGAAGGCCTCTTTATCCCATAAGAGGCATCCTTATGGCTAATAACTCCTCAGACCTTTCAGAAATACAAGAGCAGAGCTATTGTAATATGTGTACCACTCTTTCCATCTCTTTCCCCTACTGGATGCTACTTCCACCTCTCACTGGAACTTTACTGTTTCTCAGGAGAAAAAGGCAATACAAACAGCCTGTGTCCATGACTGCAAAGAGAAATAAAAATAGTTACACAGCTACTATTTCATCGTATACTGAAGGTTCATCCTGTATTGGACACTATACCAAGTGCTATTTTAAAAAATTCATCTTTTTCATTCTCAGGACAGTCTTTTGAGCTAGTTGCTATTATAATTCACATTTTATTAATAGAAGCAAGAAAAGTAAGACTTAATATGGCTAAGTAACTCATCCAATGTCAAACATTTAGTAAGCAGCAGGATGTATTACCTGAACCATATTAATTCTCAAACATAAAACTTTTGCACAAGATAAATTTATCACTAATATAACATATTACATATAGTTAAAAAGTAGGAGGGACAGGGAATAAATATCCTGATTTATGAAATTATTTCCTGGCCTTATTCTAGTACATAGTAGAAGAGTTGAAAGAACAGACTTGCTACACTGTGTCTTCCCCAGTCTTTAGACTTCACATTGCTCTCCACCTCTAATTATTCATTGAGAAGTATCTATTGAATAGCTGTTAGAAATTAGGCACTGGGACATTTATGATGCTCAAAATATGTTTGCTACCCTTGCAGTTTTGCATAATTCACTATAATAAGAGAAAAAAGTATTATTTGAGGGCCAATAATTATAATACATTGTGATGTGCTACTAGCAGCAGACAAAGGCATGAACAACTGTGCTTAGATTAGATTTAATAAGTTTCTTATTTAATACATTTTATTATAGTGAAACAGTGCTATAGGAACAAATATAATTGATTTTCTAGCTGGGCCATGAAGGAGTGCTTAAATAGCTAACTAATGGCAACATACATTTCTGATGGAATCACTTCATATGACATATTTATGGATTTATTTTCAACTATATTATTAAAAAGAAAATTGTAAGAGATGCCTTCAATTTTGAGGATGTGCTAACCACAATGTAAGAGATTCTCTTACAATTCTGTTTTCCAAGGGTCAGTGATTTGATCTCTTTGGGAGTCAGCCAGACTCACAGAATTATGGATCACTTGCTGCTGCTGCTGCTGTTGCTGCTGCTGCTAAGTCGCTTCAGTTGTGTCCGACTCTGTGTGACCCCACAGACGTCAGCCCATTGGGCTCTGCCATCCCTGGGATTCTCCAGGCAAGAACACTGGCTGCTGCTGCTGCTAAGTCGCTTCAGTTGTGTCCGACTCTGTGTGACCCCATAGATGGCAGCCCACCAGGCTCCCCCATCCCTGGGATTCTCCAGGCAAGAACACTGGAGTGGGTTGCCATTTCCTTCTTATAGATCACTTAGGAGAGATTTAAAGATGACTGTTATGTGCCTTAGATTTAGGGGTAAACCAGGCTTCCTGCTACCCCAGCAGATGGTGGTATGAGGTAGAGATTAACCTGAATCTTGCATAACTTACTGAAAAATGTTACACTTGATGGTAATGTCCAGCCACTATAACAGGTTGAAGTATCTTGTTTAACATGTGTGATAGCAAAATGATTAACACATTAATTTTTACTGTTTATATTGCTATAGAAAATAGTATTGTTCACTTTTAATTTCCTTTTCTTCCCAACTGACTTGGTGATGCCCTAAATCAAGACAGTACTTTATTAAAGAGCTGATATTTACTTTGTTCCAAAGTAAAGAAGTATTTGGGGTTTCTCTGGTGGCTCCATGGTAAAGAATCTTTCTGCAGTGCAGGAGCTACAGGCGATGAGGGGTTGATTCCTGGATCAGGAAGATTCCCTGGAGGAGGCATGGAAACCCGCTGCAGTATTCCTGCTCGGAAAATCCCATGGAGACAGAATCCTGGTGGACTGCAATCCATAGGGTCACAAAGAGTGAGACATCACTGAACACACATGCACGTGAATCCAGGCTAGAAGAGATTCTGTAAATATTTTGAACTATATAAAACTGTTTGATTGGCCCCAAACCAGTATGTAATTTCTCTCCAACCCAGTAGAGAGAAGAACTGTAATTAAATGTGAAATTTTAAAAGAATTAAATCTTCCTCATATATTTTCTAGTGGCTCAAATTAATATCTGCTATAGATGTCAAACTTAAATGTCACTTAGGTTATGACATCCTGAAAAAAAAAACTGGAATGGGCATTAAAAGAAAAATTCACAAATCAAGGATCAGATAAAAGAAAACAATTAACCTGTGCTATCAGTGGCCTTACTGATTAACTATGTTGCTTGAATTCATTTGATGAAGTCGGCACAATTATGCTTTCTCCCTTACTGCTTCAAGATTATCTTTCTTGTAGCTGCTCACTCTTCTAGAAAATAAAATCATATTTTATATTGTGAAATTAGAGGTTTTTAGAATCTAAAACAATTTTGACTTGGTATCCTATTATCAACATATCAGCCTCTTAAGACATAATTTTCTCTGCACATAAGAATCACCATATGCAAGCATCAAATTTTAGTTAACTTTACTGATTGTACTGAAGATGTGACAACAAGACTAAAATGAACATTGGATAACTTCTAAATCATTTATATTTAACATCAGCATGCATTATGTAATTTTCCTTGTAAACTCTCACTCTTAACTTTTTTTGATAGTCATGCATTTAAATAGAATGTCCATTCAACTCCAGAATTCATCTGTAGTAGGTAGCCTCTAAAATGGCTCTCAATAAATCCTACCTCCTGGTATCCACAGCCTTGTCTAACTCTCTCTCCTTGAGTGTGGGCTGGTGTCTTTCTTCTAATAAGGAAAACGTGGCAAAATTTTTGGAATGTCACTTCCAATGTTGAGTTACAGAAAGACTCTGGGGTCTCTCTTTCATTGTTGTTCAGTCGCTAAGTTGTGTTCCAGTCTGTGACCCCATGGACTGCAGCATGCCAGGCTCCTTTGCCCTCCACAATCTCCCAGAGATTGCTCAAATTTTTATCCACTGAATGGTGATGCTATCTGATCGTCTCATTCTCTGTCACGCCCTTCTCCTTTTTCTTTCAATTTTTTCCAGCACCAGGGCATATTTCAATGAGTCAGCTCTTTGCATCAGGTGGCCAAAATATTGGAGCTTCAACTTCAGCATCAGTCCTTGCAATGAATATCCAGTGTTGATTTCCTTTCAGGATTGACTGGTTTTATCTCTTCATAGCCCAAGGGACTCTCAAGAGTCTTCTCCAGCATCACAACTCAAAAGCATCAATTCTTCGGTGCTTAGTCTTCTTTATGATCCAGCTCTCACATCCATACATTACTTGATTATTTGGAGCTTTGTTGGCAAAGTTATGTCTAGTTTTGTCATGGTTTTCATCCAAAGGGACATGGATCTTTTAATTAATAGCTGCATGGTCATAGTATCAGAACTCTTCACTAGGACCCATCCATCCTGGGTGGCCCTGCATGGCATATCTCATCACTTCATTGAGTTAAGCAAACCCCTTTGCCACCACAAAGCTGTGGTCCATGAAGGAGTTTACTCTTTTACCTCTTTATTATTCTCTCTTTATCTCCTTCATCTCTCAATTTCTCAATCCCTTCCCCTCATTTTGAAGAAACAAGTTGTTATATTGTTAATAATCATGTGGAGAGATCCTCCTGGCAAGGGATTACCAATTGTCTGTCCAACAACTTTTAAAGGTCTGAAAAACACTAAAAACCACAGAAGTGAGCTTGGAAACAGATAATTTTCCCAGCTGAAGCATGAGATGATTTCAGCCCTGACTGGCAAGTACAGCCTTACGAAAGAGCCTGTGTCATATGCATGCTGCCAAATCAGGTACCTGACCCAGAGAACATGTGTAATAATGAATTGAGTTATTTTAAGTTGTTATGTTTGAGATTAATTGTTATATAGCAATAGATAATGAATATAGCAGCTGAGCTGTGACAGAAGGAAAGTTGGTTCTTTGGCTCCTGGAGGAAAAATAGAGAAATCCATTAATGCAGATAAATTTTAAAGATTATCTGATACAATTTGAATAATCCTACCTGAATGCTTACATCTTCTTTATAACAATAAAAAAGATAATCTACTATTATGTCTACAAAAAACAAAATGCAGGGCTCACAGTTTTCCTTAAGCCTTTCACAGGAGTGTTTGACTCAGCTGACAAGATATCCCTGTGAATATAGATAGAAGTTACCCTTTGCAGCTGCCCTCTGCTAATCTTGTATTTTTAGTGTACTAAACTGCTACAATGAAAACAGAGACAGTGCATTTCCTTGATATGTAAGCATTTATGTTCCTGAAACTCATAGCTGTTGACTACTGGAATTACACACTACTTGAGCAGTTCTGAAAATCAATTCTTGACTATTCTTTGCAAAACTGGGGGATATTCCAGAATAGATAATTCATTTATTTGAAAATTGAATATATATATATATATTTACATTTCTTATCACTAAATACTCACTATGGCTTCAGCTTTAAGATCTTGTGTGTGTGTGTGTGTGATGGGGCTGTGGGGACAGAGATTAAGTAATAGAAACAGGAATTAAAGGATGCTGGGAGTGCTTCAAAAGACAGGTACATTGATCAGGACTCTGTTACTGAGGAGACAAGTGAATGTTAGGAATGCATGGCATGCTTTTTTCTTGCTGCTAGATATGGGGTTGCCATAGCGACAATTGCATAACATCTATATTTCTATGAAACCATCTGGGAAGGCATAGAACATTCTTTTTAAAAAGGCATTATAGTGTTGGCATGTTATTTGTAGTTGGTTAAAAATAGCCTGGGCATGTGGGTGTTTGGTGTTCTAGTCCTATGCTTAGGCTCACAAGAAATGCAAACCAAACAACCCCATCCCCCAACCCTCACTCAACAAACCACACATTACTTTCTATTCTTCTGTTGACTAATTCTCTAGCTCCTTCGTACTCTGTGAGGAAAACCAAAGCCACACTCAAGAGTCAATTTCCTGCAACATGCAGTGAGAAATTCCTCTTGCTTGACACTGATGTCTCCACTTGCTTAACAGGTGAAAACACTCTCCTTTAACCTTTCTGGTTATACTTGCCTCTAACCCCCAAAAACAGGCCTGCTTGCAAATGCTCAGGCCTGCAGCAACCAGCAAGACAGTTTTTCAGAACTACTTGAAAATAGTGGAAAGAAGTGTAAGATGGTTGTGAGCAGCTGTGGTCTCAGGGGTGGGGAACCACAAGTAGTTTTGGAGGAAAGTGACCAGTTAGAAAGTGATCTTCCTAAGGATAGAAGTTGTGGCACAGTCTTCTCTAACCAAAGTATAAGGTAATGTGAGACACTCAACGAAAGATTTGTTGCAAGAATTTTGACTAGATATGCCCATCAAAGTTTTAGTTATTGGGAGTTATCTATAGATTCTCTTCTTTCCTAAGTTCATTTGTCTATTATAAATTCATTAATATATTCAGCATGCACAGAGTCATGCATTTCTTTTCCTCTCAAGGATCCCACTGGAAAAGACAGAAATGAATATATAAAGTAAATAAACATATCTCAAAATATAAATTTACACTAGGTTTTAACTTAGAATTTTCTCACCTGAAGACATCCATCTACTCTCCTGTGATATGTGATGTTAAGAATGTGTACACATGCTTTTAGCTTGCTTTGAATCTCAGTGACTTTTGTATATATTCATGAGATTATTTTTCCTGTTTATCAGATTCTTAGAATTTTTAACAGGTGAATTAATAGTAAGTGATTCATAAATCATATATTCCCTTTGTTTCTCCTTCCTTTCTGCTTATAACTATTTTCAAGCAGGACTCCTACATTTAATGTTCAACTTCCATTATGAAGTAAGACATGACTTAAAGAATATTGTAAAACAAAATAAAGTAAAAATAAAAATTAAAAAAAGAATGTTATTTGAGAAACACTAGGAAAACTCCTTGACTTCACTATCTCCTTTGATTCCNTGAAAGATGCTACAGAACAACCCTCTCATTGTTCTCCATCTGTACTTAGACTCATTTTCTGCATTGCACATATCACTACTGGGGTTAGTTTAATGTATTTGTTTTCTACCTGCCTCTCTTGATCAGAAAACAAACTTTATACAACTTAAATGTCCATAAAAAATGCATGAAAAAGAAGATGGGGTACACACACACACAATGGAATACCACTCAGTCATAAAAAAGAATGAAATGATGCCATGTGCAGCAACATGGATGGACCTAGCCACTATCATACTAAGTGAAATAAATCAAAGACAATATCATATGATATTACTTATCTGTGAAGTCTAAAATATGATACAAATGAACTTATTTAAAAAACAGAAACAGACACACAGATACAGAAATGTAGAGTCACCAAAGAGGAAAGGGGGTGGGAGTGGGTTGAATTAGAGTTTGAGATTAACAGATGCGAACTAGTATATAGAGAATGGATAAACAAGATCCTAATGTAAGGTGCAGTGAACTATGTTCAATATCTTTTAATAAACCACAAAGGAAAATAATATGAAAAGGAATATATATGTAACACAATCACTTTGCTGTACACTAGAAACTAACAAAATCTTGTAAATCAACTATACTTCAAACTACCACATAATTGCACTCATTTCAGATGCTAGCAAAGTAATGCTCAAAATTCTCCAAGCCAGGCTTCAACAGTACATGAATCATGAACTTCCAGATGTTCAAGCTGGATTTAGAAAAGGCACGGGAACCAGAGATCAAACTGCCAAGATCTGTTGGATTGAAAAAGCAAGAGAGTTCCAGAAAAACATTTACTTCTGCTTTATTGACTATGCCAACGTCTTTGACTGTGTGGATCACTACAAACTGTGGAAAATTCTTCAAGAGATGGGAATACCAGACCACCTTACCTGCCTTCTGAGAAACCTGTATGCAGGTCAAGAAGCAACAGTTAGAACTGGACATGGAACCACATGGGAAAGGAGTATGTCAAGGCTGTATATTGTAACCCTGCTTAAGAAATGCTGGGCTGGATGAGCACAAGCTGGATCAAGATTGCCGGGAGAAATGTCAATAACTTCAGATACATAGATGACACCACCTTTATGGCAGAAAGTGAAGCACTAAAGACTCTCTTGATGAAAGTGAGAGTGAAAAGTTGGCTTAAAACTCATCATTTGGAAAGCTAAGATTATGGCATCCAGTCCCATCACTTCATAGCAAACAGATGGGGAAACAATGGAGACAGTGACAGACTTTATTTTTCTGGGCTCCAAAATCACTGAAGATGGTGACTGCAGCCATGAAATTAAAAGACACTTGCTCCTTAGAAGTAAAGCTATGACCAACCAGAGATATTACTTTGCCAATAAAGGTCTGTCTAGTCAAAGCTATGGTTTTTCCAGTATCATGTTTATGGATGTGCGAGTTGAACTATATAGAAAGCTGAGCACTGAAGAACTGATGCTTTTGAACTGTGGTGTTGCAGAAGACTCTTTGAGAGTCCCTTGGTGTATAACGAGATCCAACCAGCCAATTCTAAAGGAAATCAGTCCTGAATATTCATTGGAAGGACTGATGCTGAAGCTGAAACTCCAATACTTTGGCCACTGATGTGAAGAAGTGACTCACTGGAAAAGATCCTGATACTGGGAAAGACTGAAGGTGGGAGAAGGGGACGACAGAGAACGAAACGGTTGGATGGCATGACCAATGCAATGGATGTGAGTTTGAATAGGGTCTGGGAGTTGGTGATGGACAGGGAAGCCTGGAGTGCTGCAGTCCATGGGGTCGCAAAGAGTTGGACATGACTAAGTGACTGAACTAATAAAAATTTTTCTTATAAAGAAAAAAAAAACTTTACAGGAAAAGCTGTATTTGCCTTGTTCGACAGAGAACGAAACGGTTGGATGGCATGACCAATGCAATGGATGTGAGTTTGAATAGGGTCTGGGAGTTGGTGATGGACAGGGAAGCCTGGAGTGCTGCAGTCCATGGGGTCGCAAAGAGTTGGACATGACTAAGTGACTGAACTAATAAAAATTTTTCTTATAAAGAAAAAAAAAACTTTACAGGAAAAGCTGTATTTGCCTTGTTCAATAACATAAGAAAGGTTTGGCACATAGGAGTTTCTAAATAATGCAAGAATGAATGGCCCTCTGATATAAATCTTGCAAAAAACTGTATAAATACCCAGAGAGATGGTTTGCTGCCAGAAAGCAAAGAATGAATCAAATAAAAGTGTTTTAATGCTGGAGCCTCTATGGGACAGTGGAAGCTGTCAGCTACTCCATGTTTTTTGGTCAAGAGACTTTCAGTCCTAGTTGAGGATGGGCCTTTATCTTTACCTCAGCATCATGCCTAGCGGAGAGGAAGGGTCTTTAGCACAGTTGTGCCCAGCCAAGATGGATTAATATCAGGACCAAAGGGCAATGTCACAGGATAAACAGAACTCTGCTGAAGTACTGGGAAAAACACACAGACAGTTCTTGGAGCATCTGAGGGACAGAGAGTGAAAACTTGGTGATTCTCATTGTGGAAGTTACTTATAAGAAAAAGGAAGAAGGGGTCTGTAGCTTTAGTGATTTCACTTGTGAGGCTGGCAAGTATGGAACCTATTATGCTACCCCTTAATTTTATTTACCATGTTGGTATATTCTGGCAAACTTCATTATGTATTTTTGGAAGAAACTGCTCCCCCCTCCCCCACCCATCTGTTTCTAAGTATAAACCAGCAATGAGATGTTAGCTACATTTCTCTTTTTAAATTCAGTACTCCTATTTAAAATGTATTTTCCATTCTCTCATCATTTTAAAGGACTTAAAAATAAATTGACCATTTTTATGGGTGTGACTGCTCCTCTTTTTGTGTCCCTAAAAGAATTAAAGCTGGAAAGTGAAAATAACATTGCTTATGTTTATTTTCACAAAAATTTTCTTTGAACTTAAAAATTTTCAGAGTCTAGAAATTATAGAGTGCTCTTTTGTCACTACTAATTAATATCTATTGAGGGATTGAATGTATCTGTATGATATGACTCGTCTTAAAAAATATGTAAACAGCTCATACAACTTAAGATAAAAAAACCCAAACTATCTTATTAGAAAATAAACAGTGCAGTTCAGTTCAGTTCAGTCGCTCAGTCGTGTCCGACTCTTTGCGACCCCATGAATCGCAGCACGCCAGGCCTCCCTGTCCATCACCATCTCCCGGAGTTCACTCAGACTCACATCCATCGAGTCCATGATGCCATTCAGCCATCTCATCCTCGGTCGTCCCCTTCTCCTCCCGCCCCCAATCCCTCCCAGCATCAGAGTCTTTTCCAATGAGTCAACACTTCGCATGAGGTGGCCAAAGTACTGGAGTTTCAGCTTTAGCATCATTCCTTCCAAAGAAATCCCAGGGTTGATCTCCTTCAGAATGGACTGGTTGGATCTCCTTGCAGTCCAAGGGACTCTCAA